>JAUYWG010000039.1:18304408-18329798 GCA_034779775.1 Enteromius afrohamiltoni | reverse complement strand
CTCAGCTCGTCAGAGAGTACCGGCTCTGTGTAGTGAACGCGGCTCAATGTAAGATCACGCACCTGATGGAATTTCCCGCTGATTACAGGCTTTACTGACAAGATGCACGTTACATATCGGGCGGTGATTATCTTGCAGCCCTCTGTTATTCTTCTACTGCTTCAGAAAGCGCTTGCAATCTAGATGCAGTAACGTCATAGTGACGCAGTCCAATCCGTAAGTTTGGTCTTTATACTGTAAAATCGCGACGATATTTAATAACTGAGCGTGGGTCGTAAATATCGTTATCGTGATAAAAATACGATTAATCGTGCAGCCCTAGTTGCGGCTAACTCGCCTTCATCAGGGTGTCAATTTACAAACACACTCAGAATTCAGTTCATCACATGAAGCTACACAAGAGGATTAGTTATCATAGTTATACCCAATAAATTCAGAATTATAACAAATATTACAAATAATAATAATAACATAAAATAAAATAAACATTTACAGAAAAGGAGAAAAATCCAATTCTGCATTTAAACATAGAAATCATATAAATTAATATTCTTATTTAGCAAAAATAAATTAAAATGACCATTGAAAACATTTTTAATATTGATAAAGTTTTTCAAATAAATATTGTCTTGAACCTTCAATTTTAAACAACATGTATTACACTTTCTACAAAACTATTAAGCAGATAAAAGTCATTTTAAAGTGTAATAATTATAAGTTTTGATCAGTTAAATCTCATACTGCGCAGTATATTAATAACTTTTCCTAAAGCACCTTCACAAATGGCTATTTTCAAATTTTCTCCACCAATTTCATAGTAAAATCAAAGCTAAATATGATCAAATGTGTTGAATGGAGCACTGCATTTGTATTGGCAGCCAAAAGGATTGTTGTATCATCAGTATGTATTTGTACAGTTGGATGAAGTTGAAATCTTCTAGCAGGCTTTCTACTGAAATCAGCTGAATTCTAGAAATTAGTTTGTTGTATTTCTTTCTCCTCTTTATTTCAGTTTTGAGGAACATCTTTCTGGTGTCGTGCGTGCTGTTGGCATGCTCCGCACTTTTCCCTGTGCTCTGGCATCTGTGGATATACGCTGGCAGTGCCAACTCTAATTTCTACTATGCCATCACATTGCTCTTCAACTTTGGACAGGTAAAGGGTCCCATCTTGATAAGCCATTTCAACTAAACACAAGGAAATACAGCAGAAAAGGTTTCTTCTAAGCCTCAAGGCAGAGTCAGACACTATTCATTGAACCACAACTGAAGCTGTCATGCCAGTTATTTCCTGTACTCATGGAAATGGTAAACAAAACCTGGTGTCGGGTTGCAGGAAAGATGACAGAAAGAGAAACTATTAAATAACTAGTCAAACAATAAGTAAAATATAGGTCAACTGCGAAGATAGCAGCGCTCCTAGCTTTCTGTATTTGATAGGCTCAGCTACAACAGTGTTTACAACTACTTGGCTGACAAATTGTGGGTGGAAAAATCGATGTAGGAACAAGGTTTCATTATTCATTAACTTGTATTAGTTTCAGCTAAATAGTCCCGTATTGGGTTAACCAAGAGAGCTGGCACACCCTACATTACCCATCAGGCACGTTCACCTCGCTTTAAAACGAGTCTGGGATTTGTCCGTTTGACCTCCAGAACAAAAATGCCTTTAGTGAGCGCTGTGAAAATTCACAGTAAAGTTGACATTGCATACACTAATGTCATGTGTGTTTACACCACCACAGATCCTCCTGGTATCCGATTATTTCTATGCCTACCTGCGTCGAGAACATCACCTGACACATGGCCTCTATCTAAAGAAGAAAGATGGCACTGAAGCCACTCTAGTGTTAAAGTGACCTTCCTTCACAGGACTTGGAGATATCACCGACTGCCTCACACCCCCATATTTTTTTTTTTTTTTCCCGTTAACACTACTTTTTTTTTTTTTTTTTTTTTCCTCTGTATGTCTTTCCCTGCATTTTCCCCAGTTACTTTCCTTTGCACATTTGAGCGCTTTACCTCATGTTTGAACGTTGGACCAAAGCAATTTTGTACCAGACTTTTTGAATGGGGGCTGACTGAAGTGATACAGAACTTTACTATTTTGGCTCCCATGACGTGGGTACAAAGTGAGTTTCACTTTTGATTTGCTTGTCATTCATTGTTTCAAAGGATTTATTTTTCTTATTAAACTCCATTGAAAAAGTGAGGTTGTTTGGTTGGAGTGCAGTTGGAAGTCGTGGTCAGCAGAGGGCATAACATGAATGTGGAGCAATCACATAAACGATGGCTTCAGAGGGCCAAAACTAAAGGAAAAAAAAAATTATATGAGAGTCCGAAAAGAGGTTGGTTTATATTTTGTTTTTGTTTTTTTAATAATACAAGAGTAAGAGTTGCTTAAATATTTAGATTTGGTACTTTTTGTATGACAGTTTTGTTTGTGTGTTTGTTTTATGTTCTTGCAAAATGAGGGATTAAACTGCACTGCGATTTTATTTATTTTTAAATTGGCCCTGGTTTGAATTGGGTTTATTGTTCTGTTTTATGATTTCTTTGGGATCACGAACTAACCACTTGGATTTACTTTGATCTGTGCTGTTGAACTAACACCGGGGCACGTGAACCTGTCTATTGCTCACCTGTATAACCCCTCCCTCTGATGGGTAAACCTTCCTTCTAGTTCTAAGACGGTGGAATTTTCCATTTGCCTGTGTTGTTTCCAGACCTTTCTATTAATCCACCCTTTGGTCAGGTAGAAAGCCTCAAACATCCGGGTGGCTTTGATAATGAGGTCAGCAGTTTCAAAGTCCAGTGTGTGGAAGTCATCTCTTAAGTCATAAAGATGTAGATGGTGAAGGTTTACAAACATATTCTTGCCTGACTTACCTTATCGTTCACCTTAAATGACATTTCTAACGCAAATGGATTTCCTAAAATGACTAAATTAATTCATTGTTAAATGTTAAACTAACAATTAAAGTATTTGATACCACACTGTATATTACCCAAGAAACTCTTATAGCGGGAAGATTTTAAATATGCCATATATATAAATATATATATATATATATAATTTTTTTTTTTTTTTTTTTTTTTTTTTTGGTCCTGACACAGTAAAAACAGGCAAACATTTTATTTGTGAAAAAACACTTGTTTTCACAGAATACATTTTCCTTTTCTTCACACATTGGCAAAAATTCATTCATGCTTAAAACAAAAACCACCATAAGTAAAGTAAGGCAAAAAACTAATGTTTTATATCCTGTACAATTTGAAAGTAAAAATATTTTGTTTTGACACAAGATGTTAATGGACAGTATAATGGTAGTATAATACACAGCATTTTGACTGAAACTACTGACTTTGACCATTTTGAGCACTTGTTGTACTAGCCAGTACCATTTTGTTTCTGTCAGTCCACATGGGAATTATTTATTGTGGGGTTTCTACTTTGTACTTTCGATGAACAACAGACTACAGTTCATACATTTGCTTTTTGATATCATATTACAGACATCTGAATGGCCTGCGAAATGTGAACATGTCTGTGGTTGGCACGATTAAGGGCTTCTCTCCTGCACATATTAGAGATGAACCTGCAGGGAATCTTTCTCTTAAGTTATTGATAAAGTAAAAAAAAAAATAATAATAATTTTGAATGCCTACCAGCGGTTCAGAAATGTGCACACTTAAGTATTACGCATTACTTGATGTCCATTTCACATTACTCGGGTTCCCCTTTCAGCCTAAAAGTAAAGTTTGGCCGTTTTGGATGTCATAACACTTATATGAAATGATTTAAAAATGATGTGGTGATTAAAATGCCAATAAAGATTATTTCTCAGTTGTGTGTTTTTGTTAAAGCACATTGGTTCTTGTTTTAATGAAAAAGTGCTATTTAAGATCAGCCTGTCATGGGTTTTAATGTAGAAACAAGAAGTATAATCTCCCATGTCAGCAAGTAATGTGTGTCCCAGTTCAAGTGTGTACATATCGTTGCTGAAATCATGACCTGATGAGTGAACTAATGAATAGAGTTCTTAGTAAAGTTTGAGGTTTTCTATACATTCTATAGATGCTAGCGTTGCGAGAGCATTTTGCAGTTATGAAATGCCTTTAAACACTGTCAAAATGTTGTCGCAGATTTTCATGTCAATGAGAGCTTTAGAAGTCTTGCTGACAGATGACAGTTAAACGAGGTTAAATGCACTTTATAAAAAAATGTGAAAATTCAGCATTTATGCCCCACCTGCTTTAGTTTGCTAAGTGCTTAAAGTTGTCAAGAGTCAAATGAAAAAAATGTAGCAACAGTCCCACGAATTACACAAACTCGACCCATCTGTGTTATGAAATCCGTGATTTGTTTTTTTCGTCGCCACCCACACAATTACCATTTTGACTTTGAAGCATATTAGTTATTTAAAAGACTGTACAGACTTGCTTCTTGGCATTTGACACAAATTAACTTATAATAATTTGTTGTAAGTCATTACTGGGAGATGTCAATCACGGCCCACGAAAGTCATAATGACTCTGCATAAATCATGTTATTAACATTTTTTCTCGTTTTATTTGTTTTGGTGTCCTTTCACCTCTTTCAAAGGATTACATTTTTACTGATCCACAGGTTGTTAAGTAGATTTCACCATATTTATCTTGAAATGTTTGTTTTTACATCATTTATATTTGAATATTGATCTTCGGCTATAATATTGTCAAATTATCAGCTGTAATAATCCATAATTTGAGTTAATATTTGATAGCTTTCTTTTATATTTTAGTATGTCACCTGTCTGGAATCCAAGGTTGGCAACACTTTACAACGAGGTTGTTGACCTTATGATCAATTAACAGTAAAATCAACTAAAACTATAAGTATAGCATTTATACATTTTGGCCTGTGTAAATTTCTACATACATTAAAAAATATTTTAACATTTAAAGTGAATATATTATGAATCGTAGTACGTAAATATATGAATACTACCCAAGTGGTGAAAAGTTATTGTTTGCTGTTCATGATAATTCTAACACAGAACAAACCTTAAACAAACCCAACAGCACAACTGCTTCTCGTGGTTGTTGAGCAGATTGCCTAAATAATGTTGCATAAGCATTTACATAACTTCCGAGCTACCATGACAACTGCACGGGACCTGTTGAATCAGATTTTCATGTTACCATTCTTTCGCTCTTGAGCTGATGAAGCGATGCATTGTGATAACACAGATTTGTTTCTCTTTGTGAGTGCCGTTGACTCTTGGATACACTAGACTAAAGGGAAATGCTTTCGGAAGCCTTTTGAAAAGGGCCCCTCATTCTGTCTAACTGGAAACTTGTTGAGTCATATGCTGACAGTAGCCTGTAGAATGCAAGAGGATACTGAAGTGTAAAGGACTAACGCCAACATTTGATTTATTCAATCTGTGGATTATTCTGAAGGTACAGCTTGAATGCAGATTAGATAATCTGATAACAGTAATCCTGTAAAATCCCTCGAAATTAAACAAATTATACAGATGCAATCCAAAAGAGAATATATGCATACCAAGATGTGTACAGGTGTTTTAGGGTTTGATAAGGTTAGATAATTATTTTCGAAGGATCTCAATGTTCGAAAGCCAGTATGTTCTTTTGTTAAATGATTGGTAAATGATTAGGAACAAGTCCTCCCAGGTTAAAAAAAAAAAAAAAGTAAATGTACTTGGTGCTCTATTTTCATTTTGTACTTAATATATTAAAAATTATTATTTAGTATTTCTTAAGATAAACTTAAGATCATCAAACTGTGCTATTTCGGGATGCCATGAATACGAATTAAAATGCACTTTTAACACAGAATCTCTGTAATATATTTAGTAAAAACGTGAACCTATCCCACTATACACTCAAGTGTACTACAAGCAGTGACTAAATACTTTTATATATATATATATATATATATATAAATAAGATAGCATGTTAAAGATGCATTTTAGCTCATATTCAGAGTGTCCCAAAATTGCACCGCTGAGTACGCTTTGACAATCTCAATTTTATCTTAAAAAGTACTAATGAATCATTTTTATTATATTAAGTGCAAAATTAGTGTGCAAAAACAGAGCATTTTGAGTACAATATGGAAGTGTCCTTTTTTTTAACCTGGGCTCCCAGTCCTCAAAACTTTTATCAACACCTATGTCAATGTTGTGATGCTGTCTAGACAAGGTTCTTGGATAATTAATTAATATTTATTTTCTTACACGCGCCGTTTTAGAACCATTGCAATGGTAATCTTTGTAATTCTGTTGTATTTTTTGAAATGCCTCAGAGTATTATACTGTGATGTTGTATGAATGTGGTGCTATGTTATAAATCAAAATACTATGGTATTGCCACAGAATATTATTATTCTAAACATGGTTACCTTTTTTCGAACGTGTGATCATATTCTAGAAATGCTGTACTACTTGTGCTTTTCAGTTGCCAAGCAGACTCCTTTTCCCATGCCTCTGTCTCCTGTTCCCTTGTACTATTTATTTAAAAGTCTCCTTTCAGATCGCAACAAAATGTTCAAGGGAACCCCAATACACCCAGGAGACCTTGAGTGAGGATTTAAGTAATTGGTTCCCAACAATGGAAACTTTCTTTCTCTTTTGAGGAGGGTGGGGGTCAAAGAGAGTAACACAGACCTTAACCTAGTAAGCTAGTAAGCATGTCACCCAGTCACGTACCATTGTTGTTTTTATGTTGTAACTAAAATATGAGGATTGGGGCTTTACATCTGTACTTTCACAAGAAGCACTTTAAGCACGTGTAAGGTTCACAACAAAAGGAATATAAATTACAAAAAGGGGGTCATAGAAAGTAAGAGGAAGTCTGCTAGCTTTGAGTCAACTGACCAAGTAACCATTTCAAAAGAAAGAAATGGAGATATAGACACATACAAATCACATGCACAAGCCAAGAATATAAAACTAAATACACAGACCTTTGCAGTTCTCATTGCCATCAGTCATTAAGTCATTTGCAATTCTGTACGATACAAACTTGTGAATAAAGAATCTTTCCGGAAATAATTCACATTTCTATTACAAAACAAAGGCTAACGTAATTGTTTAAGGGGACAATAAAGGTAATTTTCTGTAATGGAGATGTGATGTGTTTTAACTTTACTTTACTTTAGCCGTAAGCCGTAAGCAGACGCCGCTCAAGCCGCTGCGTTTGCTGATTGGCTGGTGTGGAGCGAGAGCTAGATTTAGACCAATCAGGGATGAGATCATTGTCAGTGAATGGAAAACTACAAGATGCAACACGCTCCTACGTCACCCCTCGCCTAAGCAATCATAAAGCTAAGCTTCACGTCTTCGCTCGATGATTGGCTCACATGGGCGGACGCTGAAGAAGAATTATAAAACCCATTAGCGCACGAGTGTCGTGGAGCTGTAACGGTGCGGCATCTCTCTTTACAGTCACGCAGAAGCACAACGGGAGAAAGCTTGCGTTTAGCTGTCCATTTAAAACATCAGTGCAGTTGCTTTTTTTGTATATTCAAGAATTGCTGCCTTACGTCAACTGCGAGTTCTTCAGATCTCGGAAATCTGCATCACAGGTACGTGATTTTTCTATATTTCAGTCGCGAGGGTTTACGCTCATTAGGCTAATGTGAGTTACAGTGGAAGACTTGACATCGTTACCAATCGTGGTTTGATGAATTGCGTCATATTTTGCTCTCCTCTCATCTCGTGGGTCATTTGAACTCATCTTTGTTCTTGTTTCCTTAATTTGGTGTCGCGTCGTAATCTGTCCGTCGGATATGTAAATTGTCTCGTGGGCATGTCTGGACAGTGGACAGCGCACGCACAGTTATGAAAAGCGCGAGACTGAAATACAAGCATCTGAGTTAACCTCGCAGTGTCTGATCGGGCTATTCCCGCATCTTTGCCAGCTAAAAAGGGGCGGTGAAACACTCTTCGCAAAATCCGACTGAGAAACGATGAAGCCTTGACTGGGAAGCGCAGGTCGACTGCTCTGGAAAGTTCTGTAAGGCGCAAATACCTCAGTTATCAAATGCACGAGCGCATATTAAAAGTGACGGAGAAATGGCATTTGCAGAGTTTGCAGACTTGGCTTCAGTCACCATTCACTTCCATAGCACTTTTTGCCCATATTAAGAACGTAAACGGGTTAGGCTTTGATATTTGCAAGACAGTTGGGGAAATGTCTTAAATTCTGTGAGCTAAAAAAAGAGCAGCCCGACGGTTTTAGCTTTGGTAACCAGCCTAGTCGCACTTTAAAGCTACGCACTTACAGTTTGTAAACGTTGAACATGAATGACGCCTGTCCGTTTAATTTTTGCATACGGTCCAAAACACTAAAAACGTGTAGCACTTAACTTGCTCTATAAGCACACGCGCACCCCTGGACCGAAAAGGCATGTAAACTCAGCCCCCTTGCATTACACGTGTAAACATATATTTAAGTAAAATCGCCAACGATCTTTATACATACAAGTGTAGTTAATATCTGGCAAGTCGTGCGGTGGCTATTCACAATGACTCAGCGATTTTGACCCCAGCGAGAACCGCTTTAAACAGGTGCTGTCCCTTTAAAAAATTCTGCGCACTCATAGTTACATTGAACTTGTGTTATGTAATAATGCATGGGTTAATTCATAAGAAGCACCGGCGGATACTTATAGTTTACTGTAATGCAGATTATATAGGGTTATCTAGTACATAAGACAACATTAGTCACCATTACTGTACATGACTAAGAAAATAGAGATTTAGTAGTATTTTGTATCTTGGGAGGGGGATTTAAGGTGGTGTTTATAGCTTTTGTAGCTCACCATTTGTTCTCTTTTTTTTTTTTTTTATTTAACAGGTGAGCCACTATGGAGTTGTACAACAAAGACACACTTACTGAAGATATCCTGCCTGTTGTCATTGTCGGTAAGAGTGTTGCCATTTGTTTTCCGTGTACATTTACATGCATAATGCATGCAAAACCATTCTATTTTTGCTCCGTTGTTTCCCTCTCCTTGTCATCATTGTTCTTGACTGTACTTCTCGGAGCAATTTGAAACGTTGTATCGCAGCCAAGGTCCAGAATTAACTAATGACCAGGCTGGAATGGAATCTGTGTGCAGAACTGTACAGTAAACCCAGCAGCCTTGCACAGAATCAGAATCATGTTATTCAAAAGAAATGTTCTGCACATCCAGAATCCCTTGCATTTTTGTTGATGTAATATTTTGACCACTTTGATAATCCTTTGCATTTACCATGTTTAAATGTGAGTTTGCATCAGAACTCTTGTTCTGTTTCATATTTATATGTGTGTGCGTGTATGTATATGAGCATTCTAGTATTCACATGCGTGTCTGTCTTTCAGGTAATGGACCATCAGGGATTTGCCTCTCTTATTTGCTGTCTGGATACACACCTTACCTTTCCCCCGATGGCTTCCATCCCAACCCAATTTTGCATAACAAGCTGGCAGAGAATCCTCGTATGTCTTTGTTTGACCAGGTAATGCGCACACATAATCCCCCTATACATTAACCACACCTCTTTACATAACAAGCGGTGATTAATTGCATTGTGTTTCACCAAAAGCCTACTACAAGCATTAGTGAATGTTTGTCAATGACACACATGTAGGATCTGGAGTACCTGTGTGAGGGTGTAGAGGGCCGTTCATCAAACCCTGTGGCTGTGCTCTTCGATGCCCTCCTCCTTCCAGATGGTGACTTTGGGGTGGATTGCGCCTCCCCGCTGATATGGACACATGAGCCGGAAAGGGCCACACCTCACCTTGTACTAGGAAAGGGACCACCCGGAGGGGCCTGGCATGTAAGGAACCACACCTAAAATATTTCTGTCCGGCCTCTGGTGTACTGCTCAGCAATCATATTGTTCTTTTTTTTGTTGTTGTTGTTTTTGGGAAACTGTTCTATTATTAAACAAATATATGTGCAATTCATGTTTCACTTCAAAATCTTTGATTTTCTACAGATTTTGGAGACATTTTTGCACAGTTAGTATTATTATTATTATATTATCATGTGCTAAAGCGCAATGAATAAAACACCGATGTAAAATATATATTACAGTGATGATGAATAGGAAAAAATCTTGACTTCAAATATAAGGTTCACTCTAATACACATGTACTGCAGGGGAAGAAACGCTTAAAAAGAACTCATGTGATTAATAGTTGCGTGACTGGGGGGGAAAAAAAACACAAACATGTCTTCAATTGAGGTTTTGTACCAGTTTGATCAGATGTTATTCTTGTGCTCTGCCTGCTTCATACCAAGATGTCAAGTTGTTTATTATGCTTGATGCCTGCAGGCGATGGAGGGCTCCATGTTGACGCTCAGCTTGGCTAACTGGATGGAACTTCCTGGTTTGAAGCTGAAGGAGTGGATGAGAGATAAACGAAGGTATAAAGAAGCATTACATCTAGTTCAGAGACTTAAAGGTCCATATTTCATACAACATTCCTAGTCAGATTCTTGTCTGATATGAATTGCGTTAAAATATTTTTCAAAATGCTTTCTTTTTCTGACATGATGTAAGGCAATAATTATCTTAATTTCTCTTAAAAATATAAATAATATAGTTTTGTCTAACTTGTATTTTTTGTGTGTGCTATCTTGTGCATAAATAAATAATCTAACATACTGGTTTGTGTGTGCAGAAATTTACGTAATGACCGGGCCACACCAGCTGAGATTGCGTCATACTACCAGCACTATGTGACTAAAATGGGTTTGGAGAAGAGCTTCGCTTGCGGCACAACCGTAACCTCAGTGTCTCGGGTTTCCCTTGACTCTGGCCGCTCCGTTTGGAAGATCCAAGGCCTCCAGAGAAGAGCAAGCAGCGGAGAGGGAGATGAAGCAATTGAAGTCCCTTTCTCTGTCTACGCAGAGAACGTGGTGCTTGCCACAGGAACCCACGACATCCCAGCTCGTCTCGGCGTGGAAGGTGAAAACCTTCCCTTCGTGTGTCACAGCTTCTGGGAGCTGGAAGCCGCAATTTCATCAGGCCGCTTGGACCGCGCTTCAGAACCGGTTCTTGTGGTTGGTGCTGGGTTGACGGCGGCAGATGCCGTTCTCGCAGCTCACCACTTGAACACTCCTGTATATCACGCCTTTAGACGTCCTGTGAGCGATCCAGGGCTCATCTTCAACCAGTTACCCAAGCTCCTCTACCCCGAGTACCACAAAGTGCATCAAATGATGAGCCGACAGCAGCACAAAGTGGGTGAGACGGTGGTCAATCTGTCTAACCAACTTCTTTCTTCAACTGCTGTTGGCACCAGCCAGTATACCTGTTATCCCGGTTACCTAAGTTTCCCAAAGCACCATGTAGCTGCCTTCAGACCTGATGGAAAGTGTGTGCTTGAGGATGATGGAGGAATACAGACAGGTCTCCAAGTCTCAATGGCGCTTGTTTTGATTGGTGCCCATCCCAACCTGTCGTTCCTCCCAGAACATGGTCGCCTTTTGGCGTTGGACTCAGAAGAACCAATCAGTTGTCGGCGGAACCCATTAGATGTGGATCCATACACGTATGAGTGCGTGAAAGAGCCAGGGATGTATGCCATGGGTCCGCTGGTGGGCGAGAACTTTGTGCGCTTCCTGAAAGGTGGAGCTTTGGCTATTGCGTGTGATATCTCCCGAAAACAAAGTAAAAAACTTAGAGAGAGTTGCACAACAAGCTCATTGAATATTCAACTGACCAACTGCACATTGGAAGCATGAAAAGACATTTTTTGAGGGGTGAAAAGAAGATATTTGGTACTTCCAGAATCCACCTAAATGTTGAGAAAAATGCTCAGTGGTTCTGCTCCGGTTGACACAAAGGAATCAGTTGTTGAACAGTTCATGACCGCTCCGACATCCCACTGCGAGTGCACGGACACAGATTTTTGTTGTTAATGGCTAACCAACCCACCTCTGAACATTAATCTGAATCTCCAGACAGGGTGATTTAACACTTCAGGGATTTATTAGTCCGTGGCTGCTCACTCGAAACACTACTCATGTTCTTGAAGCAATCATGTGCTGTTGTGCCAAATCAACATTTGTAATCACAGTGTTTTCAGATTTAATATTTCCTTCATGTAAGGAAAACACAAAACTAATCTTTGCCAAGCAAATGCTGCTGTTGTATCAATATTGGTACTAATGCTCTTACTGTCTTCTTTAATGAATGTATAAATCATAGTGGACCTAAAATATCAGAAAGATCATTACAGCATTACATTTCCCAAGTCAAGCATACAGTTGTAGTAAATCCAGCAAACCAGACTTGGTTGTGTAGAGTTAGGGCTCTTGAAAGTTTTTAAGGCGTCCTTGTTTAATGCTGCTGTTACTAACCTAAAGTCAACCTCAGTGAGGTCAGCCTGCATTTACAAAGCTGACCACAAGAGGGCCTTCGCACGCCGTGACCGAAGCAAGCAACATTGCATCAGACATAATGATGCGTCATGACGTTATTTGAATGAATGATTAATCCTACATAAGCTTACTCACCAATGTGTTGATTGACATGGGCCAAATATATGGCCTCAAGGACCTTTTGATGCAATGAGTAAAAGAACTGTTAATTTTGTATTGGTAGGATGTAAATTCAAAACAAATGCATAGCTTGTTTCTTCAAGAAAACCATTTTAGATTAAAGGTTATGATGCAACCTCCTTTTTTAAATCTAAAAACTATTCTGCTGTATTACTTGCATGTAAGTTATGAACCCTGGCAGCTCTGATCAAACATGTTTGCAAAAATAGTTTCTATTTTTTTCTTTTATAAACATATGTATGGGTTATCTACATGGGTTGTTGCAGTCAAATACTTTTTAAAAAATAAAAAAAACAGAGCTTGAAAAGAATACCTTGCCTTCATGTGTCGGTCTTGTACTGAGCAGTCTTAAGAATGTTTTTCAAAGCCAACTAATGTCACAAAAATGTTTTGCACATTGTTGATACTTCTCCATCCATAAAATGATAGCAATATGGCTTCTATGTGTTCGTTAAACGCTACTGAATTAAGTGTAGAGTTCAAATATTTTCTTTCATTTTGCTTCATTGCTTTTTCTAACAGGTTAAAATGTGTAAATATGGCATACATAACATATACAAAGATATATAAACACTGTAAAAAAAAAAGAAAGTATACAGTATATGCTGTACCTTATACAATACCTAATTATTACATCACATATTACAAAGCACTATTAAAGTTTCACCACTAGATGGTAGCAAGTATCTAACTTAAGGATATGTACTGGTTAAAACATCCTGTTAAGATACTGAATATCATTTAATGTCATTTTGTTCTACTTATAAGCTCTAAAATATTTATTTATTTAGCTCTTTTCAAAAGCAATCTATATAAATTAATTTTAAAAATCCTTATTTCCAATGCTGAACCACTGCAAATTAAACAAATCGAAAGATACATTGTGTGAAACTTCTGTATGTGTGAACGTAACTGTTGATTTTATAGCAACACTAAAATCCCACGGACTGTGTGAGTCTGCATGTTTGTGCAGTGAGTGGGCACATGAAGCTGTGTGGGAAGCCCTTTGCAGACTGCTGAACAAGGTGACCTTCGCTCTCTCTCACAGACAGACAGGTGGCCACTAGAGGACGTGATGCTGAATTTATCATGTCTGCGTTGCTATGAGACCGCTGAGCTGAGAGGTGGACTCATTTTGTAATGTCAGGTAACAGCACAAGGCTGGGCAAGATTACAATGATGCTGACTCATCCCTGAAAACCAGCTCTTGTGATTGACTACGCAAATTTAATAGGATGTACTTTTGTTCTTTATAGATTTGTCTTTATTAAACTCTAAAATTGTTTAAGAATTGTCAGCTTGTTGCCAGGTAAATGCTTAACAGTTAAATAAATGGTTAAAAAGAGCAAAATAGTTATAATAGTCACATTTTTTTGTTTACTTGTTCTTTAAAATAAAAGGGAACACTCACACAAACCGCACAGGAAGCAACACTGATTGACAATCAGTTTCACATGCTGTTGTGCAAAAGAAATAGACAACAGGTGGAAATTATAGGCAATTAGCAAGACACCCCCTATAAAGGAGTGACCACAGACCACTTCTCGGTTCCTACAGTATGCTTTCTGGCTGATGTTTTGGTGACTTTTGAATGCTGGCGGTGCTTTCACTCTAGTGGTAGCATGAGACGGAGTCTACAACCCACAAAAGTTGCTCAGGTAGTGCAGATCATCCAGGATGGCACAGGATGGTTTGCGGTGTTTGTTTGTGTACATTTGGCATTTGCCAGAGAAGAAAGCTGGCAGCAGAACATTCTACACGGTGTCTCCAGACTCTGTCACTTCATGTGCTCAGTGTGAACCAGCTTTTATCTGTGAAGAGCACAAGGCACCAGTGGTGAATCTTGGTGTTCTCTGGCAACTGCCAAACATCCTGCACAGTGTTGGGCTGTAAGCATAACCCCCACCTGTGGATGTCAGGCCCTCGTAATGAAGTCTGTTTCTGACCGTTCTTCCTTGCACAAAGGCAGAGGTAGCTGTCCTGCTGCTCTCCTACGGCCTCCTCCTTATCTCCTGATGTACTGGCTTGTCTCCTTCCAGAGCGCTTTCATGCTCTGGCCACTAAGCTGACAGGCACAGCAAACCTTCTTGCCACAGCTCGCATTGATGTGTTATCCTGAATGATCTGCATGCACTACCTGAGCCACTTGTGTGGGTTGTAGACTGTAGAGTGAACGCACCAGCAGCTTTCAAAAGTCACCAAAACATCAGCCAGAAAGCATAAGAACTAAGTGGTCTATGGTCACTCCTTTATTGGGGGTGCCTATAACTTTCACCTGTTTTCTATTCCTTTTGCACAACAGCATGTGAAACTGATTGTCAATCAGTGCTGCTTCCTAAGTGGGCAGTTTGTGTGATTGACTTGGAGTTACATTGTGTTGTTTAAGTGTTCCCTTTTTTTTTGGAGCAGTGTATTATTGATCCTGTAACCAAAAAAACAGTTATAAGTCACAAGGGCATATTTGTAGCAATGGCCAACAATACATTGTATGGGTCAAAAATATTTTTTTTCTTTCATGCCAAAAATCAATAGGATCGGCTTATTAAGTAAAGATCATGTCCCATAAAGATCTTTTGTAATTTTTTTTCTATCGTGAATATAGCAAAACCTAATTTTTGATTTGATTAGATTTTTTTTGCTCAACCCTCAGATAACAGATTTGACTTTTATGACATTTCTGTGGCCCAGAGTCACATATATTTTTTTTACATGCATCAACTACTGGTACGTTATGACAAAAGTAACGGAAAAGCACGAACATGTCCGAAGTACTCATGCTCCGCCCCCTATTGAGTTCGTCGCGAGCCGATCCTCACAAACGGGTTAGAAAGCGCGAGAGAGCCAGGAGTGAATGTTTACCACATACTCCGTGGAATCTATCAGGAGCCGAAACTTTGGTCAGGTTTTGTTGTAATTATTTTTTTACCAGAAAAGCTCTTTAAAACTGCAACCGCTCAAACTAATCACCACAAAGGACATATCAGCGGCCGGATCGACTGAATAACACCATGAGGAATAAAAAACACGGCGGTAGTCGCGATCTAAACTAACGTGACTATCGATCCAGCAGAGCCAAGCTTTTGAAAACGCCGAGCCAGGTACTCAGGCGCAGACTTTCAACGGTCGTTTTTTCCTGCGGGTTTACCTGCGCTTACGTGGCACTTTTTTGACCTGGAGACTTATTGTCAAAAATCCCGGTTTTAGGTTTTTCATCCACTTTCATCCTGGCGATGCGATGTATTTTCAGAGGTTTAGTAAGTTGCGTGGCCGGAACTAGTTTACTTGCGCCGGGCAGCCAATCAGCGGAATAACACTCACTGTTTTTTGCGTTAATTTATCCGCTTTTGCCTTGTTCACACGGCAGCCTTCAAAAAAGAGCCTCGTACCGCACCCTTCAGATACTGACAGCGGGTTTCAAGGCGAGCTTTCGTGAGGAGGATAAGTGTCACCGCTGCGCGTGTGTTTTTGGGGTGGTAAAATGGATGCGGGAATGGAGAAGGAGTGCAGCGCTTTGGGAGGGCTCTTCCAAATCATCATGAACGACATGAAGGTGAGTCCCTCTCAGATTGAAATAACACACCCGATGCTTTGATTTCCCCTCAGCATCACGGGTGGGTTCGGAGTCTGTCTGTAGAAAGGCTCAGAATAAGTTATTTTCCAGCTGTTTTGGAGGGTTGGCAACAGTTCTGTGGTTGGCCGGCTGCTGATAGATGTGAATCCAGCCGCCCTGTGATGTGCGTCCCCTTCAAATCACCATTTACATCTGTGTAGGCAGGATCATCTCGGATATATGAGTGCATTAAGCAGTCAGAAGCGCTGTATGCGTTTAGGTTTTTTGTAAAGTGATATACAGTTGAAAAATGTGTTTTCCCCCCACCTTCCATGTTCAAAGGCACTTCAAAGGGATTGATGTCACACTAATATTAAACTAGCGTGTTATTAAAATGTCTAATTTGACATGAACATTGGTATTCTATTGTATTGGTACAGAGCTTACATCCAGGTTTTGTTTGTATACACGTCAATGCAAGATCTATACAGTGCCACAGTGATTAAAATCCCCTGTTGCAGATATGTTAACAGGCACATATAATGTAGTGTTTGAATTGCACATCATTATGGTATTTGTACGAAATGTCATTTGCGTATGAGCCAACCAGCATATTTATTTAGTTGTAAAATCAAATATATTAAAGTGTTGAGCTATATTATCAAGCCTAGTTTACAAAATGAATCAGTCCATCTAAAATGTGTCAGCTTCAGTTTGAAGTTCTGGTTTACCGTCTTCAGCACATGCGCTGTTAAGTTATGTCCTGTTGTCAAAAGTGTCACATTTTTGGACGACTTTTAATGTATTGTGATTCTAAAACATTAACATGCTGTACAAATACTGCTTATCCCACTTGTTCATCGTAATAACTCTGACTAATCATTTTATTCTTTGAAAATGTGTTGAAATGTAAGTGTGCGTTTGAGTGCGCACAGGTGAGCAGGAAGTCTTTAACGTGTGTCACATCCTGTTGTAAGCATGGCTCAGTGTGTGACTCAGGCTTGTATTAAAATCTTGACTTTAAGGCTCAGTTTACAAGTATGCAATTTTATTTTTTCCTGTTCTGAAATAATCTTTTATTCATGTGATTTATTGTGAATCTTATAACATTTTTGGACCTTTTTGTTGTGCCTAAGTGTTCTTAAAACATACTTAAAAATGTAGCCTGAATAATGTTCCTATGTCATGCAGCAGTTGCTGCATGTTGGTCCACAGTATTTTAAAAACATTGGATTGTTGCATGTTTGATATATAATGGTTTGCGTTTATGATGATGAATTTCCATGTATTTTTTTTTTTTTTTTTTTTTTTGCAATCGGTTGAGGTATAGTCTGAGCTTCAGGAGCGAATGAATGGACCAGCAGTTTTTGGCACCGTCTAGCTATCCATTTGTATGCGTGCTGTTAATGTGGAAATAGGCCACTTGACTCACAGGAAAGGGGGAAGTGTGCAGGATATCCCCATGATTGTGTGTGTGTGCGCGCACGTGAATTTGAGTGCATGTAAAGTTATTATTCCCAGAAAAACAGCTGTGGGGCAAACAAAGGTTTTGACCAATAAATAGCACTGAACATGGAGTCCAAGTGCAAGCAGCAGAAAGTTATCTTATTACTAATTGGGAAATTGACTTTATTAGATATGCTTTGAATCAATTAATACGAAGAGCAAAGCTTTATTTCTATTGGTTAAATAAGCAGGACTAAGTAGCTATTTCCAGATGCCAGGCTTCAGTATTTGGAGGGAATCATTATTTTGTACTGCATTCACACTACATTATTTTGGGTAGAACTAGTGTCTGTATGCCCCTTCTCCTCTTATGTTATACTCAGGGTTGCACCTAAATTCCACACAGTTCAAGAGTAATGCATTAAAGTGCCTTGCAAGCTGCTGCTTAACTTATTTGTAAAATGTCACTTAAGTTGACAGCCTTCAATGTAAGCGTAGGCTGTGAAATACAAAAATGCAAAGATAAATAGTAGTCGGAGACAAATGTCACTGTTAAGCAGTCAAGGTAAAAGTTTGTTCTTCTAAAAAAAAAAATATATTTTCATATATTATACGTATTGGCAACATATGCATTTTATGAGGGTATATGAAGTTTGGCAGTGAGGGATGTGAGCTTGCTTTCTTGGAGTTTTTTTTTTTTTTTTGCTTGACTTTAATGGATTGAAGCAAGTGTTTTCTGGAATGCACATTACTTATTTTTTCCATTCACACCATTGTTTTTTTTCTGGTCTGGTCTGTAACTCTGCTTCTCAGTGGCAAGTGTTACAGCTTGTGTCATTCAACAGGAGGACAAGAAATAATAGAGCAACAATTTTAAATAATAAAAGGGATAGCTGATTAAAAAAAAAGGAAATTATAGTTGCAAGCCTGTATGGTTAGGGTTGTTGTGATTGTCATTTGCAGTATTAATATGCCCTTCTTTGTATCTTCTTCAAAGAAATACTTCATGTGACTAAATTTACTTATTACATTAGGTGACCAAAAATATGTAATCGAAAAGCCTTTTAAATGAAGGCATTACAAATTTTGGATGAACTGTCCTTTGAATAATGGAACACTGCAAAGACTCCTCTGCCCTGTACAATGTGATCTTTACTTGGACCGGAGTCTTTGTAGGTAATACTGGACACCTTCATTTATTTGGAGAGAAGGATAACACAACAGAATTCCATCCCCACCTGCAAAAATACTGTGAAAGATTGGTTCCTATCATAATACACAGACTCCAATGGAGAGATGTGTAGTAGGGTTCATGAGGTAAGCTAGAAAGGGAACGGGATGACAGCAGGTAACCTGAGAGTTTTCCCCTTCTGTTGCACTGTTTGCAATATGTATTTTAGATTTGCTGAACTGTGATCAGGTTACCTTGCTGTCTACAGACAGTATTTGCCGTGATTGTATTTACCCTGATACTGAGATGCGGCGTAAAGCATGTTAACACTGTTTCCCGATTACTTCATGAGAACAAAAGGCATCTGGAATGCAAATAGGCAAAAGTGCTGCACGAAATAGTTTTGCATTTGCACTGCGACTATTGTTCATCGCAGTACAGTTAAGAAAGTGAGAATATAAGATGCACGTTATACAGAAATATAGCATATGCATTATGCAAAATATTTTTGAAGAAAACCGGGAGGCTTGTGACTGTCCCATTGACTGCCAAACATTTATGAATTTCAAGGTTAAAAGGCTCCATCTTCCATCAGTGGTTCAACCGTAACATTATGAAGCTACGAGAATACCGCTTGTACGGAAAGAAAACAAAATGTAACGATTTGGCACAGTAACATCATCTAAAAATAGTTTGGCAGTCAATGGGACAGACACAAGCCTCCCGGTTTTCCAGAATATCTTAAATTGTGTTCTGAAGACAAATGAAGCTTCTACAGGTTTAAAAGGACATGGGGGTAATTGATTATTGACACAGTTTTCATTTTGGGGTAAATGTGGGAATTCATGCAATTTCTCACAGTTCATTTAAATAGCAATTCACCTAAATAATGATAGTAGATGCACTGGACAAAACCTGAGCAAAGTGTTCAGTTACGTTGTCTTGAATATAGTGGTTTATAACAAAGAGCAAGCTAACTAGCAATATTTTCCACCAATGTTTCAAATGCTTCAGACAAGATTGATGCTTCAAAACATACAGCTTATTGTGAAGAAACAGTCTTATTTGTGATTTTACATTTTGCCTGGTGGACAATAAAAAAAAAAAAAAATGTAGGAGCCATATTTAGGAACCATAACGTCAAAGCAACTACTGTTTTGCAGCTTTTTTCCTGAAGTGCCCAGCGTCTAGTCCTGCTGGACACTGATCATTACACTTTTCGTTGACATCAGCCAGGCCGCTTGAGGTATTCTGGAGAAACTAATGATTTCTGTCCTCCCTGTTTGGGATGACGCTAGTCTACAGCTGAGGAGCTGCCTGCCTGTGCACATTCCTGCTTCAGTACGTCCCCCTTCCCCCCTCGCCACCATCCCACAATCCCTCCGTCTGTCGTGTGTAAAAACTGCATGTTCCGAGCGCAGGCCTGCTAGTGAATCACCTCTGAAAGGCAACCTGTTTAAGACTAGCCGGACACTAGTGAATGTCTGGTTCATGTGCATGCACACACACTGGATACACCCTTTCTGCCAGTTAAAACAGACACACCCTTGTATGCACGCACAGGTGCCTATTACACACATGCAAAGCTTGTGCTAATGAGAGACTTGATGACTCAGGCAGTTTGGAGTGCTTTATGATATTCAGTAGTGGTTAACCCATTTGGGTTTTTCTGTGACTGATTACGATATGTTACAGAGTAGGGTGGCCTATCGGAGTTTTAATCACTTAAGTAACACATTGAGTAACGTATCTGCATGTCATTGTTTAGATGAGAAAATATCAAAGCAGAATATTATCTCCTCTAAAATTTACACAGCACTAATTTTACTTTTCTGAGCCATTACTGTGATAAATTTTAGCCAACCGATGTCAGGGATTTTAAAATAAAATAATTTCCTTATTCTTAGGCCATCAAGGCCATCCTTTCTTCAGTAGAACAAGTAAAACATGAGTTTTAGCTGCATCCATTGTCCTTTGTTGTTCATAAAATATAATGCAACTGAAAATCCTAAACTCCAGACTCTTCTGAGCTCAGGACCTTTTGCCTAAAGTTGTGGATTTACGGGTAGTAATGTTCAGTTTTTTGCAGGTTGATCATTTTGTTTTGTAAGACCTCAAAGCCATACGGCATACAGTTTTAAGTGAATAAGCCCCTAATTATGTTCATGTCATGGCTAAAAAATATACAGGTATGAGTTTGGATACCTATGTTGAGATGGGTTGATGAGAGTCATTGTAATAGTAGTAGAATAATGTATTTATATAGGATTTAATAAATATGATATGGGAAGCACAAACATATTTCCATGCTTTCTCCTGCAAGTATATATCATGGGGAAATTATACTGTATTTAAATTGCTGACATCAGGGAGCAGTTTTTAATATGTGAAACATTTAAAATGTGTGCTTGCCTTTTACTTTTGCATATATAGAATTTTAAGTGTGCTAATATTTGTTCGTTGTGACTGAATACTTATAGTCATGTATACAGTGCAAAAAATTCTGCAATTTACACTTAAGTTATGATTGTACTAATTTATTTATAATTATTGATAATTTAAGTTATAGTATTTCCAATAATTAATAGTTTTGTCTCCTTTATCCAGTTACTCTTCTATCTCTTATTCATATGATGATATAGATCAGTTTTTCAGCTCTTTCCCTGGCGGTCCAGTGCACACACCTACCTGTGATTTTTCCTAATGATCCTTAAAACACTGATTAACATGCTAAGGTGTGTTTGACTAGGGTTAGAGCTAAACCCTGCAGTGCATTGGACCCCCAGGGTAAGATCTGAGAAACACTGATATAAATGAAAAGGTAGTCAGGTTTTGCAGATGCAGTCGCTTTTTTTCTATTTTTTTTCTATTGTTTTTGTGGGATCTCCTTTTATTGCTCAGTATGTGGATCATTAGGGTGCTGTTGGTTTACAGTACTGCGTATGCGATGTCTCCCTTGAGTCCTTGTTAAGAGAGGGGAGATGTTTATAAAAGCATTTATTATTAATCAAAGAAGCCATCTGCGAGGGACGCCATTTTTTATATTTGAAATTCAGTGGATGATCCTCATTGCAACCTCTGCTATACATGTGTCTGTTTTGTCACTTGATACAGTGGACGGACAGGTTTTCTGTCCTCTCCTCGTCCTCCGCTCTCTGTGTCACCACCTCTTTACCACAGCAACAGGCGAAGATGAGAAGGATCGAAGACAGGAACTGATAATATATTTCTTTCATGCGGTTGAAAGCAAAGCTCTGGGGGGTTACTTCACAGGAGTGGTCCTCTTCTGAGAGCCAAGGGAGAAAGAACTGAGAGTTTGAAAAGGAAATGGTTCACAGGACCGATTTTGTAGGAGGGTTCTTGTGGGTGGATCATTCTTTTTAAGTTTCTGACAGACTCAGGAAAGCCCTGGAGGCGTGTGTACAAATCATGGTCACTAGTTTAGATGCACACTTAGTGATAATCTTGCATGCTTTAATTATGGCCACCGAAAGGAGCTAGTAAAATTTAGGCTGTGCCCCAGTTTGCATACTTGTATTATACTCTAAAAGTGCTTTGCTGGTGATAAGAACAATCATGGTTTGAGTGTGTAAGACATGACCTAAATTATTGTTTGTATTGTGTGTTAAAATTAGTTTAAATTTATCTTTACTTAGTTTTTTTTTTTAGTATTGCCATTTATTTTTAAAGTATATCACCTATATACCCAAGATTATTTCTTTGTTTGTTTTTAAATGAGCTTATTTTAAATATGTTGGAAGTAATATTGTGTCTTTATTTACTTTATATTTAACAAAAACACACATGTAAAAGAAAATATGTATTTGCTTTTGTTCGTTCATTAAAATTGTAAAATATTATTACAGTTTATGTCTGAGCTGAATTCAGTGTCACATTATTCTTCAGAAGACATTGCAATATATTAATTTGATGCTCAAGAAACATGTTGAACACACTTGTACTGCTTCATAATTTTGAGGAAACAGGCTTTTTTCAGTATTCTTGCATCTACTAGGTCTTGTATCATCACATTTAAAATCCGTTCTGGAAGAATCGTTACGCTGGTCATGTGCTTTACTGAGAGATCTGGGGCCGGTTGTATAAAAGGATAAGACTAGTCTTATAAGTTAGTCAGCTAAATTTTTTATTTAAGACTGGTCATAGCTTTTTTTTAGTTCAGTTACATAAAAATGTAGATTAGGCTAAGTTGAATCCAAAAAAATAAAACCGATTACTCTTGTCTAACTGCTAGTGGGTCAGACTAGCTCTTAAGACACGGTCTTAACATGGAGGCTAAGTTTATGCAACTGGCCCCTGGTCGATGCCGACAAGACACCGTAAACCATGTCAGGGCCATTACGTTTTATGACCTCTTTATAAAGCCTTTCCAGGTTTGTGTATTTTTAGTGATAAGCTGAGAGAATTTTTCATCTGTAGAGGACAGAAACGCACACAGATTTTATTCAAATCAGACTGTAGTTCCTGTTTCAGGAATGTATTGAGGCTAAAGAGAAAAATTCACCCCTATTGATTTATTACTGAATATTAGGGCTGCACGATTTGGGAATAATGTCAAATTGTGATTATTTAGGTCAAAATTGCAATACGATATGTACGATGTGTACGATATGTATATGTAAGTGGTTGGACTCAACTTGCTTGTTATAAAGGAAAATGCACACACAGATTACTAATAATGCTGAAATCTGTATTTCTCAATTGAGACACAGTGCAATCTAGCAACAATAAATTAAAACTAAATTGTACAAAATTAAATAACAGTAACATATTTACATTACTGAATTAAACCACGTTAAAATAAAATTAAAGTCAAAAGTACAGATAAATAAAACAAATACCCATTTTTATATTTTGTACATGTTGTCCCAAAACATTTTAGCAGGACGTAACATACTTAGTACATTTCTTTTGGTTTCTCTTGTCCAGTGTGCCAATCATTTTCTCAAATACCTCTTTGCTAAAAGTGCGTTCACACCTGAGGCGACTTCGCGTGTAGTTGGACGCTTGAACATGCAGAGTTTACGCCGGTTTCACACTGCGCGCGTGTAAGCAGCATGTATATGAAGAAGCGCGTAGCAGGTGCAGAGAAATGACATAAATCAAAGCACACGGCACACACTGTTCGGAGAAAAATACGACAGAAAGATGCTTGTCTATAGCCTGCTTCAGTACAAGCTGCCAGTATGAAAGCACAATCGGTGCTGCTTATGCGTGCAGTAAACCGGCTTGTTTAACTCGCCACAGGATGTGTAGTTGCATCTTTGCATTGACTTAACATGTAAATCACTCGCGCTTAACGCTTTATTCGGGTCTGGTGACGCAAGAATGAATGTCTTGTTACGTCCATAAATGCATTTGTTTATGTAATGTAATCGCATAGGCTGACATCGCGATTGCGATATGATTAATCGTGCAGCACTACTAAATATTTTAAGGGAAAATTTAAATTTAATCAGATTAGTAAAAATATTACATCCGACATTTAGTCATTTCTGTGTAAATAGAGATTTTCCACATTGTTGAACCCTGTCTTTGTTGTTTGGTTCATTGTTGGATTCAAATCAAATAAATTGAAATGTCATGCGGTGGATAACATTTCACCGGTTCAATTTATTAGTGCATTTCTTTTTAGCTGTGAAAGTATTTATATGTGTCCTACTTGTGAAAATTGACCAGTCAGCAATTTATGAGATTTTTCTGTAAGCGGGATCAGCTGTTACCGATACCCATTATTGCAAATAGAATTAGCTTGATTTGGATTAGATGCAATAAGAAACAGTCTTAGTTGTACTGTGGTCACTAATTATAAAGAAAACCAAACAATACCAGAACACGTTCTGATGAGTCTGTGATGCTGTGAAAGGACAACTGTTGAGTGACTACTTGATTTAATGTTTGGAAATGTCACCTGGTTTGCATGACATTCAGTTGAATGACACATTCTGTACCTCTAATTAATCGTAATTGAACTCTTTAAGTTGCATTTGTCACACAACCAGCATCCAGTAAAGCTGTTTGAGGTGACGGCCTGTTATAATTGCCGCATTATTTGTCATTGGTGTCTCTTGTTTGTGTGTTTGTTCTAGTTTACCAGTCACCTTGTGAAGACTTGCGTTGCTTTGGCTGTTTTTGGTGTAAACACAATGTACGCCAACAGCTTCCCATCATGTGATTGCAACATTGTCCTCATAAACATGTTTAAAGGAATTCCAGTAAATTCCTTAACTCTAAAATGTACACTTCAGCGCGTTTTCCTGTCTTGAACACTTTATAAAATGTTATGACTGTAGTCGATAATTACATATTGTATTGTCAGCAGATAAATATTGAGGATGAACACCAGATGAGTAAAGTGTAATGATTTACTCTGGTTTGCCCTGATTAACTCACTCTTCTTCTCTCTCATTGTTTGTTCTGTAGGCGAGTTATCCTGCCTGGGAGGACTTTGTCACCAAAGGGGCTAAGCTACAATCTCAGTTAAGGTAAGAACAGGCCTCCTACATTACATGCTTCCTTGAGTAGGGAGTAATTATGATAATCTTGTTTCGAAAGCAGGAAATGTGCTCGATTATTACATCATTCAGGAAGGATTTGTCATCCAGTATAAGAGGAGAGCTAATAAAGGAACA
>JAUYWG010000039.1:18265225-18295582 GCA_034779775.1 Enteromius afrohamiltoni | reverse complement strand
ACACAGAAAACACTTATTTTAAATTGAAATAATATTTCACAATATTACAGTTTTTCTGGATTTTTAATCTAATAAATACAGCCTTGATGAGCAGAAGAAACATCTTTAAAAACCATTAAATATCTTTCTGTTCTAAAACGTTTGAACGGTAGTGTCACCATTGACTTCCTTTTTTTCCTACTATGGAATTCAGTGGTGACCCAAAACAGCCTGGTGACAAACCTTTTTCAAAACATCTTCCTTTGTGTTCAGCAGAACAAAGAAATTCCTACAAATTTGGAACTACTCAAGAATGAGTTAAACTATGACAGAAAATGATTTTTGGGTGAACCGTTTCCTTTTATGCAGGGTTTCACAACCTTCTAAACCCTTTAAAGAGAAAGAAAATGATGTCATCATTTGCTCATCCTTGTGTTATTTCGAACCTGTATTGCTTGTTTGCTTCTCTGGAACACAAAAAGCTTATGGCTGTTAACCTACAAGAAATCAACATTTTAGAATGATTTCTGAAGGATCAGTATAGTGGGGCCAAATATCTTATTGACCCCAAAATTTTGAATGGAAGACTATAATAAAAGTTATTAATTAGTAATTTTACTGTCGCTTTTTGTACTGGTGATCCTACCCTATAGTGAACTTTGAACAATTGTGACTGGATGGCTTATTCAGTGAAACAAACATTTGCATAGAATCATTCAGACTGGTTTTGATGGAGCGAATTACCTGAAAAGATCTATCCGTTTAAGTATTATCTTTTTATACAGAGAATATTTTGATAGCTCTTTCCTATGATTCACTTTCCCTGATAAATCACACTGACGTGGATGAATAATGGACTTCACCTTTAGCAGTGATTTTTCCATGCTACCATATTTATTTAGTCCCTCTGCGTGATGCTACATTCTCTGTAGAAAAGACCTGCAAAAACTTGCCTTATGAATCATAATGTTGGTGACATGCAGTGGATGAGTTCCCTTAGGGCTGTTTTTTGAAGCAGATGGTTTTTTAAAAGAACAAAACCGTTTTTCTCGAGTCTCTTAGGGAACTCATGACTAGTTGCCACAGTGGTAGACATTACATAATTGGTTGGCACACCCAGTGTTTAATCTGAAGTGAAACTGCCTCTGGACTTTTGGAGATTCACATAGTATTATCAGTCTGAAGAAAGGCAGCATGACATACGAGTGTGAGTTTCTTGGCTGCTACAAACTCTTATGGTGTGACTTGTAACAGAGGTATCTTCAAGCAGACCTGAAATTCTTTTTCGTTCTCAGAATTATTTTTAGATTTACCCACCACCCAAACATCATAATTAACTGGTTTTTCAGTTTTTGTCCATCAGGTTTCCTCCAGTCTGTGTGGGCAGTTAGTTATTGGCAAGAATAACCGGCAACTTGGACTTCAGATGATGTTAGTCAGAAGTCTTATCTGCAGGAGACTAGGAACAGGCCGGCAGGAGAAGGGAATTTACAGATCAATAGAAACCGTGAACACTGAATCATGGAAAAAGCGTCACACGTCAGGAACATAAAAAACCCTGACATTTCCGTTCCACAGCTTTTTTTTTTAGCATGTTTTGTGACTTTTTATAAATAAATAAATAAAAGCGAAGGCGTCTGAATCATGAGCAGGCGTTGAATGTGGAGTCTGTGCTGTGGAGTGAGTAGGTGTGAACAGTGACGGACTGTGTAACATGAACACACTGCATGCTTTTGTGCAGGCCGGGCATGAGTGGGCACCGGCTAAACTAGGGTTTAAGGAAAGCGTGTAAAGTTTATTTTGGACCGCGTCTAATAGAGCGGCAAAGAGGGAGTGCAGACGCAAGGATGGAGTAACTTTCGTGTTTGGACGGAAAAGTATGAGATCTTTGAAATTCTTGTTTTTGCTAAACACGTGCCGTCAATAAAGAGATGCAATAAAGCCACAAAACCTGTATATTAATTCGATGTTCAGTTTGAAATTTATTGTAGCGTATGTGGTGATGGATCTGTTCGGATCATGTGAACTGGTCATGTTAGCAACAATCTGTGACTACAATCATGTCACAACTTTTGTGCACTTCTTGTTTTTATCAACACGTGTCAAACCAAAGCCAGATGTTATGCAATCTATGCCCACAGATCATCTGCTTTGGGAAGAAATGTCTCTTGGAGATCTTGTTCATGCCGTTCTCCAACCCATGCGCTATAACGCTTTGCAAAGATGTCTGTCAGGTCTCACCAGAAGGTTTCATTTGCGTCTGCTTTGCTCACTGCTGTAGGGCGTTTGTGTGGTGGACGTTTCGAACTCACATGACCCAGCGATCGCTTGGAACACAATCTGCCTGGAGCTTTTATCTTGTTTTGAGGCTTGTGGCTAAGTGGGCCCCCATGACTCACATGGAGAAAGGAACCTAGTGGTACAAACCCAACCCTGTGATCCAGCAGAGAACGTCCTCTTTCCATCTGTGCTTTAAAAAAAGAAAATCCCAAGTCAACAAATAAGAACGTTTAGCCAAGAAGCAAGCTCATGTAGCTTCAATTACGCAGTGATTGTGGTACTTATTGACTATCAGGGCTCAAGACTGCAACAAAAATGGTCCAAAAATATGAACTTGCGAGTGAAGTTTTAGTTGAGGTCACCACTGCCGACTATGGATATTTACATGTCGTGACTTAAAAAAAATTCCCTGATTGTTTTGCTTTTATGTTCACGGATTAAGCCAAGACAATGCGCATCAAAGTTGTAATGGAAAAGAGTTAAAAACAGTCCTCATCTCTACCGAAATGCCGGCTAAACTCAGCTTAGTTGTGCAGCACGAGAGAGATCAAAATGGAAAAGGACAAAAGCGGTGTCTAGAATTCCGCACACAACTTGAACAAACTTTAACAGGTAATGCTGGCAGCTGTTAACCATTCTCATTTATAATCATTACTATTACGGCTTCTTGTTATCAAGATCTTATGCTGTGTTCTGTTAATGCATGAGCATCATATTTTTTTTGGTTCATCTAAAACCGCCAGCATACAATGACAACATACAGTAACCATAGAATGAGAGTCCAAATAGGACATTTTAATGCCATAAAAGTGGTGTAAATGGATTCTTTAGAGATATGTTTGAGGCTTTGTATGAGAAACATGGCAAATCTTATACTAGTAGAAAAAATGTCACTTTGGCATCCAAGTGACGAGTGGCATCCATTTAAGACTTTTCTGAAATTGAGTTTCCCTGAAGTTCATTCTGTCCCTGCCTGTTTTAAATACTAAATTCCTATGCTTAAAATAATCTCTTCCCAATATGGTTTTCACTAAACATAGGCAGCACATGAAGTTCAAGGAGTTTGACTCTTGCCAGCCTTCCTACAACATGATCTTGCTCTCAACCAAAAGTGAAACCTATAGCAAGGCTGTGTTTTAGTTTTTCATTCATTTGAAGGCACTAGCCCAGCTCACAGCTAGTTGACATGGTGGTATGCGTTTAAAACTTATGACTGCACTAGTTATTTTCAGATTTGTTAAATGATGCTGTTTGTAGGTAAAGGGATCTGTTCTTTGTGCTCTGTAGTTTGTTTATGCATCTGTTGTGCTATATAGCATAATACAGACAACGCCTAAAGCTCAAGAAGGACCGGGGACGCCTTGGTATGCCGTGACAGATCATTTAAAGTCAGCTCAGGGAGGAAGTTTGTCCCCAGACGTGGTTTACGAGAGTATCCCGACCTTGTTGGGGAAGGCAAGCCGCTGACCGTTTCCTTTGGAAACACCCACGTCCCTAGTGAAATGACCTGTGACTGCTCCAGCTCAGACTAACTATTTTTGGTTCAATTTTGAACGTAATCCAGAAAGCAGTCATCACGGTCTGATGGTTCCACGACACTTCAGGGAAGTTAATTATGTGGTATAGGAAAGCAGTTTGACTAGGGCTTTGTTTTAGGTTTTTGGGGGGTGAAAAATTGTATATTGCATTCTGTAGATCAGTTTAGCTGCTTTTTTTTTTTTTTTTTTTAACTGTGCACAGTGCGTTTTGCGTGCACACCAACCCTCACAGATGCATGTTTTCTTCAAGACATTTGCAATTCATTATCCCCGAAGGGCACACATGACCTGAATGAAGCTGAATTGGCAGCCCTTCAGTCCACTGGTTCCTGAAGTCCACGCAGGACGGCTGACGATTCTGCTGACGTTGCCTCTAGCTGATCTGTTACAGGGTCAGCCTTCATTGACAAAGCTGCCTTATATAGACAAGAGCTTTTCCTTGTATTGCACCTTCATCAGAGATCACATGGTTCTTAACTCAGTGCTGTTCAAAGCTTTCAGTGTAGGGAGAAATGCCTCTCTGAATGTGATTTATGCATGAATGTATCTGAGGGATTTTATTGCAAAACCTGAATTTCTTTGATTTCTTTAATAAAATCCTTGTGCTGAATATCAATATTTTCCGTCTGCATCAGAGAGATTCGGCAAGCTTATTGATGCCTTTAGGGAATATTTGAATGTTTGGAAGCGTGTGTTTAACCTTTTTTTAACATTTGAAAACCTGTTCATTAATTACAAAAAGGCAATACTTTTGGTGTCATGTTTGCATTAGAGTTCATGCAAACGGGCCTTAACACTGCTGAGAAAAGTGCACCATTATGTATGAGCAAATGCACTTAACGGATTCGTGCAGTAATGCTAATCAGATTTGCTTACATAAAAACCTGTTTCATTAAAATGCACTTAATATTTTGCTTCCTCAGTCGGGGTCATCAAGGTTCATCTGTTTTTCAAGGACAGTTCTTTCAATGCGTTTCTGGTCTGAGACCAGCTGGGAGTGTAGACCTCTGGCTGGTGTCAGTGTAGTGAAATATATTTTGCAGTATGTAAAGCTGTGAACCCTTAGGAGAAGACATATAATGTTTTATTACTGAGATTGTCTTTTCCCAGTAGCGAAGCCTAGTTGGATGAAATTCTGGTGCAACATTGTCACGCGGAGGGTTCGTGAGAGCAAGCAGAGTTTGCGAAACCTGTCCCTGAAATCTATTGATCGTTAAGTGAATTCGGTTGAACTGCTGTTTTAAGCACGACTGCATTGAGAAGTCTGCTCTGATCTGACCTGCAAAACAACATGCAATGAATCAAGAGGTTTCAGTTCAGTGCTCACATTATTGCATTATGCTCGCACTATTTTAAATGCTCTGTAATGCTAGACTCTGTATCCAACTAATGAAAAATGTACTACAGGAAAAAACTAATATGCTTTTATGTTTTATCTTAGTTTTGATTTTGCCCCAGAACTTTAGCCTATCTCTAGTGCATGCACGACTGGGTGTCATTTTATATGTGTGAGTGTGATCAAGGTGTGCTGCATCTGTGTGAATGGACGTCTTTGTCCACAGAATGGCCTCTTTTTAGCATCATATCACAGACAGCAGTGAGTGCTTGTTAACTAAGGTTTCATTCTTCAGGCCTCTCTCTCATTCTGAATGAATATATTGTGACTGAAAAACTCAATAGAGAATCTGAGATTGAAACGAAGTGCTGCGAATGCTGCCCCAATGCGCTTTCTGTCCTCTTTAGCTCTCTTCATGCGACCGGCTTACGTGCAGGGAAATTAAATTGTGGCTAAGCGAAAGCTTTTCCAATGAGGAAAACGTGGAAATGTTTATTGCTCCTGAGCAAACACTATTTTGACCGTTTAAGGTGATGAGGACGCCAGCTAGGTGTTGTTCCTCTGAGCTTGTGAGCAAAGGCTTGGTTTTTTTTTTTGTTGAGTTATGGACTCTTTTCTAACGGCACAAGCGAGTGGAAAGTATTTGAGTGCTGACGGAAACGTACAGTCTCTCCGTCAGTGATAAAGACCGTCTTTGTGTGATTAAGAGGTTTAATGGGGATCATACATCATATTAGCAAGAACAGTGAAGAACCTTTTTGTATTATACACACGGATGTGAGTGCTTAATTTGCTTTCAGGGAGACATGATTTGCATTTAATATAGCATCTATTTTATAAAGGGAGAAAAAGTTAATGCTAATAAATTAAATGGAATTATATGTGTGTTTCCAAATGTCTTCAGAACACAAATTAAGATGTTTTTGATGATATCAGAGAGCCATCTGTCCCTCCATAGATAGCAGTGCAACTGAAATGATCCCAGATTCAGAAACGGGGTAAAACGCTAGTAAAAAAAAAGTCCATGTGACATCAGTGGATCAACTTAAGTTTTGCGATGATAGTAGAATAAATGTTGTGCAAAAAAATGTTTTTTTTTTTTTTTTTTTCTTTCTTTAGTTCAAGCAGCTGCAGATTATGCACAAGGGCGCGCTTGTGCAAACAAGGATGATTACATCAAATATGTTAAAGCTCGCATTTTAAGCATGCCGGAAGACGTAAGTCATGGGAGGAGAGTAAATTATATTAATTTTGTTTTATTCGGGCAGAAAAGTATTCCCATATCATCGGAAAAGTGAGGTTTTACCGGTGTTTTTGCTAATTTTCTGGATCTTTTCAGTTGTGTTGCTGTCTATGGAGGGTCAGACGTAGGGTTGGGTCGATAGATGATACCATCGACATCACGATGCTGAGCTGGCATCGCGATCCTCCGCCCCACCGCAGCAGCAGCACCACCAGGCTCACGAAAAATACACTTAATCTATGGCGGCAAATCTATGCCATTAATAAGTGAGCGCACCACTGATGCTGGCGATGCTGACGCTCAATTCAAACCCTCGATATGTCATCCGTGCGCAGTTCAAGCACTCGCGCACGATCATTCCTGCGCTCCATCCTCTCTCACCTGCTCTGTTATGGTGGGTATCATCGTCCATCGCAATGTTTCCCAATAGACATTGTAAGATGCCAAATTGGTCAACATCGCCCAACCAGTATGGTGCAGTATAAAATTAAAAAACATACACAAACTATCTCAGCCTGGCTTTTTTTATCTAAATTTTTTCCCCCCGGATGCATTTCTAATATTCAAACAAATTTTCTATTTCACTTCATTAACTTAAGAATGTTGTTGTTTTTTCACATTTGTATTTTTACTTTATAGGCATGGAGCAGGAAATCTTTTGGAGCTAGATTCATGCGGAGCTCCCTTAATATGTCAGCATTTGTGTGCTGAACGCTAGGGCACAACTCCAAGCTAACGAGTATAAAAAGTGGTATGCTGTTTGGCAATGGTTTGAATACATAGCCGCTAACAAAAGATTAATCTGACTCAGACAGTAACAAGCGGTTAAATTAATTAAACGTTGCCTATTGTGGTTTCCACCAAGCATAACAGTTGCTTTTAAAGTGGTTGGAAAATGGGCTAGGTGGTGAAGTTATATCCCAATAATATACCGAATGGCGCAATCAGCTTGATCTGTTTCTCTTACGAGGAACTAAGTAGGGAAAAACTAATTTCACACTGTTTTTACATTGGCAACTAGTTTGTTTGGCGGTCTGCCTGACTTTTAAAAGAGGTTTACTGTACACTCAAACACCTGTAATTATAGAGTTGGAGAACTGTTCTTACAAAGTTTGTGCTCTCTTTATTTGACTCGGGTTGATTGACACTAGAGACATTTGAAAGTTTAATGTCTTAACCCCCAGCAGGAATGGTGTTGAGATCTTGCGTGTGAAATGTCGTGGCAGTATTGAGCGTCAGCCCGAGGCGTCAGGGTGTGACGTCCCACCTCCTCAGCCGAATCAGTTGACTTCAAAACATCAACAGAGACCAGTTTGTGGCAGTAGATATGCTAAAGATCACGCATCATGCAAATAGCAACAAAAAGACCAGTGAGGTGCATGACATGACATGTCTAGTCCTGCAGAAGGAACAGTCAGATTTTAGAGCGCACGTGTGCTAAAGACCTGGGAAACACTCACCAGGAAGTACAGCGACAGAGATGTAGTTACATGAAGAACTTCAGTGGACAAAAGAGAACCGTATCAAAGAGTAACTTCAGTTAGGATTATAAAATTAACTTCAGTGATGGTAATGTGCTTCATTTTAATGAGACATAAATAAACGGGAGTTTTCACACTTAGTCATTGGTGTCTCAAAGTGTCAATTTTGTTTGCTGTAAATGATCTGAACATTGGACTTTTAACTTGCAGTATTGCATGCAAGGTTTGTTTTCTTTTTTGTTTTATTGTACGTTATAAAATATGTATATTATATAGTATACCGTATGTCTACAATGATGATAATATAGCTCAATGATATAAGGTTTGGTGGGAAATTTCCATTCACAGCATTTCTTCAATTTTTTTTAAATTTTCTGTTATATAATAGAATTTTAATACATAATTACATTTATTATTTTAGTGTGAATGCAAAGTGGAGTGAGACACTTTTTTTTCCCCCCCTAAAGTCATTTCACTTTTAGCAATTGAAGCATTTTAAATGCTGGCTGAATTGTTATTTTACACTTTTGTGGTTCAATTAAATGTTAGGTTTAAATAAAGGACTGCAATAAAAGAATGAAACCCGAAAGTCTTTCGGCAAGTCTTTCAGCCAATAAGAGAGGTAGTTCTGTGCAAAGTTTGCATATTGCATCAGCTGCATCCTGCTTAAACACAGTCAGTAGTCCAGTATAAAGTGAATGTGATTAAACAGCATTAAAGCCAGCATTAGAACTGTTTGCACAGTCTTAACGTAATGTATCTTAGTATTCCAGTACTGAAATACCGTGTTGACTCACACGGTTTAATGCTAATAGCAATTATGTTATTTCAGAGTTTCTGACCCGTTAGATAATGTGACCTTTTATGGGTGGGTGGGTTAATGGATGTATCATTGTGATGTAATGCATAATCTAACTAGTTTATCGACTTGTGTAATAAGAATTATTCCGTAATTTATCATAGAGGCTGATAGTAAGCCAGTCTAGTCTATGCCTTTGCCAGAAGTTTACCTTAACTGTTTGCAAGTGAATAGTTGGATTGTCTCAGATCAGTGATTAAATAAAGCTTTCTTTGGCTGCGCTTCTCAGCTGTACATGTGCTAGCCCAAGAATTTAGTTTCTTTAAGTTTCCCTTTCCTCAGCTGACTTTTAGGTTGGAAAAATGTCCAGCTGTGTCTGTTTTTGTACGTGTGTGTGTGGCCCTAAAAATGGCCTGCCTTTCCTGATTGTGAGAGATTGTTTTTCACTATTTTCCGTACCTAGGAGAAACAAACCATAGCAATAATTTCAAACGTGCTGCATTTGTAAATCAATTCACTTTGGCTAGATGAAGACAATAAAATATCTTCCTGAGTGCATTTCTTTTTGTTGATCCTAATATGATTTTGTGCACTAATCTTTCTATACTAACCACAGATAATGAGTGCATAGGCTTGAGGGGTTGTGGAAGAGCCGGGTTTTTTGGCACCCTGTCTGTGGAAAGGGGTTTGTGTGAGCAGTCTCTTGATGAATGTGCAGCGCTCTCGCTGCATGCTGGAGGCTTTGCTGCGGTGATGTATTAGTGTGATTATGCAGAAGCTAAGCAATTGACCTGTTTAAAACTTTTGGGGCCAAAGCACTAATTTCTCAATATTATGGCATTAAAGTGGTTTATAGTTTGATACTTCATACGATAAAATTTTTCATATAGCACCTCTTGTTTTAAATCTTTCAATAAATTCTCTAAATGTTTGTATTTAGAGAGGAAATGCTAAGATGTTTATATGTGTCCTGTCCTCCTTTCTTCTGAGTCAGAATGACCTGACGCAGGTACAAGGCCAAGGAAGCTTGGTTAAATGTGCTTCAAATCATTCCGTTACAGATCGTGAGCGCAGTAACGTAATTATCCACTTCAGCAGAATGAAATTTCTGCCATTATGTACTCGCCTTCATGTCGTTCCAAACCTGTATGACTGACTTCCCTTCTTCTGTGGAATTCTCTTTTCCATGCAGTTACAGTATGGTGTATTTTTATGATGCTTTACATGCTTTTTGAAGCTTGAAAGCGTTAATTTCAAGCTTCAAAAAGCATCATAAAAATACATCATTTTTCTTATTCATTAAGCTTTCTGAAGGCGTATGATGCTGTTACCAAACCATTCTTTTAATTAGATCATATCAATGGTCAAAAAAAGGAAGCTGTACAGTTTCAGAATGACAGGAGGGTGAAAAATGATGATAGAAGCTTCTTTTTTGGGGCAAACGATTCCTTTTAATCTGCAATAATGAGAAATCCGCGTTGCTTCATTTGAACCACACATTCTTGTGAAAAGATAAGACGAGCTATGTTGCAAACTGTCTGAGACATGTTATAAAATTAAGTCCATTCAGCCACTTATTAAAGAAAGAACCAGTGAAAGAAAGGATTAAAGAGAAAAGAAAAGAGGAGAATGTGATGAAACCGTTCTAAAGCAACATGTTTTTCCTCTTGGCATCAACAGCTTCTGATGGAGCTCAGAATGGAAGCTTGGGAGATTAAAGACACTGATATTAATTTCCTCTGTTTCTCCCCACTCTCCTCCAGGAGCGACGAAAGAGATCGGATCTGCATTGACCAGGATGTGTATGAGACACAGAAGCATTGAGAACAAGCTCAAACTGTTCACCACGTACGACTTTTTACATTTTCTTTTTTTTTTTTTTATAAGTTCATCAGTTGAATTGGTAATAAAGACTGTATATTATACAACGCAATAACTATATGGAGGACTTCATCCTCTCTGTGTGTGTGTGCAGGGCTCTCATGGATAACTTGATCACTCCTCTGGAGCTGAAAATTGAAGAGTGGAAAAAGGTTGCCAGTCAGCTGGATAAAGACCATGCCAAAGGTATCGGCCTCCTTAACTATGTGATCTAATCAGAATTCAACAGGTTTAGTATTTAATCTTTGTGTGGAAAAAGTTCCTGTACGGCAGGAGGTAAAGTATCGTTTAATCCTTTAATGGAGGTTTTTCAAAGTAAACGGGTTGATTTTTTTTTTTTTTTAAAGGTAAGTGTTCACCTGAAAATGAATGAAAACAATAACTGAAAAAACCCGGACTGTTTCGTACAGTGTGTTCAGTCTTCATCCATTAATAATATACACAAACCAATCATTTAATTGTTCATTAAAATGGTAATGGAATTCAATATATCTTTGACCTTTGAGATAAGAGTTAATTATACTATGAAACTGTTTATGTAGAAGTCCCAAGAGTGCAAAAATGCCCATAACAACAAAGCTATGATTGTTACTAGCACAGAAAAACTGGTTGACCTTATTGCCAAAAAAAAAAAAAAGTATATCACAACCCCTGTCGGAAAACCTGTCCTATTAGCTGCACACTGTTAATTATTAAATGGCTCTTAACTCTGTGGGAGTCCCTCAGACAGTTATATTAGAGCTCACAATGGATTATTTATTCATAAGAACAATCCATTATGTCATATAAAAGATTAGGCATTCAATCAGTTAGCTTGCAACTCGCCAGTAAACGCGGCTACACGCAACACGTCTCTGTCTGAGGTTGCTAAGGGGTCGTTTCATTTGACATCATTGTGAATCATTTATTAGCAGTGCATGCTAAGACAGGCAACGTTGTTATTGTTGCTCTTATTTAAGATTAGGGATTTGAACCGCAGCCTTTATTAACATTTAGCTTTTGCTTCCACTGCAGAGGCTAATATTCCTCTTTCCCCGCCTTTGTTGTTGTATTTAGAATATAAGAAAGCACGAGCAGAGATCAAGAAGAAATCTTCAGATACAATTAAACTGCAGAAGAAGGTTAAAAAAGGTAAGAACCGTTGCTTATCATCGAACGAAAGTCACTGAGGGTGAACACCTTGGGTAAATACTCTTTTTAATTCTGTTCTGTGAGTTGCAACATATGAAGTCCTGTTGTCTTGTTACACACTTGCACACTCGGTCTCAAATTACTGCCTCAGATCTCTTTGTCTAAACACAATAGGACATGCCCGTGACTTCTGCTGGCGCCACACCCCGTGTTGTCATAATACCACACCCTGTGTTGTCATGGCATCAACCTTGGCCATCTTGCCCCTGGTCATAATGCACTTTGAACTCAATGTTCATCTGAAATGGTCCTTCAGTGTTTATTTTTACGGCTTTACCGAAAAAACTAGCTCTACATGAAAATCAGTACTGAATGATGAGGCCATAGTTTCACCAACAGAAATTTGAAACACCTATGAAAGATCATTTGCATGTCATATTTAACCCCAAATATTTAGCATAAAGAAAATAAAACGTGTTTTATTTAACGTATTTAACAATCATTAAGATTGTTTCCATTTTGATGTTATTTTCATAAGTTAAGCACATTCAACCCCCAAATTCCCATTCTCAAAAATTTTATTACAAAAAAAACAAGATTATAAAGTTTCATAGTATTTATTAATATTTTGAATCAGTTTTTTTTTTTATTCACTTATTTATTTGATAAAAAATGTATGCATTCATGCTTAATAATAATTAAGTAATTTAGTTTCTACACTTGTGTTATTGAATTCAAATTTCTGTTTAATACTGTGAATTATTTTTAATAGGTTTGGTTTTAATGAATAAAAATAGTAAAGCATGTTATGTTAATGAACATTTGGGGAAATAGGATTGTATATAATTCTCATGGCAGTAAAAAATTGGATAAATAACATTTATTTTCTTTTTTTTACAAAATATAATTACTTTTGTTTTTATTTAATGTGGAACTTAGTTTAGACATGTGACATTAAAAGGCTAACTTCACCCCAAAATGAAAATGTTGTCACTATCTATGTTGTTCCTAAACTGAAAAAGCTTCTTTCGTCTTCGGAACACAAATAAAAAATTAAATAAAAATTATGCATTCTGGCAGCTCTCTGACCCTCCCAAAGACAATGCAGAAACGTAACAAGGAGATTGGTTAAATAATCCATGTGACATCAGGGGTTTTGCAGAGGAGAAAAACTGTTGAATAAAGCCATTATTTTTGTAGCTTCATATAATTCCAGGTGATGTCACATGGATTGTTTTACCGATCTCGTTGCTACGTTTCTGTGCGTTGATTGTGTTAATTGCATTGCTGTCTATGGAGCTGTCAGAATGCATCAAAAATATCCTTGTGTTCTGAAGACAAACTAAGCTTTTACGGGTTTGGAACAACATGGGGGTAAGTGATTAATAACACTTATTTTCATTTTGGGGTGGAGTAACCCTTTAAGCTTTTTGTATTAAATGATTAACAAAGACTTAAAGATTTGAATACTGTTGGAATCGTATTAAGAGGGCTGGGAGGAAACAAGCTTAAGATGGAGGAAGAGACTTGAGGGATAAATGGAGCCGTGATGAATTGAACGCATGGAATAGAGGCAGCGAGAGAGATAAATGCGTATGCAGATGTGTTCTGTCATTATGGTGGGTGTCGTCTGCTTCAGCTGTGTGGGCAGCAGTAAGAGACTGATTCTTCACTTCTGCTCTGGTCTGTTTGAGGGGTCAACGCTCCCGCTGCTCTATATTCTGCATCCACCCTCATGCAAACGCTTACTCAACATTTCCAGAGGATGGGATAAAATGACTTGTGCATTTTCTGCGTGCTCGTGAATAAAAACCCCTGATCGAACTCCATTTGTTCTGATTTATAAGTGCCAAGGACCCTCAAGAATGATAATATCCTTTCCGAGGAGCCCCTGGCTAATAAATAATGACAGTTAAATGTAGCTATATCTACAAAAGTTGGGGTAATAAATAATACTTTATATTCGGTAAAGATGGATTCAGTTTATCTGAAGTGATAGTACAATAAGTTTAAGTAGTGCAACAGTATTCAGCATTAATGATAAGAAATGTTTCTTGAGCACTCGCGTGACACTGGAGGGACTATATGGAGGGTTTATTGTCGTTTTGTTTAGTTGTGAAGGTAGTTGGAATGAGCATTTTTGTATTTTAAGAGAGGAAAACTAGCATTTTAGGAAATGAGTAGTTTTTGTCTGAACATTGTCTTCAAAATAGCTCATAGCTCAAGGCCACACAAACTCTCAAAGAGGAAAGAGATCCCCCCCATCCTTCCTTCCATTGGCATGTCATCTTTCCCAACATTGGGAAAACACCCTGCGGTCATACACTCCCTTTAATATGGAAGGGTTCTGCTGCTGCTGCACGATCTGCCTTGTCTTGTATTTAGGAGTAATATGAGCTCAGATCCAGTGCGTCTTTTGCTTTTATCAGCCACTTACTGATAATAAAACCGGAAAACTAAAGGGAAATCTGTATAGTAAAGCTGGACGCGAATTCTATTGTTAGAATTCGTTAGTAATTCTCTGGCAGACGGTTTGTATCTCCGTGTTCTGATTAGTGTTCTATATTTGCATTTTCTACCCTGTCTTATTTTGCATTTCCAAAAACGTACCCTAGTTCCATTTACTCAAAGCTAATCTCTACTTGGAAATTTACTGCATGCGTATAAAAAAAATAAAAAAAAAGTTTTTTTTTCTTATAAAAATCATTATTTTTATCTGTAGTACCTCCCACTAAAAAAGAGCATTTTACTGTGGTGTTAGTCATCTGCAGCTGTATGAGGAAAACTTGGCCTTGTCCTGACACAGACTGAATCATAAGATAGGGGCCGAATGAAGTGTTAGCATAAGTGAATCAGATCCTAGCGCTTTTATATCACCACAGCACACCCATAAACCCCGTTTGATTTACTGCCATTACTCTCACAGATGGTGAGAAAATGAAAATAAATATGGCGTCTAGACCTATGATGCGTCTCTGAGTGCTCATTCATCATTATATCGTACATTTGTGTTACTCAGAGGTCTACGGGGGCAGACCGCTCTGAAGACTCGGACCCGTCTGTGTGGGGATTGTGAAGAAAAAGAGCATTGAATCTGAATTATTTAAACTCATGCACATTAGTATTCCAATGCCGTTGCTGGAGTGTTTGAGATGGTATGAATATCGAGTGCTCTGGACTTTCTGGCGTCTGAATTAACTACATGTTTAAATGTAAATTTAAGTGTAGAATTTGTTTGTATTTAATACATTGATAAATGATTTCCTCTTTTACTTTGCATGTTATTTAGCTAAATTATATGCAGGCCAGGTATATTCTGCACTTGTTTTAAAAAAAAAAAAAAAAAAAAGGCCTTGAGGGCCCTTAGTTACAGATCCAGTGCAGAAAAAAATTTGGTTACAGTTCTGTCGGACGCGGGCCGGGCTCGGACAGAAAAATGCGCCCCGATCCGCGCTCTATGACCTATGATGACAGCGGAAATAAAACAGTAGATAGAACTGCGACTGTATGCAAGTATTGTGCAACACGCATCCATTTCAGTTTATGAATGATTACATGATATGACTTTTTTAATACTGTATCCTAAATTGTGGATAATTAAGCTATATATCATATACTCAAGTACATTTCTGGAGTGTTAAAGATTAAAAGGCAAAATAACAAGAACCATACTGAACTGAAAACGGTGACCCTAAAACCGTGATGCAAACGGAACAGTGGGTTTTGTGAATCCCTATTTGCCCTACTTCTCCCAGAAAACCGGCACACCTGCCTCCTGCATGTGTTTATGGAGAAAAGGTGTCTGCTCATGGCATCATAGCTTCCAACCGCTCAGGATTTCTAGGCCTCAGGGAATGTCTCTGTGGCACACATACCTTTTCCAGAATGGCTCTGTGTTATTTTCCCATCGCCTCCCTTTTCTGTTTTTAAACGAGGTTTGTTTTGTGTTTAAATGGCTCAAATGAACTAAACGCTAAAGCTTTGTTGTACTTTTCAAAAACATGCATAGGTCATTACACATTGGGTCCACTTTATGTAAAATGCGTAATTTTCTTTTATATTATTGATAATTAATTAATTAGATGATGAGATTGGTGCTTGCCAGTTCTAAACTCTTCAGGATGCTAGTGTGTTTAGGCGGCTGGCAGTGTTTAGGCGGTGACCTAGTAGCTGACTTATTTATGGTTGTAGTAGTGTATCACCTGCTAAAATGTTCTGCTCGCCTAAAGTCATCTCAGCAGTTTCTAGTACAGGGGTCAACATGCAGAGTTTAGCTCTGACCCTGATCAAACACACTTGAAGCGGCTAATCAAGGTCTTGCTAAGTAAACTTGAAACATCCAAGCAGGTGTGTCGAGGCAAGTTGGAGCTAAACTTTTCAGAACACTGGCCCTCCAGGATCAAGTTTGATGACCCTAGTACATTGCTGAACTGTTGGGTGCTAGGGTGATGTTAATGAGTTCTGAGAGGGGTTGTTGTCACTCTTTCACATTTCTGTGTTGGAGTGTATTCTGCCTGTTAACACAAAACAGGCTCCTGTAAGATATTTCAGATGGAGCTGTATGTTTCCTAAGCCATTTGTCTTGCAGACAGGCCGTGGGATCTATCAACAGACCTACTGACCTTTGCCCTTTAAACTGAAGATGACCCCCAGCCCTAAGCTGCCCTACCCAACCAGGTTTCTTTCAGCCTGTGTTGGAAGGTGTAATGGTCTAAGAGCATCTAAACACGCATCCGTGAAGCAATCCAGCACAAGGTCAATGTACTCAAGCACCAGAGATCACGTCTCTGCCTGGAAGGTCAAAGGATTTAACCGAGTTCCGCAACACTGACGAGAATTGCTTAAATCCTGAAAATGCATACTCGGCACTTTAACGGATTTGCAGAGGTTGTTAAGATTTGATCGTGCTGTGGAGCAGGTTCTAGAGGGTCGTTGAGATGAAGTAGTATTCACCAGATCATGCCAGCGGATCGTTGTAGTCTAGTGAGTGAACATCATTATAAATACGTCTGAAGAAACTGCCCGTGAAAGTAACCGTGCATCTGTCTTGCATGCCTGCTTGGAGTGCAGAAGATCAGGTGTCACAGAGGACACCTGAGGTTATTGTTAGCAGCGTGTATGCATCTGAATGTCCTGCACACAGCTGTCAGAATGCTCTCCTGTTGGTGGAATGCTGACAATGTAGCTGTGTGTATTTTTGAGACTAAGAAGAGCTGCAAATTGTCCATAAACACATATATAACATTTCTGAAAGGTGGTTTTTGCACCTTCAGTTTCAGTAAACCGTTCTTTAAAAATCTACGAACCTTTTAATATTCTAAGGAATCTTTTTGACTTGACAAGAAACTGAATTGTTAATACTGTAGAACCGAGCAATATGTATTACATTTGCATGGTATATTTTGTGTTTTGTGGACTATATAAAATTAGGACTGAATACCAAAATATATTGCTCATCCCCTTTTTATCCCTTTAACAATGCCCCCAAAACAAACAAAAAGCCCCTCCAAATTTTAGGAAAAGGGGGCAAAGAATGCCCTAGGACAATTAATATAGATGGCTGACAACATTTAAAGTGAAATGTAGTGCTTTTCACAAGTTAATTTCTGACCCTGATGCACACTCATGCATGCACAGGCGAAAAATGCAGTAATGTGATTGCAAAAGCAAAGAAACTATTAATTTAGATGAGATGTGTTGGGGGTGATGCGTCTGCTGAGAGATGAAAAACAGAGGAAAAGGCCAGGTCATGTGTTTAAAGCCCCTCACGTGGTATGTGCTGGCGCGAGGTAAACAAACCTCTCAATGTGATTAACCTCACATTTCTCTCATTGTACTTCACCAGTAAAGCACCAGGAGACAGAAACATCACATCATAACAAAAAATTACTTCGTTATGTGTTATAGTGTACACTTTTTTTCTACATCGTTTTTTCTCCTCTCTTGTAAACTTGTATCATTATGTTTGCCAGCTCATGTTTTTCTGTGGCTTGTAGAATATTTGAGTAAATCCAGTTATCTTATGTCTTATTTTCTATCATTATATCAGCTGCCCAGCGCAACAGAATAGAGATATAATGTAATGTAGCTACTCTAGAATGTGAGGGGCTCTCGGTGGCAGCCGATTCCCAAACCTCAGATCCGTCGTCATGCCTGGTCACGAATGACCTACGAAATCTGCACAGCCAGGCTCTTAAAACACTCATTAGCATTGCAGCACATATGTGCATGGTGTATTTAGTGTTTGTAGAAACTGCCTCCTAGTGGTTGAAAACAACATAGGTTTTAGCACTGAACTGCCAGTCAAAGTTATTCCTTCCTCCAAACATCAGCAAGACAAAGCTGTTTTGCATGCACTGTTGCTTAAGTAATATTTAAATACTTTGAACCTTTTAATTTCAGATACAGTGCAGTTCATGAACACAACTTTTGATTTGATTTTAATTTTACAATAACAAAACTTCACGCACCATTCTTTAATATATCTATTCCTATGAATATAAATGTGCGTTAAAATGAATGTAAATAATAAAAACTTAGTATTTATGAAATGTCATTGTGTTCGTGTAGGTAAAGACGAGGTGCGGATGCAGCTGGACAGTGCTCTTCAGGATGTCAACACACGCTACGCCGTTCTAGAGGAGACTGAGAAGAGAGCCGTGTGTCGAGCACTTGTCGAGGAACGAGGAAGATTCTGCTCATTCGTCACAATGCTCAAACCTGTCCTGGTGAGTGTCTGAACAGACTCTGATCAGACATTACATTTTGCAAATAGAAAATGCCTGGTAAAAGGCCACAGCATTTTTAATTTGTATAAATGTATGTATAATAATGAAATGGCTGTTTCTCATTAAAATGCCTTTCTTGCAGTTTGTATGTCAACGTAAACACTCTGTTAAGTCGTAAATCCAAAAGTGCACTGAAAATAAAGTTATGGTCTCCAAAATAATGAACTCGGTACAAGCCAAATGAGTCATTAGTCATTTGGATCCTATGTCCGCCTTTATTGTACGCTGGCTGGTCACAAACACATAATTTTACTGACAACTGCTTTATGCGGTAGACCAGTCACAGTAGACTGAGACATCTGACCAATCAGGGCAGAGCAGGCTCGTGGAAAGGAGGAGTTTAGAGAGAATGGATCTTAGAACTGCTTTGAACGAATCGTTTGAGAATCGCTGAACACATATTTCGAGAAAACAAAAGTATTTTTTTCACCTTGCATGCGTGTAAAGCGATTAATAATTAGGGACACTTTCAACATTAAACATGAGCGTGCATTAGAATTATGAGAATTTGGGGGGAGGTGCCTGATCACTATGGAAATGATTTCATAATACTAAAAAAATAGTGTTCTGCTCGATATCGTAACACAGTTGTTATCTTTGTATGGTCAGGATGAAGAGATAAGCATGCTTGGTGAGGTCACCCATTTGCAGACAATTTTAGAAGATCTTGGCAACCTGACGGCTGATCCCAACACACTGCCTCCTGCTAGCGAACAGGTGCTGTATGGATTCTGATCAGGCACATTATGTCTGTTTGATCTGTAGAGCTGTGCATGTTCCTGATCTCTGACTTTCTGGTCCGGTTTTGTTTATGTAGGTTATTCTTGATCTGAAAGGCTCAGACTACAGCTACTCGTATCAGACTCCCCCCGCTTCTCCCAGCAACACGTTATCACGCAAGAGCAGCATTAGCAGGTGAGTTTGGTGTCTAATTACTGATAATATGTATTATATTAGTATTTTCGTGTTTTTGTTGCAAAGGCCAATTCATTTTTTATTTAAACATTGTATTTAACATGTTGTTTTTCCGAACAATTGTACATTATTGTAAATAATCAATCTAAACTCTCTCTCAGCAACTACACATCTGTGCGTCATGTCCCATCCCTGGACTCCATCTCCAGCGCAGTAGATGGGCTTCATCTGAGAGCACCAGATGCTACACAGGTATCTCGGATACATGCACCACGGCACAGAACTAAGGGTTCAAACTCACCTAGTTCAGCTGGTATACCAATCCTAAAACACCCAAATAGTTTGAATAATGTGTCACTTGGAACACGCATACAGTCTCAATCAGCCCAAAGAAACACAAACAGCTGTAAGCACCATCACAGCCTGCAGTTTGCTGTGGTGCATAATCCAGACCTCCTCAAAGTCCAACCTCTCGATCATCAATACACTATTATAATTGGACAGTTTTTCGGTGCAAATAATATCGAGGATTTAATGTAGATTGTCTGGGTATTACAGTGCAAGTTGTGATGCTTAATAAGGTAATAAATTATACAGTTTTATTATGCAATAGTGTTTTACAAAAATGAAGCAGGTTAATACTATTAGAAAACTAAATTATACTACAGTGCTGTGATTGTGTAGTTCATCAGTTTGATCTACAAGTTCATTATAATGTTAAAAAAAACACCAAAATGGTTAGCACAGGTGAATAGGGTTAGATTTTTCATGATTAGATATCCCCATACTTTCCCAGTACATTAAGATTACGTTTTGTCTAAAATGTTGTTTAAATGAGTAAATTAGTAACACTTTACAATACGGTGTCAGTGTTTATTACACTATGTATTAATCTTATTAATATTAGTTAATGAAAATATAAAAATTAATTGTTAGTTCATGTTAGTTTACAGTGCAATAACTAATTTTAACAAACACAACTTGTGAGGTTTAATAATGCATTAATAAATGTTGTAATTAACATGAACTAAAAATGCTGTAGAAGTATTGTTTATGCTTATTGCGGCTCTCTGGAATGCTTAATTCTGATTGGTCAGTTGAGACATTTGCAGGTTCGTTTTTTTTCAAATAATAATGGCTCCAAAGTAATAACGCATAGCCGGAACTACTTGTGTGTTTAAAATCCCTCCGCGGCAACAAAGATTGCCGTTTGGCGCCATCTCGTGACAAACACTGGACAACCACAATAAACAATGGAACATTTAAAATGTATCCGTTGTTATATATTCATATGTAGATGTTATAAATTGTCTTACTACCGTTTGAATGTTAGTCACGTGGTACTATATCGTTTCGCGGAAGGATGAAAATGTTAATTTAAAACAAATATGGCAATAAAATGTTTCAAATTCATATTTATGTCCAGTTTTTTTGCTAATGTGGTAAGTAGCCGTGTAATAAGCGGGATAATGTAGAGGCAGCCAGTAGTTATCACGAAATAAGTCCCACATTTCAGCGTGATACAACACTGATCACACTGTCGGGGCTTATTTCTGCGATAACTACCGACTGCCTGTACGTTATCCCTTACTTCGTTCATACTAATAACCTTATTGAGTGTTGGCAATAATTTTGGCAAATACAATATGAAAATGCATATTGAGACACAAAAAAGCCTTTAAAGATATGTATTGTAATTGAAAAGTACAGACCATTTAGATTAAGGTCTAATAAAATAAGCACTTAAATGTTTTCTTTCCACTGGTCCCGAAAAATAGCCCCAAAATCAACCGGTAGTTTCCTTGCTTTTAATCTTTCTACGTTATGATGCATGTATATTTTTTAAAAGAAACATCAGCAAATAACTTTTTATGATTGTCTAATAAGGCACTGAATGCAATACCCAAAAGCATTCGCTTTCATCAACATTTGTTCAGGGGTCTAAAGAGGTTTGGATTTTGACTGAGGTTTGGATTGGTCTAATTTCATCTTTCTCTTGTTCCACTCCTCTCTGCCCCTCACCTCAATCTCCCAGCGCTCACGCAGTCCTCTCCTCCTGGTCGGAGGGGAGGAAGGCGCTCGCTCTCTCAGCGAGGGGAATTCTCCCACAATCCCTCGCACGGGCCACCGTGGCCAACACCTCCGGCACAGGAGCACTGTGAGCATAGACTCAGTGTAGTGCTGTGTGTGACTGTGAATGGACTCATTACTGTTGCATGTACTGCTGGACACTCATCTCTTCCCTTTCTTCTGTGTTTGTCACTGTGCATGTGTGAAGGTTGTGTCTGTGAAGGTAGACGGCGTCCTCTGCTGGTCATTTAGAGGGACACCTTATCATTTTGCACAGGGAGAAAGCAATTTGAATTCGTTTTGATTCAGTTTTTGAATATAATATCAGTCCTATGTCTTAACAAACACATTAACCAATTTGCATACCTGCATGGCCAATCTGAACTTTCCTACACTTAAAGTAACGCTCCACTATTTAAAAAAAAAAAAAAAAAAAAGTCTTATTTTTCAACTTGGTTTTACCATTTTTGAATCCATTTAGCCTATCTCTGGGTCTAGAGGTAGCACTTAGCATAGTTAATTGTATCTGATTAGACATTAGCATCACTCTCAAAAATGATCAAAACATTTTGCCATGATATTAAGTGCTATTATTAGTGCTTGAAACTGGGATTATTTTCAGGTGTATATCATTGAGCCTGCTGCAGCCAAGGTATGACACCAAAGTTCTTTGAGAGTATAGTTCCTAGCCAGCCTAGAAGACTTTTCGCTTTCTGTTGGGCTTAGTACACAGTGTAACTACAGAAGAGTAATATATGAGTGAGATGCTAACAATCCAATCAGATTCAATGATCTATACTAAGCTGCAGCTAAAAGCTGTGCTATCGCCAGACCCAGAGATCGACTGAATAGATTAAAAACTCTTTAACTCTAGAGGAGTTAGAAAATAAGCCTGTTTTTAAAAATGGAGTATTCCTTTAACATCCTGAATAAAGTCAACATGAAATCAAAATTGACAGTTTGTATAACTTTCTGCTCTTGCAGTTGATCTTTTTAATCAGTTTCCCTTTCCTGTTGACGGTTTATGTAGCCGTTTAGGATTTGTACTGTTTTAGGTAATGCAAAAATATTTGAATGTTTAACTCTTTCCCTGACACACTAATATTTTGTCAGCCACCGCAGACATTTTTGGTCATATTCAAATATTACCCCCACAATGTTTTGTTGTATGAATAACAATAAAAAAAAATCCAAGCAGCTCCTTCAGTTGTACAATAAAAATAATAAATATGAAATGTCATAATGTAAAACATTATCAATGGTTGGAAAAGAGTTAATATTATTGGAATCATTCGGAGCTAGTAGTAAATAATGGTAAAAAATAATTGTAACAATGTTTTAAAAAGAGCAATTAAGTGACCATTTGGCGTACACAATGCTCTGTAAACGTGCATTCATGAGCATTTTTATTTTTCCTATTGGATCAAATTCCCTCCCTATATTATAATTTATTGTTTAATGATGTCACATCATGACAAAGTGATTTGTGAACGCCATTTCATGTTGGCTTTAAACCCTTGTTATCTAGTGAATACAGTGTGTTGCAACATTGGTCTGTTTTGCTACGTGCTAAAGTTGAGATGGACTCACAGAGTATATTTCTGTGTAGGAGAAAGGCCAGATCTCTCCTGGCACAGAGAACGGGACCTCCATGCCCCCACTGCACAAAGCCTACAGCGGGCATGAGGAGAGAGCCAGGACACTGTCCACCTCGGGCAAGGTACACATTTTCTACACCCTTTGGTTCTACTGGAATCATTGTGGTTGAGTTTTTCTGATCTCTGATTGGCTCCTGTTCCCGTCCGTAGCCGCAGTCAGCCAGGGAGCAGCTGGCTCTTACTCTTGGAGGCGGGCTTAATTCAGAAGCTCCTCGGACCAGCCGTGATTCTCTCCACTGCTCCAGCGGATACAGCACCCAGACGACCACACCATCATGCTCCGAAGACACCATTCCCTCGCAGCATGGTCAGTATAACTATGTACGCTCGTATGCATGAGCTGCTACTGGTCCCGCTCTAGAATTTTCCTCCTTTGCACACATCTTGGAGTGATCATAAACAGTGCTAAAAATCTAGATCCTTTGTGTTTTTGTATAGCATTTTTACCTTTTTTTCCCCTTGACACAGTAATCTGCTTTGTGGTTTGTGTGCGCATCAAATGTGCTTGATAGTCCAGTTTTTAGACGAAATCTGATGTGCTCGCACGAATCACAGGCTTAGATTGCTGTCCGAAGTGCGTGTTTTTAGGACTCTGTATAAATGTTAAATGTACTTTATTGTTCTTTTACAGCGGTAAAGAAAGAACCTCCTCTATATGGTAGGTTTCTGAATGTCATTGCATAGATTTGATTTATTCTCATTGTGATCATGTACCAATAATAAACAACATTAAATGTATTGATTTTAGGGAATCCATGTCATTTTGCAGGCGTGCCTTTGTTGAAAGAGTGTTCTTTAAGTGTTTGCAACCATGAGATATAATTAGTGGCATCTCATCAGTTGTCGAGTCCGGTGTCCATCTTCTCATGTTGCCTGAGTTTGACTGAAAGACGCACTCTTAAACTTTTCATGAACAGGTCATCCAGCACTGCTGTCTTCATGCAATTAATTAATAGTGTAATTAAGTTTTTTTTAATATTTAGTATATAAACTGTATATGAGTCTTACATTTGCATAATTTTCCTTTTGCACCGTTTACTTATTAACATTTGAACAACTAGATAATGCTACGTTTCAGCAGTGTTAAAAACAAAAGGCGAGATATAAAAACGCATGGACTTAACCTGCCTGAAACACACTCACAATGTTGGGCCATCTTTATTGTTAAACCCAACAGCTGTTGTGTTTTCTTCCACTGTCATTCCCTGCATATGTAATTTCTGCTTGCATGCCATTATTTTTTTCTTCTAAACAATACAGAAGTTCAGTGTGTGACTTTCTTCTTTTTTTGTTGCTCTCTCTTTCAGACTATGACTATATCTCCCTGCATGGAGGAGAGGATGCCCACACCCAGTCAGAATTTGATAAATCTTCCACGATTCCTCGCAACAGTGACTTGAGTCTCAATTACCGCAAAATGTTTCAAAGCAAGAGGCCTGCGTCTACCGTCAGTCTGCTAATGGATCCGGAGCCTATAGGACCGCACACGGCCACCATCCGCCGTAAACCCTCCAGCAAGCCCAACATCCGCCGTGGCACCATCAGCGGAGGAGTGCCTATCCCCATCTCCACACCACAGGTCCTTCATCTATTCAGACTATACTCTAAAAAAAAATCTTAGACGGTCTAAACGGGACATGCTGGAATATCTAGCATAATTTGGAACCAATCCAATTTTATTCCAGTGCTAGTGCCCCATAGAACATAATTTTTTTTTTTTTTCCCTGGATTTTAATGCACTTTACAGCACATGCTACTGTACAAAGTTTTGCGGTCAGTTATTTTTATTTGTATTTTTTTCGAAGAAATTAATACTTTAATGTTGATAATTTTACAAAATATTTTATTTTTAGAATTTAGAATTCTTTTGAACATTCTATCATGAATCATGAAAAATATCCTGTATTTTTAATCATGTTGTTGTTGATGATGCAAAAGTTCTTTTTGAAAATTTTCCAATCCCAAACTTTTAAATGGTAGTGTATGTCCAGTATATTATTATTAATATATTGAATATATTTTAAAGAAATTAAATTCAAGTGGGGTTCTGATCAATTCATATTCTAAAATGAAATAACAATCAAATCCTTTATGAACTTTTTTTATTCTTGTTGAAATTTCTATATTTCAAGTTCTGAAAGAAATCCCAATTAGATTTTGTACCTTTTTATCCCAATTTTTTGAACGTTCACAATATTTTAGATGTATTTTCTTAGCTTTTTTATTTTTGTTTAAACAACAACATATTAAAAAGAGGCCTGTTGTTTTTATATATCCTTGTTGTGAGTTGCCATTTTTCTTGAATTAACAAGAAACCCATTCTCATCCTGCTCTTAGGTGCCGCTGAAGGCCTCCGTTTCCACCGCCGGTCTGAGCGGCAGCGAGGAGACCATGTGCCCTCCTGGGGTGACGCAGACTAACAGGTTACCTGGCTCTGACCTGGTTCACACCAGGCATAATCTCTGTACATCCACTCAGAGTCTGAGTGCGATGCCGCCTCCATACTATTCCATGTTCCCAGGGCAGCCACCAGTGGGCGGCACAGAGCCGCTGTATCAAATGAGCAAGCAACAGCAGTATGCACTACACCAACAGCAACAGAGGCAATATCAACAACAACAGCTGCAACAGCAATATTACCAACAACAGTACAATCACCAACAGCAATATAACCAACCGCAGGAGCCGCAGTATCAACAGACACATCAGAAAGTGCTCCAGCAGAAACTCGAACGGCAGCAGCATCTTAATCAGCAGCAGATTCAAAACGTGGCCGCTCACAATTTCAGCTTGCCCCCCGAGAGCAGGAAGATCAATTCTGCTCAACCTGACGTGGATCCTGTCGACGGCGTTCCTGATCCAGGCAGCGGAGGTGACATGTTGAGTATGATCCGAAGAGGAGTCAGACTACGTCGGACACTTACCAACGACCGCTCGGCGCCTTTAATCACCCCCAACCATCTCAACTGATTTCATTGTTTCCTGGTCTTCGAATTCATCCGTGACTTTTTACGGTTGCCTTTGCCGTCTTTTCATTAAGTGACTTTTTCAGGCCTTTTATTGTTGCCTATTTTTGGTTTTGTTTTGTTTTAAAGTGGAGGCAAAACTGTTGACTAACGTGCGACTCCTGCCACATGATTCAAATACACTGTGCGCTAAGAACAACCGTTTTGCAGTGTCTATGCGAATGTTGCCTCTTGATAAATTAAAGTTAATTCTGCAGGCTGTGTGCTTTACATATATATGTATACCTATATACACAGATATATATGTATTTAGAGACCTAGATTGAGCATCGGAGCTTAAGATATATAAAAGTTATTTGTTTATGTCGTATTTGCAAGGATAAAGCACTCAGTCTTCTGGTTAGAGATCAAAAACTTCTGTATATATTAGCGAAACAATTGAAAGACTGTTGTATTATTATTAATTTTGTTTTCTTGTTTGTTTTTGAAATTAGATAAAAGCAGCACTAGGCGTCTATTTTTGTACAGTTTAGGGTAACAGAAAACTGCACCACTGCCTTTAATCCGCCCAATGACTGGATGCGAAAGCAGCCAATGAGAGGAATGGAAGGAGCGATGCGATTGGGTGGATGAATGAAGGACTGGAATAGTGGATCTATTTGTGTTGCTTATGACTGTGAGAGCTTACAAAGGCATCACTGTGGTTATTTATTCAACCTGTTTGATTCTGAATCATTTTTAATCGTTTGTTTACCAAAGCTTTGATGCTGTAGCCCTGTAGATGCGCGTAAATCTGCTCTCCTGGAGGATTTATAAAGACTTGATTCATAAAACCTCAAACCTTTGGCCCATGACTTTTCGCTTTTTTTGTGTGTGTGTTTGTCTTTGGATTAACAAAAAACTTCCTTAAACTCGTTTGTTATTACCAGGAAAGAAAGTCAATGGTTGCATTAAGTTTATAGATTGATTCGCAGGTTGCCTTCTTTGCTCATTCAATGGAAATGCAGGGTATACTTGTCTTCTCACTTTTGAACGCGATATTATGAAATTGCAATAGCTTTGATTTAATTGAACAAATATAGTCGCTGTATGTTTCAGCATGAAGCGCGGCACTGTGATCTTTTACACATGAGCACCTAACAATCCAGTGTTTTCAGTATCTCAGAATCCGCTCCACCTGAACTCGTACGTTTGAGATGCTGATAACGTATATTTGGGAGCACGGCAAGGGCCAGACTTTTTTTAAAAGCGCTTCTAAAATGTTGACTCAAGCTTGAAGTGCATCACCGGTTTAATTGCATCATTTTCAGCACCTCGAGGTTTAATTAGGGCAGTATTCACCTCAGTATGATGCTGAATGTAACGAACCTGATATGCAGAAGCACTTCTGTGGTCTTAAAGCATCTCTCGCAGGCATCTGTACTCTCTTTGATGTCTAATAATTTATCTTATCTGTCATGCACATGCTGGCAGGTGCGCTTTGAACTTTCACTCCTGCTGTAAAAGTTGTTTCTTCATATCTTACCGCATTCTTTTTTTTTTTTTTCACCGCCCCTGTTTTTTTGTGTACCTTTCAGGTTATTCTCAAGCTAGGGTTACTTCACACCTGTCTGAGCGGTGTCTAGGATTTCTCGTGCCCCTCTTCTTCTAAATGCTCAATTGTTTTGTCTCTCTTCAGTGATTTAGACATGGCCAGAGATGTTCCCTGCCGACACAATGCTCCTCAGGCCCTTTACTGTAGGATTAGCTTGCAGCTGCTGTACGGAGTGTAAAAGAATATCGTTTTACTCTGAAAGGTGAGCTGACTGAGGTGTTTCTCCACTAATCTGCGTTGTTATTAGTGCTGCTCAGGGCAGTCATGTTTGAGGCTTTGGATAACAGGAGTATATTTTAAAATATATCGAAGAAGAAATTTTTTTTTTTTTTTTTTTTTTTAGAAAAAAAAATATATATACTGACTCCCAGGTTTTTTAATAGAAGTTATCACACTTATCATTTTGAAGAGTAATATCTCACACCTCCTCAAAACACAAACAATGAGCAATTGTAATGGCAGTCTGTTTACAATTATCAAACAACAACTATAAGAGTAGCCTCCTTTTCAACAAAACAGTCCTTTTTTTATATAATTTTATTTTCCTCTGTTGAGGAGTTGATGCTTTCCTGCTACATTATGAGGGAGGTTGAGATCAGCCTTATGTAATGAACAAGCCTTAATTACTGCTGGATTGCAAATCTGAACAAGCTTTAATGGTGACGTCTGTTTGAGTGCACTCAGAGCTGACCCTGCTGTGTGTGTGTGTGTGAGAGAGAGAAACATCTCCATGTTTAGACATCATCATCATCATCATCCACTACTGTCCCTCATGTCTGTAGCCAAGGCCTCAAAAAACATGGAATGAGTTAGAAAAATAAGAAAAGGAAATGTGTGTGTCAGTTTAATTTGTAATCCATATATTTGTATTCATGCTTAAAAATAAATGTGTGTGTGTACATATATATACACACATACATATACATATACATATATATATATATATATATATATATATATGTCATTAAAAAAAATTGTTAGATATTCTTTACTTATTTAGTGTTTAGGATGTAGCATTTGCTACATTTAGTTAAATTTATTTTCTTTCATTTACTTCACTTAGACTACTTAGTTTATTTAGTCAGCACTTTGGACCTGATTGACAACGAGGGCTAAAGAGCATTTTATTAAATAGAAATTTGGACAAATTTAGTTTGTTGTCTCTTAACATTTAATTGCATATGCTTGCAAAATGTTCATTTGCTCAACTTTTAGGAGTCCCAAGATTCCCAAGAAGTGATTTTAAAATTGTGGTTACAGAGGTTACTAAGAGCATGGGAACATTTTCAAATATTAAAGGTCATGGTAATATAGGCTTCTACATGCCTTTTATATCAAAACTCAGTCTGTGTTTAGTTTAAGGAGATAAACACTTTTTAAAATTAGTTTAAATCCCACAGTTTCAAAGACTGGTACCTGACAGAAGTGCAAGTCCCTCGGAAAGAAGTAAGTTATTTTAGTTGGTTTCATGTGTTGTTCATGCATTTATGTTTGACGTTCTATTCAGTCTTTGCATCATGTTAGAATTTTTTTAATTCATTTATTTATTGCGATTCTACGCATTTTATTTAAACATATTAAGAACTTTTCACTTATTTTTTTTTTTTAGATTTATAAGATGATATTGTTAAATTCTGTGTGATTAAAACCCATGCTGATGCCCTGAAGTGAATCTGAGACGCAGGATGATACAGATGCGTCGGTCACTCACAAACAAACACTTCTGTATCACGGTGACTAAGCATTTTACCGAAGGCTTGTGACTTCACGGACCACGATAATTCGGTGATCTCATCTGACCAATATGCCCTGGGTATTGCTGAGTGATTGCAGCATGCTGACTCACCTTCACCACTTCAGGCAGGTGACGCCAGGTGGCGCTGCGAGCCGCGGAGTAGGCCTCCATCTCTCATCACTTCCAGGAACAACGGCCGCCTTTCCTGCCCAAAATAGCAGAAGGGGAATCTGTTCTCCCGGGAGGCAATCTAAAGTGACGGAAGGGGGTGTGGGGCATGTAAGTGGTCATGTGAAAACTATTTATTTTACTCCGACATTTCCTGTCAGCTGTTAGGATTCGAGGGAAATGCTGATTTACTGTAAAAAGAGGAGGTCTGTAAATGATCAGTGATGAACACTAGCCAGTGTATTTACTTGAAGTGCCCCTATTATGTGTTATGAAAGCTTCATATTTTGGTTTTGGGAGTCCCAAACAAGTTGACGTGATTTAAAGGTTTTTCAAAAATCAATAATGGGGGCATTTTTATATTGTAGTTTAATAGGTACAGTGGCCCCTGATGTGAATTTGGACACTTACACCACGCTTAAAAATATCTTATAGTAGTTCACAAATAGAAGATTTCGTCCCACTTTATATTAAGTGTCCCTAACACCTGTGTACTTGCATAGTAACTAGATGTGTATCTAGTATGTAACCACAGTGTAAGTACACACTGCTACATAGTATCAGCTGTAATATTTCTGTAACTACACACATGTAACAACCCTCAGAATGGTGTGTGTGCAAGTACAAATGGGTAACATTTTCACTTCACTGAGTAGTCATGTCACAGGTATTACATAGCTACATTTTGTAACGGCAGTGTGTATAAGAGTAACTGGAACAGGGGGTGTAGGTGGGTAGGTTTAGGGATATGTAAAGTGGGTGGAGTTGGTGCACCTCTGTAACACCAGTGTATAT
>JAUYWG010000039.1:18250116-18263915 GCA_034779775.1 Enteromius afrohamiltoni | reverse complement strand
ACACACACACACACACACACACTACAAACAGCCCTTAACTTGAACTTTACTCCAGTTTTAACGACGCTTCTTTTCATGTATGTTTTGTATGTTTTACACTCAACTGAAAACACCTGTCTCCCTTCCCTTGGAGTTTCCCTTACTAACGTTTAAGTAAATCCATGGGACTGTGACCTTGGTCGGTGCCTTTGGATTTGTCTGTGAGCGTGTCAACCTACAGCATGACGCATTCCCACAAACGTTTGATGTCTTCTGTAACTGTAAGCAATAACATTCATTAGTGTTGGCTGATTCAAGGTTTTGTTTCGAAGAAGAATTCGGTTCATGTAATTTACTCACCTCATTACAAACCCATGATTTACTTTCCTCAGTGGAACTTTAAAGGAGGTGTTTTGATAAACGTTCATGCTTCTTTTTTCATAAAACATGGGAATGACAAGAACCAGAAAACTCACTAGTTTAAGTTGTTTTTATATTTTACGTAATGCAGAAATACAAATTGTAATGTTTTAGTTCATGTATTAACATTAACTATGAACTATACCGTAATTATTAACAATACATATTTATTAATTTTGTTAAAAATTGCTAATGCTAATTTTTAGTTCATGGCGATGTATTAAATAATAGTAGCATTTGATTTTAATACTAGTAAATGTTGCAAATAACTAACTTAAAACCTTACTTTACTAAGTTTAAAACCTTAAAGTATTACCAAATATACAGTTATAGCTAAATATACATTTTCAACAAAAACGGTGACACCATAATAAAATAAAAAAAGCTTGATTATGTTTAAATAATAAAAAAATAATAAAAGTCGTCTTATGCTTTACTTTTTTTTTTTTCTTATCTGTAATTTTATTGGCTATTCCCTTACTGTATGTAAAACAGCAGCTTGGACATTCTTCAAAACATCTTCCTTCGTTTTCCATAGAAGATAGCAACTCCTACAGAACAACATGAGGTTGAATAGAAGATGCCAGAATTGAAATTTTTGGCTGATCTATCCTATTAAGTTGTGCCAGGGCTAAAGTTGAGTTGCTTTCTGTCCCTCTCTCTTTCTCCCCCCCTCCTCCTCGTTAGGCGGTCCTAATAAACTTGTGTCTGGTTGTGTCTTCTGTAGTTGTGCCAGCATCTGTGATTGGTCATGGCCGTGATCTCTGATGCACCGCTTGATGCTGCCCTCATCTCCTCCTGATCTCCGCATCACGCCGGCGTCTGTCTCATAATTGGCTCTAAAAATGCACAAAACACTTTCTCATGACGAACGAGGAGACAAAACAACCGTGATTTCGCTTTTAGAAATCACTGCACGCTTTGCTGGCAATCACATTCTTAGAAAACACACTTCTGAAATCGGACATTTTTGTTTAAGGATTCTTAGATGACGTTAAAAAGAACAGAATTTACTCAAAATAGCGCCTTTGCAACAATACAAATAATACGACGGTCTCTTTTGATTAATTTAATGTATCCTTAATAAATGAAATATTCATTTTGTTGAAAAAAATGGAAATTTGAATGGAAGCGTGCAGGAGCATGTCATGCACACTTGATTTCAGAAAGCTGTCGAGTGTTTGACGTCACTTGAGTCACTGTAGTGTTACTTTTCGGCCTTGTTTTTGCAAACACTTGCATGTTTGTGTGTTTGTACGTGCGAGTGTGAGGGCATCATTAGGTGTCCGAATCTATTTTGTTGGTGACTTCTCTCACAGTTTGCCTTGTTGCTAGGGATATACTCATACGAGGACTACAAACTCACAGTTAAGTCATGAAGGGGAAACTTGCATTTAGAAGAAAGTGGTCTGTGTATATGACACCTCTCCTTGACATGTTCATAAGAAAAGTAAAAATATCTCGTGTGATCGAATTGTTCTTTTAAGTCTAGTTTAGTTTTTGTTTTCAGTGAATTGGTTGATCCAGTTTAAAATTGAACAAGTTTAAGTGAAAAAAAACTGATATGCAAAGCTACCGTATGTCTTCAGAAGGCTTGAAACTGGTTTGATAAACTGGTTTATTGTACTTTAGTTGTTTTTAAAGCATGAAATTTTAAGCAACAGTTGATTTATAGTCGCATCAAGAAGTGGAACATTCATATTTTCTGCGTTTGTTTTTTACAGGAGAAAGAGAGATGGATTGGAAATGACACGAGGTAAATGAGTAAATGATGACAAACATTTCATTTTTTGTAGACTGTCCCTTTAAGCCTTTATAAAGCTCGCCTACTCATAATCTGTATGAATGAGTTTACCCCCCTGAAGCATGTTGAAATCCACACCTACAGGGAGGAAATACTTTTATGACCCAAACCGTTAGATTAACTAACCCTTTGAGCACATTTTCTGTTTGCCAACCTGTTCAGCACAAACTGCTATGACCTGGCTGTTATACTTACTGTACAGTAAATGCGTTAATATGTAGCCACAGTTCGGTTTGAAATGTGAATTGTGTAAATGCCCTGCAGTCGTTATGGGTAAGCAGTGTCGTTTGACTAACAGCTCTTGGACTTCATCCCAGGTTGATAAAGGCAGTTTGTCAATGGAGTGTGTTTTATGACACCCTTCCTAAAATTGCGTTAACAATTCCTCAAATTGCGATAGCGCCTGATAGAGTGATGCGTTTCATGTGTTTCTCGTTGCGACACGGTGTGACTATAAATTATGTTTAATTAAATTAGCAGATTCACAAATATGTACGTTTGTTCTTACGCAGCTGCATTGCAAAATTGTAGCTTACCATGCCAACAAAATAGTGCCATAGTAGCACCTTGGTGTATATATGCATTTTAATTAATTTAATTTTAATAGCAAAGTATTGTACTGATAGTGTGGTATGGCAAAAAAAACCTTACTATACCATGGTACAGTGATAGTATCAGATAGTAGCACTATGGCAATGAAATTTTACTTTGCTCTGTGTCCAAGAATACCACTGCACTGTAAATGTCCAAATATCATGCGTCTCTTCAAAATACCTTGGTATTACCGTTGAATACCATGGCTCTACACCATACTACACAAAATGTACATTGAGCATCAGATAGCAGCACTATGGTACTTTTTATGGTGCCATCTGATGCTATCGCTGTTTGTTTTTTGACATGACATCAGTGATTGTATTAGATGGCAGTATTATGGTGCGTATACCATGGTAATGAAATTTGGGGTGCATTGCAATACATTGGCATGTCTGAGAATATAATAGTACTATTATGATTAATGGCCAAAATGGTATTGCCATGGTGCTGTTTGGTACTTCATTGTAAGTGCGTGACATTACTAGCTGATACTCTTGTGGTATCATCACCTCAGTATTTTTTTTTCAAGGTAAAACTTGTGAAAACTTTGTGTTTTGCAAACTAAAAGAAGAGGGAAAAATGTCCTGTTTGCTTCCCCCTCAGAGTTGAAATGAGATCTTCTCTTAGCCTCTTTTCAGTACAAAGAATATAAAAAGTACACAAAAGCTTCTTTTTTTTTTTTTGTGAGGGAATTTTCCCGCCAAAACGCAGCTGGCCTTGTATCCAGTGTCTTTGGTAACCATGGTAACGGAGCCTATTGCAACCCTGTGCCACGTGAATGAGGAGGCCGTTCTGTGTGTTCAGTTACAGTGCCGCACACTCTGATGGTTTTAGTCAGTGCCACATGAACGTGTGTGTGTGTGTCATGCTGAGGTAATGAAGTTTGGCAGATCCCCAGGAGCCCTCACCACCTCTCCGTGCTCCTTGAGTTACATGTTCCCTCTCAGACTTCAAACAACATCTTCACAATGGAGCCTGAAAAATAAAGGTCCTTTAATAGACACTGGCAGTCAGTGAATGTACTGTAAAATAATAGCCGTGCGTCGTCATGGTGCCACTTAACCACTAGAGGCCTCTGTGATGTTACTCAGTAGCATGTTGTGTTGCCTCGAGACTGAAACCCAGAATCCCACACAGGTAGAAACTCCAGCTGTGCTGCTCTAGTGATAGTTCAGTGATTCTTCAACTCCAACTGATCTTACTGAGAGTCCTAACCATCTCATCTGACACAATCTGTCTGTCTGTCCATGCATCCATCTATCTATCTATCTAATCTAAACTATCTATCTATCTATCTGTCTGTCTGTCTGTCTATCGTCTGTCTTTCTTGCGTTCTATCCATCTATCTATCTATCTATCTATCTATCTATCGTCTGTCTTTCTTGCGTTCTATCTATCTATCATCTGTCTTTCTTGCGTTCTATCTATCTGTCTGTCTGGCTGTCTTTCAGTCTTTCAGTCTTTGTAGCGTTCTTTCTATTCTATCACTCTGTCATTATCTCTAGTGTTCTGTGTATCTATCCGTGGCTGTATATATCATTCTTCCTGTCGCTTGATTATTCTATCCATCATTCCACCTATCCAAACATCATCCATCCATCATGATTCCACTCATCTGTTCTATCGTTTAATCTACTTTTCTCTGTCATTATACTGTTTTTGTTCTGTCTATAATTGTTTCTTGTTCTATCTATGGTTTTATAAATTGTTTTGAATTTTTTTATGGTCATTCTGTCCATAGATCCATCATATTACCTATCCGTTTGTTCCTATCATTTTATCTATCATTCTAGACTTCTATCTTTCGTTGCATTGTTCTATCATTCTGTTCCGTCTTTCTATCATTGTATCAATCATATTATGCAACTGTTATTTTGCTCTGTCCATCCATCCATCTGCCATGCCATCAGTATATCTATCTTTTGTTTGATCTATGTATCATTCTATTGCTCTCTTTGTCTATAAATATTTCCTTTTCCTTAAACAGAAACACATTTAACCTGTATGTTGTTGTATTTTGAAATATATAAAGTATATTGAACATTTTTCTAAGTAGGCTCATTTGTAGATGCTTCTGGAACAAGTGTCAGTGACCATGCGAGAGAGAGAGAGAGAGAGAAAGATGGAGTATCACATGAGGTTCCTCCCCTCAACGCAGCGGACTCATTGACCTTTTGTTCTCTTCTACTCGGCTGTGAGAGAAGGGGAAGCGCGCGAAACGGCAGCCAATCAGGTCGCGGCATGGCAGCTGGCAGAAAGTACTACAATGGCGTATAGTTCTGACAAAGGGAGGGCCTGTTCCCGCACTATGCAAAAACACTGGCAGTCTTCCAAATGCATTCCTCACAGAAAGCCTCCTTCAGAGGAGTACAGGGAGAGTGAGAAGCGCAGGCTTAGAATGAGGAAGCGTGCCGGCTGCATTGTGCTGGCTGTTCTTTTTCTCCCTTTCCGTTTGAAAGCCAAGTTGGGCAGTTAAGTGTTTCATCAGCAGCGGTTTACCACACATCTAGCCAGACGATTAGTTTGCGATTTTGTTTTTATCTGTTTAAACATTTTCATAAAGTGTGCAACAGCCTGAAGCCTGACTGCGTTCAGAGCTACGTGTGCTACAGGATTCCAGAAAGAAGTGTTTAGACTAGAGAATTAGAAACGGGCTGCGTTCAGTCTGGCAGTGTGGGCCTCTCGCTCACTATGTAGTAAATCCAGGCGCGAGACCGTATGAATGGGGTTGCAGTTTTGGCTGTATCTCCAAAGCCAATCAGCTTTAGCAAACTGAAGCATACAGCGGTACCATCGGCACTGTCAACAGTCAACGTGTCACGTTTCCACGGAAGAACTCGAGTAGCCTTTTACGTTTACCCAGAAAAGCCCACCTCCCACTTCTCACATTACGAATGCAAGTCGAAAGATGCCTTTGCACCCCCTTTCAAAAATCCTCCACTTGATCCCACCCATTTATAACTGACAGCTCCCACCACGCTCTCGCTGCATGCGGTGCACGTGTGAACTCCCAGGTGTGTCTTTAACGTATGCCTATAGACCCTCCTCTTTCCCATAACTAACGTCACCGCTCTTTAAAAAAAAGAAAAAGAAAACCTGTACCTTTAACTAACCCGTTTTTATCTTATTTCTCATTCGCTTCCGCTCTCTCTCTCTCTTTCTCTCACAGAGTAATGCAACGTGGCTGAGACATTTGATATTTCTAACAGTTGTCATTACCGTGGCCTACAGAGACACCCGTATAAGGGCTTTGTGGTGCGAATGGTGATGGCGTGATGACAACTAAAGAGAACATCTGGGTGGACAGAGATTTAGAAGGAAAGCGCAGCATGTAATGTGATTTTATATGAGTATATGCAACATATAGGTAGTAGGCAATGTTTCGCTACCATCTGTAAAACGGCTTCCTACCGTCTTAGAACAGATTCGAATGCCTTGTGAATAGTCTACAATGGACTGGTGTCTATTTCATCTGCCATTTGCCTTAGAAATGCTGAAGGAAGCAATCTGGTTTTAGGTTTTCTCTCCAAAACTGTCTGCAGTCGGTTGGTGATGTTGAGATGGAGTTGAATTGTCTGTCTAGGATAGATGTTGGTGCTCCAGCGGTTTAGGTTTTGTGATCATATCTCCGTCTTTCTTGCATTTTAGCATTGGTATCTGCAGTTAAAGGGATAGTTCGCTTTGAAGCAAAAATGTTCTGTTTATCAGCTTACCCCAAGGGCATCAAAAAATGTTTAGACTTTTAAGTCAAACCATTGTAGTCTGTCAGTCATATAATGTATAACATGTATAATATATAATTTCTTTCTTCTTCCTCTCTTAAGAAACATATAATTGGGCTAACAGCCTCTCCTGGTAAATGGACTAACATGATTTGTCCTTTTAAAAAAATCTGACACGCATTTGACAGAAATGTAAGAACATCTTAAGATCTGAATGAATGGCAGTTCTTGAACTATCCGCTCCATGAGATACAGTTGTTTCTATGCTCTCTCTACAGTGAATGTGTCTGGTGTATAGGTGCTCTCCTGTGTGCTGAAAGCAGACAGAGATTATGTCATCATTATGGGCTGAAAAAAACCTAGCTCCATATTTGGCTTCTTTTTGTAAAATATCACAAACAGTAATGACTCAATGTTGTTTACATTATTAATCATTGGTGTCACTTCAGAAAAATTGTGCTCATCCCTAGAAATACTGTAGTAATGTTTATTATAATGCTATGTTGTATTTCTTTAAATGCAACAATTAATTTGAAATAACCCAAGAAATTAATATAACTTCTCTTCTATGTATTTATTGTTCTACCATACTATGTATAATTCTATCTATCGATCTACGATTCTTTAACAAATTTTGTTTTTATTTGTTTTTTAATACAAAAATATTCTTGACTGTTTTCTTTTTGAAAATAGAAGAAAATAGCAGTTAAGAAGAATCGTATTCTTTAAAATATTCCATGAATCTAGCCCCCCCCAAAAAAACGTTTCCTTAAATGTCCTTTAAACTAATAAAATGGTAATTCTATAAATAATAAATAATAAATGGCTTCTCCTAAGAACACTTTCAGATTGGATCAGATTGATATGGATCTTTAAGGTTTTAATAAAAAGTTTATTAGGTACACTCTCAGAATTAAAGGTAGAAAAGCTTTTCAAAAGGTACATTTTTGTACCTATTATGTACACTTTGAATACTAATATGTACCTTTAAGGTACCAAAATGGTCAAACATGTTCCTTTTGGAAAGGTGATTTTATTTCTGAGAGTGTACTTTGGTTAAAATTTCTCAATGGTAGTGTAAAAACCTTGTCAAAGCCAGCTCTTTATACAGCAACCATTTGCTGCATTTCCCTTCATGCACCCGTCTCTTCTGTGAGGTAACATTCACCTTCAGTTTTGCTCACTTTCTTCTTCTGGTGAGTTTTTGCCATTTTTTTTTTTTTTTATCAATTCTTGCCATATTCTTATAGACTGTTTTTCTTAAAACACCAAATAATTGGGCTAAGAATACAGTCGCTTCTGCTAAATATACTTTTATGATTTGTCTTTTTATTTTTTAGTGAAAAATAAATACACTTAAATGTTTTTAATGTATATTACAAATAAATGTTCATATATATGTACTTAATAAAATGTCATGCAATTGTGCTTTTAGTATACTAAACTGTTATACTTAAAGTCTGCTGGAACAACTAATTTTGTACTTAATGCACTTTAATTGTGCGGAAGTACATATTTGACTTTGCTTAAGTGGCATCTAAAGAACAGTATTACACAACCATCATTACAACTTACATTAACATGCATTTTAGGCTATATTCAAAAATATGCAGTGTGCATAAGTAATACTCCAAATAAATCTTACTTTACATATATATATAAAGTTATCAGTTATCAGTCAGTAAATATGTAGTTGATTTGAACTATACTTCGTATCAAATAAACATATTTGAAATATTTAACTTTTTTGGTAGGGTTGCTGGTGCCTAGTGTTGAATCAAGTCTTGGCTTGTTCTGTACTGAGTGTACTGTTTACTCTGGCCGCAGAACTTGTTAACTAACTCATATTATGAAAGGCAATTTGCAAATATTCATAAAAGAACCTTATACTCGCTTCTTCTGTAGGTGAAGCTAGATCACAAAAATGATTTGATGAGAACGTTTAGGTAGATTGGGGGCGTATTCCCTTCAAAAACCAAAGTTATCCACTGCGTCATCAGCTGCTCAGATGTTGTTGGTGCACGGCTAAAAGAAGCAAAAAAGGGGATATTACTTATAGGGATTAAAAAATACCACTGTGTGGATTTCAATCATTATAGGGTGGATGTGTACACACGCTGCCAACACAGATGTAAAACTGAATTTTTGCATCCGATGACTCCTTTTAGAGTGCCTGCTGTGTGTATGCGTTCACATAATACACATACGTGTTTGTCATGTGTGTGCACGCTCGTCTTAAGTCCTGTCTGGAAGGGTCGTGATGGAAGACAGTCAGTGAAGATCCTCGGACGCCCTCTGAGACCACAGTATGTGAAGCTCAGAGAGGGGGAGGAAGGATACTGCGTGGTCTGTAATCACACCGACACACACTCCTCCCTGACTCGCTGAAAGAATGGAAAAGCTGTCGCTCACAGGCCACACAGCCATCCCACGCAAACATGTATGCCACACGCATGCACGCTCTCACACAGGAATTTAAAGCAAAGGCAGTGAAAACTTTATGGGCGGTTGAAAGTCTTTGTACACCATACACCTCCGCATGTGTTACCGCAGCGTATACAGAGCGGTTTCCTTCCTGAATCATGAGCTTTGGCTTCGTTTCGATCTCAAAAAGAGCTGGGATCATTATTAAAGTATTTCAGACTGTCAGAAAAAGCTTTTTGCTGATGCTTTTTATTTTTTCTTTCTAATTCTCGACCTCAACACAGCTCTTCCTGTCAGAGCTCAGTGGAAAATGAGGTCTCTTTGTTCTTTTATGAAGTTGAAAGCAAACAGTGTTACATTCTGGTTTCTTTGTGATTACATTGAGACTCATGTGATCTACCGTGCTGATTAATAGGCCAATTATAGATTAGCAGCATCAGAAGATTGTGCTGATTGTGAAAACCCTGTGAATAAATATGCATTTTCATATTGTGAATTTTACCTTAATGAAAGTTTTACATAGGCCTTATAGTAAGCCAAGCTATTTATATCAGTACTAGATGTGTTAAATGTTTGTCTAGCTGTACTGTTTTTGAAAGAAGTCTCTTATGATTACCATTAATTTGATAAAAAAATGTAGTGATTAATAGCATACAAAATAAAACTTTTCGTTTGCATAATATTTCTGTCTGTGCGCGTGTGTACTGTATATATGTAAATACATGCATGCATAAATTACATGTATTTATGTCTATTTTTTATTTATGTTATAAATATATGTAAACATAAAATTTTACTGAAATATATAAGTTAATGTGTGTATTTATAATATAATAATATACATATTATATTTTATACATTATATACATATTATACATAAAAAAAAAAAAATGTTGGATGCAATTCATTTTGATTAATCGTTTGACCAGTAATATTAGTTATGTTGTGAAATATTATTAAAATTAAAAAATGTAAAAATATTTTAATATATAAAGCTATTTATATATATATATATTAAGTTATTCCTGTGATGGTAAAGTTAAATTTTTTTCTAATATAATTTTCACTATTTAAAAAAAAAGGCTCTGCTCTTTCTAGTAATCAGTTTCATGCTGCTTTACTGAATAAAATATACATTTCTTTCAACAACAATAAAAAAAATACTATTGAGTGTAATAACCCCAAAATAATTCGGACAGCAAAATTACTGACGCGATCAGTAGGTCAAAATGAAATGGTCGTTCTGCCCTGACTTTACACCGTGTTCAGTGAACATCATTTACAAAGAACTTGATTGACAGCCACACTAATGTCAGAGTGACACAGCTGTGGACATGTCCCTCTCTCAGCTGAAAATCAACATTTATGAGAACAAATCCTTGATAAAAACAGTACCAGGTAGTGTTTGCTCATGAGATAACAGCTAGCTAAAATGTAAGGCTAATGTACTGATGTTGCCGCTGTTATAAACACACACTGGTTAGTTACTACTACAGCACCACCGTGTCCATTTGACATCATGTGAAAAGGTGCATCTGTCAAGCTTATCTTGTTGATCGATTCAGCAGATACTAAACATTAGCCAATGACATCACTCTCAGGCTCATTCTATCACTTCAAAGAGCTGCTTATTTTATTGTAGCAAATGTGATGGGGACATTTACGTTGTGAGTTTTTACATCATAGAATCATTAGCTTGAGCATGAATGATGATTGTAGGTCATCCAAAAATTCGGTCATAATTTACAGAACAGGAGCTGAGGTTGCGTGCTTCAATTATAACAAAAAATATTTGTAATTGTGGGGACATTTGGTGTCTGACAATTCTGTTACTGTCAGACTCTGTTACCATGCTGACAGTAGTGTAACAGAACTGACAGTTTTATTTTTTTTTTCCAAAAGCTTTACTTGCTGACACAAATGTTAAGAGCACATGACACTAATGAAAATGTAATTAAAGGAGCTTTAAATAAACCAGTGTGAGATCAGTAATAAATTCTGTTTTCCTTTCAATATTGTGGTAACAGAGTTGACGTTCTACAAAATAACTCTTGATCTAAGAAGTTTTTAGATTCAAATATTTTCTCAGAGGGAGCGCAGATGCTTTTCAGTGCTTCAGATCTTATCAGTGAGTGAAAGTGACATCATTTCCTGTAACTTTTTCAATTCTGAGAGATAATTCCACCAATTTAAAGGCTCAATATGGTTTGGTAAGTTGATGCAAGATTTATGGAAAGTTTAATTATAGTTTAATTAGTTCAATTGTAGAATTAAGTAACTAACTATTTAGGACTTTTATAAATTAAATTGCTAAAATGACACCAAAATAAAAAAATAAAAAATACATAAAGTACTACACACAAGCTATTTAAGACACTTTTTAAATGAATTATTATATTGTTGTGGACTGTGACATCTTGTAATTCATAACAATTAGTAAATTAAAATAATAAAAAATATGTGAAAAAATGACTTAATTTTTTGCATGGACACCAATTAATATTTCTGTTTTTCCATTATTAATCTGCCAAAATGTAAACAGTTGTTTATCCTTCTGATCTTTCGTTAAAAAAAAATCACAAAATTCTAACCTATCATTGAAGAACAATTGAAAATGGGGAGAAAAACTCATGATGAAATAAATGTTTTTCTCCAGTACATGTTGGCCACAATCATTGGCACCCAATTATTGCTACGTCCTTTTCCCAAGATAACAGCTCTGAGTTTTCTCCTGTAATGCCTGAAGAGTTTGGAGAACACTTGATAAGAGAACATTCCTTTATGCAGAATCTCTCCAGATCCTTCAGAACACCAGCTCTGTGATGGTGCTTCTCCTCATTAGTTCACCTCACTCATTTCTGCACGGTTCAGGTCAGAGGACTGGGACAGCCATGGCAAAAGCTTCCTTTTGTGCTCAGTGACTAAAGTTTGTGTTTGGATTATTGTTCCAGTGGAAGACCTAACCATGGCCCATTATAGGACCTCCAGCATATAGGCCCACAACATCAAAAACACAGCAGTATACTTCATTGTACACACTGAGTACTTTTTATCTTGAGTGTTCTCCAAACACATCTTGTTCGCTGTTAAAAAGCTAATTTTTTAGTTTCATCCGATCATAGAAGCCAGTCCCATTTGTAGTTCCAGTCCTGTCTGACAACTGAACAGGCTGGTGGTTGTTTTTGGATGAACGAGGAGAATAGTTCTTAAACCCTCCTGAACAACAGGTGCTGATGTAGGAGCTGTTTCAATATTTTCTAAAGGTTTTCTGACCCTGAGACTCAACTATTTTATGCAATTCTCCAGCTGTGGTCCTTGAAGAGTCTTTAGCCACTCAAACTCTACTCCTCGCTGTGTATCTCTTCCAGACAGTTTCCTAACATTGTATGTTGATTGTAAATTCTTAATTATTTCCCTGATGGTGGAAATGGAAATTTTCACTGCTATATCTCTTTTCTTTAAGCCACTTCACTAATTGGTGAAGCTCAATTATCTTTTGATGCACATCATAAATATATAATTAGTTTTTTCTCATTGTGTTGATGATTAAGGGAACTTGGGCTTTGTTTTCCCTTTTATATATATATATATATTTGTGAAGCAAGAAACCATGGCTGGATAATGTCATGTTCATAATCACCCAGAGTGCAGACTGTGAATATGAAGATATATTTCAGAGATAATTTACTCATAAAAAATTCTAGGGGTGCCAATAATTTTGATCAACAAGTACTGGAGAAAAACATTTATTTCATCTTTTTTTTTTTTTTCAATGAAAGATCAAAATGATAAAAAAATATTAGTGGAGGGCACTGTATAAATATATAAAGTAGTTCATATGAGCCTTATGTATCAATATTTTGATGTCATAACTTGGTTTCATGTAAGGGATAAACCAAGATTTGAATCACTATTCAGTAATAATTGTCTATTGCGCTGGTAATTGCTGAATCAATGAACCGAAGAACTAAATGAGTTGGATTTCTGAACGAATCAAATAGAGCTTATGATGAACAATTAAATGTCAAGGTTTTCAGTTTCTGATAGCTGATTAGCATATATAACATGAGCTATGTACCACTTTTATGATGCTGTTGTGTCATTTTTAAACATTGAAAGCGTCTGTCTTTAAATTTGTTGTAATTTGCAATTAAAATATTGACCTGATAATTATTTAAAACATCTCTATTTGTGTTTCGGGGATAAAATAAAAAGTCACACTGATTTGGAAATGATATGAGGGTGAGTAAATGATGAGTAAATGAGTACATTTTTGCATGAACAATTTCTTTGAAGAAGCCACTGGTTTTATGTCCCTTGAAACACTGGCTGAATGGGATCTAATAAATGTTGTCTAGTGTTCCTTTAACTGCAGTGTAATTTAACTCTGCAGATAAGATGAGTGTCAGGAGTGGGTCATTGGGTGTATATTACATGCTGTTGGCTCACACTACATTTGTTCGCTAAACATGGAGAGACGGAGAGAGTCTCTCTGTCTCTCAATCACTCACTTACGCATATGTGCGTGAGGACATATTTTCCCACCGTACAGAAGCTATTCTGAGTTGTGTTGGGAGATATGCCAGATTACGTATCTGAGCGGCCTCTGTAGCCGATTGACTGGCGGCTTCATCAAAGTCCAGAGCTCCGTACTGACAGCTTCCCTCTCCCACAGAGTACGGGGGTGTAACGTCAATCATTAGTGAATGATTTGCTCTTATCATAAGAAATAGATTTTTACATTTTTCAGACAAGATTTTTTCCGTCTTTATTTTAATTAATACTAGTTCAGTTTATTGTTTTTCTTTCTCTCTAAATATGTATGAATTTACACACACACACACACACACACA
>JAUYWG010000039.1:18224465-18250016 GCA_034779775.1 Enteromius afrohamiltoni | reverse complement strand
ATTAATACTAGTTCAGTTTATTGTTTTTCTTTCTCTCTAAATATGTATGAATTTACACACACACACACACACACACATATAGTATAGTCTAGTCGATTGATAAATAAAAGTTTTTATGTAATATGTGTGTGAACTGTGTATATTTACTATGTATAAATGAATACATACACATACAGGATATATTCAGAAAATATGAACATGTATTTGCATGAATATATTTGTTTGTACAATGAATATTACATCAAATATATTTAATGTATAAATATTCTTATTTTAAAATGACATATTTTTCTTAAATACATGCATGTGTGTGTATTCATATATACATGATAAATATACACAGTGCACACAGATACATTATATACATTTTGGATGTGATTGATGGGGATTAATCATTTGACAGCACTAATATATGTATCACTGATATGTTTGGGATCAATTAGAACATTTTTATTGTTTTCGTTACGTTGGCTTTACTTGATTAAAGTACAGTAAAAACAGTAATATTGTGAAATACTATTAGAATTTAAAACAAATGTGATCTATTTTAATAGAGGTTTCATTACTCCAGTCTTCAGTGTCACATGATTCTTTAGAAATGATAATAATATGCTGATATATTAATCATTTATTATCAGTTAAGGAGCCTGTGATTTTTTTTTTTTTTTTAAATACAATTTTTAAAAAGTAGTAAAAAAGAACAGCATGTAATAAAAATAGGAATCTTTTATGACAAATAAGTATTTATTTATTTTAAAAAGGTAATGCATATGATTTGCATCTTTTGTGATATTACTTTTTAATACATATAATATATTTAATAAAAAATATGAATCATTTATGTATTTGTTATCAAGTTTTTTATTATATATATTATTTTTTATTTGATTTCAGCTTGCATAAAAATAACAACGTCGACAAATATCTTGTGTGCACATCCATTTCAACCGTTTGCAGAACCTTTCCAAGAGGCTGAAAAATCTTACAGGTATGGGGCTGAGCTGAGGGTTAGCTGATGATGACAGATGTTTCTCCTGTGCATGTGTGAATCTTTGGGAGTCAGGCATGCAGAAAGCAGGTAATAAAAGCTCTGTACTCTCTGCGGTTTAGTGAGTACAGTATGTAAACAATCATATCTGTTCACAGTGCTGAGTAAGTGCTTTGAGTATTCTTTGCTTGAATATACATCTATATCAGTCTTAAGATTACAATGTTTACTTAAGCAAACAAACCTTCATACCACTAGAGTCGAAGAAGTCTCGGTGAAAGTTGGTGAGTCAGTGAGTCCACTCGACAGCCATCATGGCTATTTTTTAGTCATGAAAGTACAGTTTTTATTTGCTTGAATGGAAAGTCAATAATGTCGAAAATATATCAAATATTGCAAATATTAAAGAGTTTCTGCTAATATTTCGAAACCTGACAGCTGGTAAATGTGTGAACCTCAGAGGTGTTATAGTTATAGATTTTGAGCAAAGGATGTTTACACACTGTGTTAGTGTTAGCATCTGCATAGTTTGGCTCCATGACAGATGAATTTGCACATGCATTTCAAACAATGATAGCATAATATTAAAAACAGTACACACTTTTTTGAAATGTCTGCATTTATTTAATCAAATATACAGTAAAATACTGTTCTAACTATTAATGAGTTGTGTATTGCCTATTATTAACATTTGTCTTGTTTATTAGTACTTATAAAATAGATTCTGCATGACCATTTTCTACGTCCCATATCCTACCCAATGCCTAGACATAACCGCTACCATTAATAAGCAGAAAATTGGGAGATCATTGAGGCAAAAGTCACAGTTAATTGTTTGTTAATAGCCAGAATGGTACCTTAAAATAAAGTTTAATCGAATGCAGTTATATAGTGAAATTTTATTACAACTATATATTGTAAAATGCAATTTATTTTTATCACGCGAAAGCTGAATTTTCAGTTTATTCAGTGTCATGCAATCCTTTTGTGGAAACCATGATATATATCTTTGAATAATCCAAAGTTTAAAAACTGTATTTGTTGTAAAACGTACTTTCTCCCAACAAATAAACCCTACTTTTCAAAAGTACTGCATTTTTTGTTGTGCTTCTCCATATGCTGTGCACAGTACAGTTAGATGCTGTTTATCAGCTTGGACAAGCTCATACCCTCACAAAACTAACATCAGGTTTACTACACACATGCAGTGAAACAATTGTTGTTTTTGAATATAAATTCAGATGCAACAGTTATGGGAGAAGAGCGTTTAGATGAATAATGCAAGGTTAATTAGGTTTGCTGTAGTCAATTTACTGATACATGCACTATTATTTACTTCTCAAAAAAAAAGCATAACCCGCTTTAAGCCTGCACCTGATTACCGTTGGCTATACTTGTTTGCAACCATCTGCTAATTTAGTAGATTGCATTGGTCATTATGGAAATTATCTGACTGCGTCTGTGTTCTTTAATTTGCACATTGTCAAAACTTTCCACTCCCATTAGTGCTTTTATGAGATTGCGCTCTCACACTAATTTGCCCTGTTTAGTAAATCTGGCTCTAGTCCTGTATGTTCTGTATCTCACCATCTGTAATGTTTGGGTGTAACGTGTGTATTTAGCGTGGATGGAGGCTGCTGAGATTAGTATGCATCCTGAGTCCTCGGACAGTATGTATAAGGCAGTGGTCTTAACCATATAAACAGCTTAAATAAACACAGTCCTATAGCAAATGCCTGCTGTAAACGGTTCACTGGGTCAAATGGAGACCGACAGCTGGGGAAACAGTGACATCTTTTACATTTGGTTCAATGAGGTTACCATATTTCAGTTTTTTGAATGAAACGCACAACTCTAGAGGACGATCGAGAGAGAACGGGGATGGGGTTTGGTGCACAGGAAGTGAGAAAGTGAGTGAAAGTTTATTCTCACAGATCAAGGAATGTGTGATTCAGTGTTGAGCTGTACGGGCTTGTTTTACCAGCAGCATCCTGTCGATGTCAAACCCATTAATGTACAGCTTCACACACACAGGGTGTTCTTTGGATACTCTTACTGTTTTTTCATGTCATTTATGAAATAACTAACCCCTTAGGCCTTGGTAAACAAATAAAGAACCGCCCCTCCCAGTTTTATGACGGATAATAGCAAAGCACAGATGATTTAGTTGGATTACGTTCAGTTGGATTAACTGATATCCTTGGTAGAACATGAATGAGCACATTCTTTCCCATAGGAAAGACGTGAGGGTGTGAATAGGTGATGATATCTTTCCAAATGGACAAGAGAGACAGAGAGAGAGCCCTGTGGTAAAGGTGGGCAATATTTGCATTTCTCAAGGAGTGGTTGTAATGTTTAAGCCATCATGATTTATAAAACACTCTCTTTAACTTTTTTTTCTTTCTCTCATTATAAGCTGTAGTGTTATTTTACTATTTTTATGCTGTTTAATTTTTAGGAATATTTAGCTTTGGGCTTTTTTTTTACTTTAAATGTAATTAAAATGTAATTTTAATGTTATATTAATGTTATTAATATAATTCATTTATTCTGGGTTTTTTCAGTTGGTAATTTTAATGCTTCAACATAAACAACATTTATGTTGTAGAATATTCAAAGCGCTAATTTAAGTTTTTCATCTGATATTTATCTCGGCTTAATTTAAAAATGTTTCATAGTTTAGTTTTAGTTAATAATAACATCGCTGTGCGTAATTATGCAAGCCTTAATACAATATCATATTTAAGCCACATTAATAACCAGTGGGGCATGTAAAAACAAATATTAGTAACTGAATATTGTATATTAGTCATAAGTTGTGTTACCTTGATGTTTACAAACACTCCAATAAAGATCTGCTCTACAACCTAAAGAATGTCATATCTACTTTTTTTTTTTTTTTTTTTTTTTTTAGTACACATTAAAAGAGGTGGAAAATGTGGACTGGATTAAAAAAATACAAAAAAACAGTTTTTATGTATTTGATTGTCAACCAAACTAACAAAGTATTTTTAAATCAGGAATCTTGGAAATCTCTCTTTTACAGCTTAACTCATACTTACCCAAATTGCATTTTAAAGCATCATAGGTCTTTCCAAAAATTAGGTAGCAAGTTTTTTTGTTTCTAAAATTTGAGACATAAGTATTTTTAACACAGGGCAGGTTGCATTGTTCGAAAGGGAGAAATGTTGATTATAAATACGTATTGACAAAAAAGGGTCATTTTTGCTCAATATTTGACCGTGTTATGTATTTTATCTTCATTAAAGTCAGCTTAGATACATTCTACATCAAACTTATTTTTTTCACATTGGTATGGTTTGTACTGTCAAAATAAAAGTTGTTGTATATGCCGGCATTAGTCTTTTATGGGTTCCTATGATAGTTAGGATTATCCTTGTACTATGGAAACTCCTACTTGAAACTCGTTCTTGTGAATCTCATTAGGTTTTGGTAAAGAGCTCTATTAAACATGAAACATTAGAGCAGCAAGCATCATGTAACCTCAGTGACTCTCGGTATGACAGATACTGACCCAGGTGAAGTGACTAAGACTCTGTGTATGAGTGGTTTAACAGATACACACTCTCAGGTGAAGTGTGTAGAGGTTAGTGTTGCAGTGGGTGGGGTTGGAGAGATGAATGCAGCATTTGTGGTTTTTCTGAGTCAACATAACAGTTTAAAGTGCTAATACTGAATTGAATGTGTCGTTTTCTGCAGAGGCGCCATGAATGATGATTTAATTGCTTAAGTAACTGAATTATTCCTTTTTGAATGCTAACAGGATGCAAGTGAATGCAAATTTTCTTCAGCGAGTTTCGTACTTTTTACTTTTACTTTCAAGTGTGAGTCGTACTCTTCATTTTTTACACTTTACCCCTTGTTGGACTGGGATTCCTCTCTCATAGTCTTTCTCCGAAATCACAGGCAGTTTTTTTTTTTTACCCTGGCCAACATGACAAAAAAAACACACTGCAATATGAAAATATTGACTCTATATATGACAAATCAATGATTTATAAGTTTGTTTTAATATATGGACTTATATAAGAAGTTTGAGAGCAAAGAAACACTGACTCAACTTAATGGGAATGGGTGGTTACTTTTGAGCTCTTTTGGCATGATGTACCGTTTCCTTGGAAACATCTGCTCCTCTGATTGGTGCTTTGGCATTTGAAAATGTACATTGCTTGTGTGTGTAACGAAGCAACAAATCAAAGTATAAATATTTCAAAAGTTAAACACAGAATTATAATGTTAACTTAGTTTGGGAATTTTAACCTAATATACTGCACATCTTTTTTTATTTTTCTATAAAACCATTTTTGGTTCTGCATTGGCTAACAATTTGATGTTCAATGTGCAGCGAACTAAAATATAAAGTTACTGAGACGTGCATTTAATCATTGAAATTGAATCACTTTGCAAGCTAAATCTAAAAATGCAGCATTAAATTTAAAGTCAGAGCATTAAGTTAAGTTGTAATGCCCACCTAACATAATAATGAATATGTTGCTGAAGTATGAAGTCAGATTACCGTAAATAGGAGATGGGGAATTGATATACGAGTGCAGAGTGTCTGTATTGTAACCAGGGAGGTAAGAGATGAGAACGAGCTTCCATCATGCTTTTAAAGAGATATCCTGAGAAGATGTCACGCTACACTTCATGTTGTTTTTCTGTGGGATATGGATATACAGCATGCACGATATGCTCACCGAAACCATGAATCATTCAGACCCCCAATCAAACAAAAGAGATTTGCGAAAAAAAACATGAAAGACGACAGGAAAATTGTGCTTGGGGGCATTTAAAACGTGTGCAAACAGAACGCTGATGCTTTGTTTTTTTGGCTTTGCACCAATCTGAATCCGGTGCAGGAATTCCGGCCTGTGTGGGAGTGTGTTTGATTGGTGTGAGCAGTACCAACTTGCATTAGGGGTTTACTCTGAAACTGGTTAAGTTTCTAGAGGGAATGGATTTTGGGTTGAGTAACTTGGCAGGATGTGTTTGCTGATAACGTTGTTCAATGTGTTCGTGACTGTTGGGTTATGCATGTTTGGAATAACTGAATTTCTTGCCACAAGCCATGATCTTGCAAAGTCAGTCAAATAAAGTCAACAACTGGTTTGTTTTACTGGTGTTTATTGTTTTATTTACATGGCAAATATGCTTTTCTCACACACACCCACATCCTTTAAAGGCCACAGCAGTACACACTTACACTCCCATCATTATCTTTGACCTGTTTCCTCTCAAAGTCTCTCAGCTCACACCTTAGTTTGCTGCCTGGAGAGAGTGAGTGTGTGTGTCTTATTTGCCCAATTTGGTCATTATAATATGCGTCATTGGCTCATTTACAATCACAGGGGGGTGGCAAAGGCAGTCTGTAATGCTCTCATGTGTCCCTGGTCACACTTGCAGAGGTGTTCACGAGCCTATCATCTGTTTGTCTTTTCACTCTATAAACCTCAATTGACACCACCTGCAGCTCAACGCCTTAAGTAATCCAGCAGCCACATACTTTGTGCAAAACACACACACACACTCATCAGAATCAGATTCATATCTTCTGTCAGCACAGATTAACGATGAGATTCAAACTTGTCCTTATTACTATATTTTAATGTGAAACACAAAAGGAGACATTCAGAAGAATGTTAAAGCTGTAATTTTTCATGGAAAATCCTTCATGTTTTCATTACATCCCTAATCAGAAAAGAAAGTCATTCAAGACTCTACACATGAAGTCTTTTTAAGCCATACGATAGCACTTTGCAACAAAGCAAACATTATTGTGTGCATTGGGTATAATAAGTAAGGTATAATGACTGGCCATTGACTGCTTAAATCTATTTGGCTGATGAACGTTCTAAGGTGTGGAATTATTATCAGGGAATCACATAGTTCCAGGCAACTCTTTCATATCACTTAGCCAAATGGTTTCTATTATTTCATAGGTCTTCCAACAGCAAAATAACAAAGCCCACAACGACACTGGCCAAACAAATAAATATAATAATAAATATGATTAAACACGGCAGCTCATTTCCATGTTTTGACATGATTTGTTATGTACGGCAAGCGTATACTCTATGGCTGATGATAGATTTTCCTTGGGCACTTTACCACTGAGAATGAGCACAAATGTGTTTGGATATTTTAAATCCGTCTCAGAGATCTGTGTCTCACCTGCTGGCACATTGATGGCAACATTTTCCAAAGTTGCCCGGCAACATTGCTCAAAAAGTTGCCCAGTGTATCATAACGCATAAGAAAATGAACTCAATGTTTCGGTTTTAGCCGAACAGGCAAGTCTCTCTCTCTCTCACACACAGACACACTCTTAACTTAGTTATTAACTGCATTAGTCTGCTATCAAAGGTTCAAGCCTCCATTGTAGGTCTAAAAAGACGTTTTGGAATTAACAAAGGAGACGCTGAAAGAGATGCGGAAGAAATAATCCGACTCACAATAGATCTTAAAGTGCTAAACCTGGACAAACACCCTGAAATATATCATCTGATCGATGTCTTGAGGTGTGGCAACCGTAGTACGAGTGGAATAATTGACTCCAGGACGTTGAATTATTAGAAAAATAACTGGTGTGCATTATTTTTCTAATAATTCAATGGCCCATTGTCAACTACTCCTTACTTAAACATTGATCTGGAGGCAAAGCGGTTGCCTCCGTGAAGTGCATTAGAATCCTTTAATCGCTTATACTAACAAGTTAAACTGTAAATTATGTTTACTTCACAATACTTGACCAGATGGGTAAAAATAACAGTTATATTCATCAGTTATGGTTCGTTAGCGCTAGCATTCGACCTGCTTTAAGGGTAATGAATTATAGCATTTATTTGAATTAATATTGAATTACAGTAATTATCTCTCTACAAACAATGAAGCTGTGTTTAGTTACTTCAAAAGCAGTGGTTTTATGATCTTATGGTTGAGGAATATAATCTAGAATCTAGGTAATTTTATTAATAAAAGCCATGAGGCTGCATTGATAACAAGTTCCTGTGATCTCTGACCTCTCTCTCTCTCTGTCTCTGTGTGTGTGTGTGTGTGTTTATGTGTTTGTGGATTTGTGTGCATCAATAAAGCATAGTGACGTGAAACAACCTGTGCATTGAATGGGTTTACCTGCCAACCAGTCAGAGTTGAGTGTTCTGACACACCATGGTATAGCTAACATAAACCCATGTCATATAATAATTAATTATTATTGAGTTACAAATATTATTACTGTTCATTGTTTATTCGCAGTTGATGTTAAACATTAATAAATAAAATATTCAATTAACTGGAAAGAAAGAAGAAAGGGAATCATTTAATCACACAGGAGTGAGTAAACTGTGACATTTAGGTTTTGTTTTTGTGTGACTGTTCCTTTAAAGATTCAGTTAAGGACAAAGGTTTTTAGTTATCCGTATCTTCACTGGCCAGAGGCATCTCTAACACTATCATGTAAGACAGTGATATGACACGTTCATTTACAATACTGCATAAATGTGAAGCTAACGTAAGATAAGGGCAACAGAAAACATCAAGCATCTGGAAGGTAGATGACTCATTTTTCTGAGAACACAAAAACAGGGTTGTAAAATATTATTAGAAAAGGTTGATAGCAAAGGTTTTGGCACAAAATGTGAGCAACAATAGAGCAATAAGAGCTAATAGTCATTTCTTGCACCTAAGGACTGCAATACACAATAGGTCAAGATATCCAATGCTAAGGCGTTGACTTTCAGTTATAATAACAGAGTAATAACAGAGATCTCTGTGCCGCAGGTACAGTAAAGTCCCAGAGAGAGAAGCCCTCCACTCAACAGCCGGTTAATGGGAGGTCATAATAGGATCCTTGTATCTTGTAACTCTTGGGCGCTAGTCATATGCCTTTGAAATAGTGACTCATGAAGTTGAAAAGAACTGTGACTAACATGACTCAAAGTGTAAACATAATGGACAAACCAAAGAGCATTGAAAATCTCCCTTCTGTTTAGACAAGGAGCGGCAAGGACCCAGTGACAGTTGTGATGGCAAAGAGGATTCAACTGACCTACTTTCACGATGATGGGGTCTTGATGGAGCTGCAAAAGATACAAATAACCCACTTAAAAAGACTTTTGCACAGTACTCTGTCATGAAATAATACTGGAACACTTTTACATTTTAAAATGACACTTTTTAAAGAGTACAGCTAAATATATAGCAATTTAGTGGCTAAACCATGGCATTACATTTTTCTGGCCATCAAACGCCTGTAATTTGCCTCTTTGCGCTGGATTTTAAAAACATTTTTATTTATTTTAACCCTAAATAGTACGCTAATTGTAATATAAATATTAAACCTGTTTTTAAAAATATGAATGCGGTCTCTTCATCACTCCCTAGAATCAAATGCGATTGTAAAACGTAGAGATCAGTACACAATCAATGCACATGATGTGTTAATAATCACTAGAAAAAGATTTGAACAGCGTGGAGTTGTTCGGAACTATTGAGGGCTCCATGAGCCATGTGACCGGGCGGCGGTGAGATCAAAGAGTGTCTCAACTCTGATTCTAAATGGCTCTGGGGTGTTCTGGTTGTTGCCAGGCCATTATTATGCAGTTGCTTGTGTGTTCTGGGTGGTTGCCATGTTTGTGTTCGGTTGTCAGTTCGGTGCTATGCAGTTTCTATGGTGCTTTGGGTGGCCAGGTTGTTGTTATGAAGTGGCTAAAATGCTCTCGTTGGTTGCCATGTTGAGCATTTGCTTATACAGTGCAGTTGTAATGGTGTTTTTGGTTTCCCATACTGTTGCTATGCAGTTGCAAATGTCTTCTTAGTAGTTGATGGCCATGTAATGTAGTTTGTATCACCTGCAATATGAAATCATAAGTTGGAGCTCTTACAAAATAACAGCACCTTTCCTCAGCATGAGTTATGATCTAGAGACGAATAGCCAGCTGAAGGTTATCTGCATGTATAAAATCCTGAACAATGAAGTGTACTTACTGTAATGTAAGTGTGTAAACTGACTACACTCAGCAGCACCATATAACGCTGCAGGGAGAGGTGTATCAGGATGTGGGATGTGGCTGAGCTTCTCAGATTTAGTTTGCAAAAGTAGTGTGACACAGTTATAACCTTACCAGATGATTGCAACAAAGCTACAGCCATACACGTGCAACACAGCCTTCACTTGTGTTTATACCTGTTTTTCACCCACTTCCTGTCAGCAAAGAGAGTGCTTCCTGTTTTTATGTGGCTCCTGTGGTTATATCTTAATTCTGGATGTATTTTGTTTCAATATATGTGACCTCTGCCTTCATAGATCATTAGCTGTAAACAAAGAGCTGTTGCACAGACTCATCAGTTTGTACAACCTTCAGGAAACTTTAAAATAGAGGCATTTACTAGAAACAGTTATTAGACCAATTATCCAAAATATGCCTAAATATAAATATACGTGATGCATGTGTTTGTATGTAAATATAGATGATACATATGTATAATACACACACATTATGTAAACAAAAACTTTTATTTTGTATGCAATTAATTGTTTGACAGCACTAATTAAAACAAGTTTGAAGCTTAATATTAAAGTAAATAAATATTAATTCTAACTTTTATCTCAGTAAATATTTTAATAGATTTTCAGCATACTTAGTATAAAATAAATGCATTTTAAATATATAGTTGTTGTTTTTTAATAGATTTGTGTTGAATTTATTATGCCATTTTCACTTTGACTTTTAAACCCCTGGTTTCGTTTTTTTTCTGTGAAGTGGCCGGTACAGATGTAAGGGAAAACACAGGGTTATGAAGAAACCGTAGGAGGAATAATGGCTTGAAAAAGGACACCCGTCCTCCTCTGCTCATCTTGGGAAGGGTAAAGTATATGTAAGTTAACCGTTGCGGCATTAGTCACTGTAAAAGCACGGTATTTTACCATTAGTAGTGGCAGAAGTGGAGGAAATTCATTAGCAAAGAGACACTTTTTTGCCATATTTAATGCACATACCCTAAGACCCCTCACAGCTTTTCACACCATTGATCTTTTCACAGATACTGTCTTTCATCTCGGCTGCATCTCTCTCTCTCTCAATTCACACATAGCTGAGATAGAAATTTGGTGTGAAGACAAGACTCATTACAACCTTCCTTTGATCACACTGCATTTTACTGAAGAACAATAAGTGCTTGTACTTACCTCTCCATCTATCTATCAGGAATTCAATTTGTTCTCCTGCTCTGCTTTGGCAAGAAAAAGCCATATGAAAACATGAATGTAAACAGAGCATAGAAGAGAACCTACGCAATAAACAACAAAGGGCCTACGTATTACAGCAAAAGCCTACGCTAAAGGGAAATCGCACACTTATACGCACTGTTTATTTGTGTTGCCATTGTGGGCTGCTCTATATTACCACACCACTTAACTACAGACCTGAGAGGAAGTTTCCAGTGCGGTTATCATGACGAGGGTCTTGGAGTCCAGGAAGTTCATGCAGGAAGCTTTAAAACATTTTTTGTAAATGTTCTATTATCAGTGATGGGAACGTTATAAATAGATGGCGTTACTGTGTTGTTATTTTTTATAAAAATCAAAATCGTAATATTGTTCAAGAAAATCTTGATTGGTTTCATTGTCCATACCGCACAGCCCTATTTTCCTGTCAAAATAACAGTTTTCATTTGGAATTCCTCAGCTTTTAAGAACTGCCGGTTTCTCTGGTAGTGGGCGGGACTAATGCGCTAATGACAATCTTATTGGATGGCGCTCCCCTTTTATTGTCCCTGTTTTAATTTCAGCAAATCAATTTAAGCGAACGCATAATACATGATAAACATTCATGCAGCCAACAGCTCATTAATCCTTAGTGCGTTTTATATTGTTATTAGTAGTAGAATTCGTAGTAGTTTTGTTATCTTATCCTTTGTTACATGGTTTGCCATTTATTTCAGGTTTTTTTAAGTAACGCAATAGATTCTTGGTTCCTGGTAATTAGTTACTTTTATAATGTTGTAACTTAGTTGTGAGAAGTAACTAGTAGATATAACTAATTCGTTTTTTAAAATAACGTGTCCAAAACTGTCTTTTATACATTTATTATGTTTTAGGGGTTTCATTTTAAAATACTAAGCAAGATAAATATTGAAATTTGGTGCAAATTTCTGTAACATGGCGACGGTACAATTTTGTAAAATTACAGACTTTATTTAAGGAGATTTGCAGTTTTGCCTTTTTTCTCGCAGTTACGAGTTTATCGCAATTCCAAGTTTATGTCTTGGAATTCTGACTCATTTCACAGAATTCAAAATCTACAATCTGACGTAAATTTGCACTTCAGTGACAGAAGTGGGCTAGCATATGTTGGTGAGTTTTGCGTGTGTGCGGTTAACGTGCAGTGTGTTCCTTGTGTTTGCGGCGTATGTGATGGTGATCAGAGCTGCTTCTTTAAAGGGTCACTAATAAAGCGCTCATGCTTGACTTTCCCTTCTGTCTCTTTCACTCTCACTCTCTCTGTTTACCTCAACAGTGCTAAGAGAAATGACATCCGAGAGGGACGCAGACAAACATTTGTTCAGATGAGCTGCGGTAACAGGATTGTGTTTGGACAGGAGCTTCTCTCAGCAGGGAGCAAGGTGACAGTCGATCAGCTCAAGTACACTTAATGTTACACATACTAAGATCTGGGTATGTAAATGTTATTCAGTGTTATTGGCCAAACCATGCATACCCACAAAGACTGACAGTGTCTCAGATCCTCCCTCTGTATTAATGACGTCTGAACCACACCATGTTATTTTGAGAGAGGTATATTAGACGCATGCTGTTAGCGTTTCATAACTTGTTTACTCAGACGCTCTCATCACATCTCCCCTATAGGTTTTACTTGTGGATTGGACACAAAAACCACATGATTCCTCATCAGTCAAAACTGTTTAAAGTTTATTTAAAATTTCAAGTTAAGTGCAGTTTCAAGTTAAGAATGCTTGTGTTGTAAAACAGTATTAATTATGGACTTGATTGATGTAACTTATTCATTTCTATCTGTAATTTCATGACATGGTAATGCGAGTTTCATGTATTGTTGACGTAGTATTAATGCATTTGCTGCATATAAACATGCTTAAAATTACTCATAATACATTAGCAACCAACTTATACACCCTAGCAACTAAACTGCACAGCAACATGTTTCAGTCACTCATTAGCAACCACATAGAAACCACTCAAAACATTATAGCTAGTAAATAGCAGCATTCTTGTGTCCTAAAAAATAAATATGGCATCTGAAAGTTACGTTTGGTGGTCAGTAAATGTATATTTCGGACATTTTTTTTTTACTTTTGATGTTATTACCGAGAAATCAGCTTTATAGTAATTATATATTTGTTTAATTAAATATATTTTGTTGTATATCATTCAAATGTTACACAGCCTCAGAAGCCTTTCCGAAATTAGTTTCATAAGGTGCCTTCCTGTAAAAACACTGCCTTCTAAGTCATTGCCCATAAGGCAGCGAGGCAACAACCTAACAACCATTCAGAACAGCTTAGCCATTAAACTGCATAGCAAAATGTTTAAAGCGCTCGTACTACCTCAGCAACCACCTAGCAACTATTTAAAACACTCTAGCAACATGTTTAAAGTCATCAGAACACCTTCGCAACCATTTAAAACACAAAAGGAACTGCACAGCAACCTTATTAGGTATTAACTTGATCTAAAACCTTTTCTGACATTTAACCGGCAGCACTTGTTGTAGATGAAAACCTTAATGGTTTTTAATTTTCTTTATGCAAAAAAAAACAATAATTTTCCCAATGTTCAACAGCCTATCTCAAATGTGCTTATGATTTATATGGGCTCAAACAAAACCACATTCATGCTAATATAAACAGAGAGAAACATTGTTCCATTGGGCAACAACAACATTTAGCTTTAGATATCACTATCAGGGGGTTAAAAGATAAGAAAAGATGCCTTCGACTTCTAGGCTTTTGATTTATGCGATCAGGGTACTTGATCAAGGTGAGCTCTTTGTTCAGAAAGACGAATTGTCTTTCAGGTACACTAGATAAAAGCTGCACTTTATTCTTTATAAAAGAGTTGAGACCTCAGACAGGGCATCTGTCTGGCTCTCGTCTCCTTTCCTTTGGTCTTTTAAAGGAGGAGTCTCCTTGTCTTTGCCCTTTGGTTGGTTCTTTAAGGAGTTCCTCGTCCCTTGACCCCAGTCCTGAGAGACATGCTCCAGTACACACTTCTCCAACAGGGGGAGAACAAAACTTAGAAAGTGGCAAATGCACTCCTGAGTAAAGATGGGGATTTTAAGTTATAGAAATGTTAGAATCAACGGAAAGAGACACATCAAACATCATGGTCAAAGGCTTGCTACATTTAGGAGTTATTTACAATTTTAGATAACATACTTGTGGTATCTGTTAGGGTTAGTTTTAAAATTAAATGTAAAATAAAAACAACTGGCACTATCTGTGAGATGACAGACTTGTTAACCAAGGAAGTCATACTGGATAGCTATGCTGCGGGATGAGCACCGATATCTAAGCCAAAACATATGTTGTTGTTTTTAAGAAACCTTTTCTGTCTGCAAGTTTTCAGCTCTTCTTAATATAATTTAATATTGAGAGTGCAGATTACGCCTCCAACTAATAGCCGTGTAAAGACATCAACATCTGCTGCCTCTGATCCAGGAACAGTGTCGAGTTACGTGCTAATGGATCCTCATTACTGCACAAAGAGGGTTCAATGAACTTCAGATTCCTGACGTATCTCAGCTGGCAGTTGGGTGATAATCTGTAAACTGTTTGTAAACCCTGATTCAGGACCACACTGATTACGTCTAGACTTAGATGAGACGAATCGCTCCTTTCGAGTTGGTATCAGAGCTTGAATCTTTTCTGAACTAATGTAATATGAAAACATTAATTTGTTCTCTCTTTTATTCCCTTTTTGTCTTTCTAGACATAGTATGATGTTATATACTTTTTTTGTTTTTACATTTTCTGTCCCTATTTACGCTCCGTGAATGGAAAAGTGCAACCTGGACATTCTATAGAAGAAGGTGACATGAAAGTGGGTTCCTTTTTATTTTTGCGAACTATCACTTTAAAAATGATTTGCATAATAGGTTAGCCAAACCTTGCACACCAAGCTCAAATGGGTTCATGTGGGCTAGCTGGTTTATAGCATAACATTCAGTTTGATGTTCTGTAAATAAGATGTCTTCTGCAGCCGGTCATTAAGTGAATGATCTGTTTTCATCCACAGACGTGACCAATTGCATTTCCATATGCAAAATCCTTTACAGAACGTTCTGTAATTATGCCTTTTACTCGCCACCGATTCAGACAAACTATAAATCACGGCAAACACAACTGCGTCTGAGGAATGTGAAATGGTTTGCCCCACTGCAGACACAGACAGATACACAGATGCTAGAACACACACACTCTCTCCTCTTACACACTCACGCACTCCGGCACATATATACTGTCCTTTTGTCTCATTTCACGTCCCTCAGCTGTCCGCTGTCACTCACCCCATTTCATGCTGCTGTCACAGGACATTTTCCCACAAATCTCCCACGCACATGTTCCCTCTGACAGAAACACACAGCACACACATTCAACTCACTCCTTCACATAAAATCCAAATTGACTGACTGTTTATTACACTTTTCTGGTCTTACTGTGAATGATTAATTGGCGAATATTAATCCACATCTTCACAATCTGAATCGACTCACCTCTTTCGTTGACGTGTTAACTAATAGCCAATATATCTACATTTATTTTGTTTACAAAAAAGTCTTAGTCTGGTGGGAAAAGTCTGATCCAATCAGTCCCTTCAAATGTTTTCTTATTTATTAATTTATTTTAAAACATCAAAGTACAGAATACAATGAATTGTGTATCACAAGACAAACGGCATATGTTGATTTGTTTAAAAAAAGCCTGTTTTTAATTCAGTTTTTCAAACTAAATATAAAGCTAGAATAAACGAGAACATTTATTAAATATTAAAATCAAAAAATAAATAGAATGAACACATGATCAGAATGTATGAAATTACATTTACATTTGTGAAATCACTTTAAAAAAAATAAAAATAAAATAAATAAAAAATAAATTAATTTTTATTTTGTCTTTTTTTCCACTGACATACTCCAAATACTAATGGCATGTAGATTGTTTTAATGGAAAATAATGCAAACAAGACAAAACAAAACAGCATAAGATGTTCCATTGGCAAAATTAAGTGCAATATTATATTAAAAAATCCAGTGCACGAATTAAGACAAATTATTGTTGTTGTTGTTGTCGTTTTTTTGTTATTACCTGAAAACCAAATTTCCTGCAACACGCTTGAGCATTCGAGGAACTGTCTGAACATCTAGCAAATTTTATCTGACTGAATTAAACACATATCCAGAGATTGGCTCGTGTCACATGAGGATTCGTTCTGACTGATAGGGTTCTGTGTGCCACATGGCGAATACAGAGAAATCCACCTTCTCAGAAGGAACTCCCTGGAATGGAACAGTGTGCATACAATGCAGAGCCAAGACTTACTACTATCTTTGTATTCCTGCGTTTTGTGACCTGATCAATCCAACTAACTTCACACACACACACACACACATGCACTCATTCCAACTCTCGTTTGTCCTCTTCACAGTAAGTCATCTGGCCTTGAAATCATAGTGATACGTCAGCCACCAAAGACACACCCATATGCACACATGGTTATCAATCACCAGGGAATGTAAACCAAGCTTTGCTGAGTACTGTAATCATGTTCTACTGAACTTTGTCCCAATATTTAGAAGGACTTCTTGGTCCCTTTAATTCAGTGACGTGTATACCCCATGCATACTTGGAAAGATGTTGATCTGTCTTGGTAAATCAGAAAAAAATAAATATTATTGTTGCCTATTAGCAATTAGGAATTTTCTCTTCTTTTTAAATAAAAATCCCTGATTGTTTTTTTAATAAGGCTAATGAATAAACCATACTGCAGCTGTTAAGTTCTTGAGGCAAACCCCTCATTGAATCAAAAACCCACAATCTGCTCCCCAAAATCTTTATTTTGCAATGTGATCATCTTAATTTGAATACGTTTCCACGAAAAAATCCCCTGTATGCAAATGTCTGTGTATCTTGTCACATCCCAGTGTGTTGAGGAGCTTATCATGTTCTGCTGATCTCTGTAGCTGTAAGAACAAGCTGAAGAAATTGAGAAATACATGCCAGAGGTTATACTGAAAATGTCCGTTTCCCACCAGAATGAAGCTTATACAGTTATTTCGAAATCGTAAATTTTACTTTACAAGTGTCGCGGCAATTAAGCAAATTTCAGCCCCAGTTCCCATTACAGTAATTCACCTGGAAGTTTTTTCGAATGATTCCCATGATTCAAACGTCACATAACTTTGTGTTACCGTGCGTAGGGGTTGAAACGCGTTCGAGACCACTGAAGTGTGTCTAACCACCTGCCAATGAGACATTTGCACCTTTGCTCTTTACTCATATCTGTCTTAAAACTCCCCCTTTATTTGTTTCTCCACAGGCAGAACAATGAAAAGCCCCCTCCGCTGGAGAAAGAGAGAGAGAAAGAGAGGGATGGAATGAGAAAGAGAGGAGTGAAACCAAGTGAGTCATGAGTGCAGCTTTGAAAAACAAGGGGAAATCCTCCTATTGAGAGGCATGCGCTGTGGAAACACTCATCACTCATAGAGGTAACGGAACCTGAGGCCGTGTACAAACTAAAACGGTTAGCCCTTTTGTCTGGAGACCGCTTGACGTTGTGTCATGCAAAACGGTAGCGCTTTTAATAACAGTGAGCTGTCATGCATTAGCAATGCAAACTACATTTACTGAACATTTTTGTATTTGAAGAAGAATTTTGTTGTTTTTATCAGTGAGATGGCGTTTAAATTGCATGCACAGTACATACTGCTCTCTTGATCTCTCTCCAAAATTGTGCTACAGTGACGTGAAGAGACACAGAGGAGATGAACTGTTGAATAAAGTCATTATTTTCTATTTTCTTTGCATACAAATAGTATCCTTATTGCTTTATAAAATTCATATTGAACCACTGATCATCTGTAAACAAAAAAAATATTTATTGGCTATTAGTTAACACGTCAATGAAAGAAGAGAATCAATTCAGAGGCAAGCTCGATCGTTCAGATTATATGCAGATTCTCGTCCAACGCGGCTTGACTTCTTCTTGGAGCGATTAAAATTTGTGGTTTTTCACATTAAAATACTTCGCTCTTCAATAAGTCAGTGCAGCCTTCACAATGGAGCTATTTAGGGAAATTTCACATGAATGTCATATGTAGGTTTTCACCGCTGTACTTTTGCTGCTGCGCTCGCACTAGCACTTTACTCACAGGAAACTCAGGGGGAAGCTCCCCATCTGGGTTTAACATTAAAAAGGAACGTTTCTCTCACATTGTTCTCATTTGCATGATTTCCACCCATCTTAAAAATTGAGGTTTGTAGGGCCCCAAGAGCCATAGTTACATCATATAATTTGCTTTTGTTCTGCTTCAACAGAAATCACTATGAAGATGTCAACAGGAAGTGCATGTACTTGAATGGCTAAGAAGGGGATGAACCTTGTAAATTTTTTTCTTTTTCATATATATATATATATATATACATAAAGTGTATCCCCTTTTAGCCATTAAAAGTACATGCACTTCCTGTGCTTAAATATATATGTGACCCTAGACCACAAAACCAGTCTTAAGTCGCTGGGGTTTATTTGTAGTAATATCCAAAAATACATTGCATGGGTCAAAGTTTCTTTTTCAAAAATTTCTTTTTTTATGCCAAAAATCATTAGGAAATTAAGTAAAGATCATGTTCCATGAAGATTTTTTTTGTAAAATTCCTACTGTAAACATATCAAAATGTCATTTTTGATTAGTAAAATGCATTGATAAGATATTCATTTGGACAACTTTAAAGGTGATTTGCTCAGTATTTAGATTTTTTTGCACCCTCCGATTCCAGATTTTCAAATAGATGTATCTCAGCCAAATGTTGTCCTAACCTAACAAACCATGTATCAATGGAAAGCTGTTTTGTAAAATTTTACCTTATGACTGGTTTTGTGGTCCAGGGTCATATACAGATAAAACTCCATTGACTTACTTTCCAACTGTTGTTATGCAGAGAGTTGATGAAATGCTAATGATAAATACATTTGGTGACTGATTATAAATTCACTTTGCACTAATTGTAGATAAAGTCAGATATTTACTGGTTTCATTCATGTACATGTTAAAAAAGATTAAATATTTCTCAGAAGCCATGAAAATGTCCCATAAAATGTGACTCATTGTTATCGTTTTCAGCATAGCATAATAATTTGGCACAGCAGTAATTTAAGGAAACCTCTAGGATGCTTACATCCTGTCCAAAAATAGTGAAATGACGTTCATTAGCAGCTGGCTCAGGGTCAAAATCAGATCTGAATGGCCTTAAAATGTGGGCTTTTGTTGTGCTGGCTGGAAACAGGACAAAGCTGATGAATTTTGTTCAGGAAATGAGCTATATTATGACTAAAAGAGGCATTTTCTTTCCTGGAAAATGCAGCACCCCCCAAAAAAAGTATTTAGTCATTTAAATCAGAATTCACTGCAATTTATATATATATATATATATATATATCATAATTATAACCTGCTGTATTTTACACTCATTTTACAGCAGCTCAGCTCTATTTTTCTTCTTAGTTTTATTAAACATTTATTTTAACTGTTGAATGTATCTTCTGGAGTCAATCCATGTGTTTTTGTAGGATAAATATGCATATTTTTAAACTTTATAAGCATTTTTTTCTCACGTCTGCTGACTGTGGAACCCGGAAGCAGTAGCGGCTATCACCCGTTTTAACCCATTCAAAGGATGGGAGGGGGTCTGGACAATTTTTATTTTCCCTTTGATTTGATTCATCTGGAAGAAGAAAGTCACATACACATTACTTTATTCAATACTTCATCTGCTCTGTCTCTGTGGTGTAGCTGACAGTTTCCATACAGCGGATACTCTCCAAAATTGTGCTACAGTGACATGAAGAGACACAGTGAAGAAGAATCGTTAAATAAAGTCAATATTTTCTGTATTCTTTGCATACAAAAAGTATCCTCGTTGCTTTATAAAATTCATATTGAACCACCGACAATGTCTTTTATACTTTTCTGGGCCTTGTTCATTACTTGACTTCACAAACCTCCAGGTTTTCATCCAAAGTATCTTCATTTGTATTCTGAAGACAAACAAACATTTTGTGGGTTATTAATGATAACATTTTTATTTTGGGGTAAAGTAAGCCTGAAATTAAACTGGAATGTTTGCGCTTTAGATTTTGTCTATTTAATGTATCGACAACCTCTTATAAATCCATAAAGTTGCATCTTATATGCAAGCTAATGTTTCAGCTGAAAATCAAGTGTTGATGCATTTAAACAGACCAATGTGTCAAGTGTCTGGTTTAATCGGCGGATGTCTTGACCATAAGATGGGTTGAAGTGTATTTCATGAGAAAAGTACACTGTTTTATGCTTTACCGGCTGTTTTGCTGAAATCAGAAGATTGTGAGTAATCTACCCTGTGAAGCTCCCACCTTTTACCAGAAGAGTTTAAAGAAACTGTGTTCTCATGCGTTTTTGAGTGTGCTCTGATCTACCATCAGCAATCATCTAACCAAATCTGACTGTGCATGACAAGAACACCCAACTAAAAATATCAACCACCACCAGTTAAGCTGGTCTGAAGATGAATGATCTGTAAACCTCAGATACTTTCAATAAGCTCATGATAATGATGTGACGTTTCATGATTCCTGTGCTTCTGCAGAACAGCACTAGAGATTCAGATCACTTACTGTATCGTTCAGATCATACAGAAGGTAGAAATGAGCTGTCAGACACCAACACTCGTAAAAAAGGGGAAGCCCCAACCAAAAACAAGACTCATCATCTGACATACATGACAGAAATGGAAGTTTTCATCTCAAAAACACCCACCCATGAGGGGCCCAGGTCAAATTTAGCACTCATTTCTGATGACTGAAAGTGAACCTTTTTACAAGGTTAGTTGATCTACTTCACTCATGCAAGACAAGTTTCAGTATCATTATCAGTTATGCTTAAGTTTACTGATTTGAGCAAATCCTAATTAACAAATTTGCCAGTAAAGAGGCCCAATAAATGCAACAGACAGGGAGGGAAATGTTTGTGACCCTGGACCACAAAACCAGTCATAAGGGTCAGTTATGAAACTGAAATTTTATACATCAAGTGAAAGATTTCTGTTGACATTTGGTTGGTTAAGGTAGGAGTGAGATACAACTATTTGAAAATCTGAGAAAAAACATATTGAGAAATTTGTCTTTAAAGTTGAAGTTGAAGTTCTTAGTTGAATGAAGTTCTTAGCAATGGATATAACTAATCAAAAATTAGGTTTTTTGCAGTGGGAAATTAACAAAATATCATCATGTTACATTATCTTTACATAATATCCTAATGAATTTTGGCATAAAAAAAAAAAACTATCCTTTTGACCCATTTTTGGCTATTTTTATAAATATACCCCAGCGACTTAAGGTTTTGTGGTCTAGTGTAACAAATAGTGTAACCATGCACTAAAAGGATCTAAGAACACCTTAGCAACCGCATAGCACCGGCCTGGCACCATGCCCTTATATTTGTTATTATGTGTTACTATTGTGTTACTTTAAGTATGTGAGTTTTGCATAAAACTGTACATGCATTGCAACGGTGCAACTGATGTGAATGATTTATATACTTCGGCACCATAACTTTATTATCTCAAAGTATATCAACTATGTTAGAATGGTTAGATGTTACTACTTTCATCCAAACTGCCTTTTTTGGTCACCAGGCATTTCTCAAGGCTTCCATCTTCAGACTTGTTGGTTTGTCTCAGACCACACATGCTGGAGAACGCTGAAATTACACCAAAACAAGGGAAGAGCGTCTTGTGTAAGCAGTTTTTCCTTGAGGTAATTAAAAATGTCACATAAGGGCTCCATTATATAGCCATGGAGTTTCCTAATGAGAGGCATGGGAATGCATAGTTACAACAAAATAGAAAATGCATTTATTAGTGCATTTATTGTGTTTTTCTGTTTTTAAGCCCTTGACAAGCTCCCGTCCAGTTTCACAGTATAGAGAACCTTCTGGGATTCGGCTGAAGTAAGACCATTTCTACTTTAAGATGAATTATTTCTTTAAAGCACACATTCATGCTGTTACCCCAGAGTAAAACACATGTTTAAACTTGGGTTTGGCCTCACAGTTGGTGATTCTCTGTATTATGAGGACACCGTGATCCCTCAGTATTTGTTACTTTCCATGTGTGTCTTCATGTACAGTATGTACAGTATGTCTCTGTACTTCTATGAATTTTCCTGGGCTGAGGTCCACGTGTCTGGATCACTCTCTCCCATCTGGTTGGCTGGAATGAAGGGCCTTTCTCCGCCCCCTGTACTCAGCCACTCATTGTCCACATGCACACATACATTCAGAAAGTCTCTTCAGCTTAACTGGAGAGAGGCGAGTTTCTAGGAAAAACCTCACAGAACGTCTCCGTCCTAGCCAATGATTAACAGGTGCCCGAGCTGACCAGCAAAAACAGCACTGGGGAACTCTCTGACTTCAACTCGGTGTGCTTTCAAAGTTGTTTGATACAACCTTTGTGTTTTAGAAACAAAGAAAGAGAACAGAAGGAATTTGAAATTATTTAATTTGATGATTTAAATGTTTCTTGATTTAAACTTTTATTTATTTTGTTGTTGTTGTTGTTGTTGTTTTTTATTAAATAGTTTATTTTTAGTTTGTTAAATAATTTATTATTTTATTTGAGTAATTTTGTGTTTTAAATATTTATTTTGAATAATTATTGAATAATTGAATTATTTGATCTTTTATTTGTTTTCTATATACTTTTTTAAATTTAATTATAAATGTTAATAATTTTATCTATAATATATATAGGTATTATATTTTTTTTGTTTTATGTCTTTTTTATTTGTTTTACATAGAAGTATTTTTCATTTTATTCTATATATTTATTTAATTTCTAATAATATCAAGCATTTCATACTTTTTTAAAAATAATATTTAACGTAGTTTTATTACTGTAACTTACTTTGAAAAAGCAATCTGTTGGAGGTAATATATATATGTATGTATGAAATGGAAGGGAAACATGACTTTGTGACAGAATATAGACATTTGGTTGGGCTCTTTTGGGTTCAATAAGAAATCACCTAGAAAGTACACAGCAAACGGAAACACTAAGTTGATAACACAACTTATAATCAAAAAAAATGACTGCACTTCTATTTACTTAGGTTATTTTTATATATGCTGTCTTATATCGTGCTATAAATATTAAATTGGCATAATACATAAATCTTATTATCTAATCATTATAACTAATTTTGTTGCTGTGCATGTATAGTGAGTATATATAGAAGCATTACCTTTGTGCTGGCAAAAGAGGTTTTGAAACTTACCAATATACTACACACTAGTGTTACGTAACAGTTCATTCTCACAGTTGTTCAGCTGGTGTCTTGATGAAGTGTAGATGTGTCCCTGAGCTGCTGTGCAGAACAGAGCTTACATTGACAGCTCCGACATGCAGTTATAATTAGTTTGGAAGAGCAACTGCTCCTGCATTCTCTCACACACTCTCTCTCTTCCTCTTTCTCCCCCCTCACACACCTTCACCCTCAGTAGCATTCTTGGGGGAAGGGATTAAAGCCTGAGAGGGGGGTTGGAAGGGTAGAACAATTACCCTGAAGAGGCGTTGGGCCAAACCCCTGCAGGTAGAGCTGACAGGGCGAGACCTCAGGCTGTCATGAACTATTAGCTAGGCAAAGACGGCCAGAGAACACACACTCAGATAGGGCAACTATACAAAGAATAGCTTTTTTTCTGCTGGACTAGTCTATGTTCTGCATTCTTCTTGTGCTCAGTATGCACTGTGTGTTGCACGTTCTGCATGCATACTACACTCACTAGGCTTTACAGCAATATCTCTTCTTCAAAAGATGACTGTGAAGTGCAGTAAAAGCCACATACTTAGCTGTCAGTATCTGAAACACACTACCAATTAACATTAGTCAGTGTTACACCTCTGCTTAATTTAAGGTATGCCTGAAAATATGGCTGAAGGTGAGCCAAATATGTTATCGCTGACAAGCTTTTTCCAATCATTATTCATTAACATTCATTTATTTTAGGTGTATTAGCATTTTTTACACTGCGGCTTGCTGCTAGTTACTACTACTTGTAATGTGTTTTTAATATTACTTTATTTATGTTAATTAGTAATTGCTTTTATTATGCAATATATTGCTTTTTTCCTGCCCAGGGACTATGAATTAATTTTTGTCAATTTCAAAAATAAACTATATTTTAAAGAAATAAAAAAAAATGAACATATCCTTCTTGTCGACCCGCCAATATTCAAGCCGTTTAAAATAAATTAATAAAATGAAGTAAATTATAAAATACATTTTATTTACTTACATGATGGTTACTTGATGCCATTTGAATCAAAAAGTAAGTAAAGTGACAGTAATGTAGCGTACTGTTGTTTGTCACTGCACGCTTCTCCACATAGTATTTATTTTGTTGTTGTTAGTATTCAGAAGTAGTTTATGCAATATGCCAATATTGTATTTATTATCATTACAGTTATTCATACAGGTATACATAAGAACAATATTATAAGGGCACACTGTGAGTAATACAATTACTTTACTAAACCATCTCACCTCAGTTGCCTTTGACCAGGTCGCGCACTATGTACAGATGTGGAAATTGGCCCTATTAAAAGAATGACCAACCTTTGAACAAATATACTGCAGATGTTTGTGTCAACAGAATGATGCAAAACTCTAAAATCATGTGCAACTCTTGCACACACACACACACACATACACACATGTGCACCGTTACAACTTCCCATGTTACTGAGCAGGAAGACACAATGCTTTGCATTTTTTTTAATTTTGTACTTGTTTCTACTACATCAAGACACATCATCACAGCTACAAAAGAGCATTTCCCCCCTCTGTCACACCTTCTTGTTACTTCTCCTTTCTTTTCTTGTATGTTGTATGTTTCTTGGTTACTTCCTCTTTTTAAATTCCTAATTTTTAAATATAAAACAAATCTCACAGGTTTACAGTCTTATCATGTTCACATTCACCTCTCATTGTGCTCATTAGCCTGTTTGTGCACAGATGTGTTTCTCTCAGAGAGATGAAGAGAAAGAATGCTGTTGCACAGTATGTTAGCCAATAAATCCTGATAAACAGAACTATTTAAGCCTGTGGGCAACTAAACTTAGAGAAGGATGTACCACTTTTTCTGTAAACTTTATATTATACATGGCATAATACTAGACATTCATACGATAATTATAGAGTAGAATACTTGATGTGTTTTTTTTTTTTTTTTTAATGAAACAAAAAAATA
>JAUYWG010000039.1:18194937-18224365 GCA_034779775.1 Enteromius afrohamiltoni | reverse complement strand
ATTTTGTTTATATATATATATATATATTTTTTTTTTTTTTTTTTTCCTTCAAATGTTTAAATATGTTATAAAATTTACTTAAAGGAGCAAGAAAATACACTTGCTATCTTAAAATACATTTTCAAGAAATGCAAAAATGAATATGACCTAAATATTATGTAAAGTGTGTGTGTGTGTGTGTTTGTGTGCATAAAAAAATCTAGATAATATTTTTAGATGATTTGTTTACCCCACTAGCGAATAGCAATTACTTACTTAACTGTTTTTTTTCTCTAGATTTATGCTTAAAGTTTTATGTGTGCCCTAACCTCTCTTCATGTGTATGTACATGTGCTGCAGGACGTTCCTGAGATGACAGACATGCACACCTACAGAAGCTCAGGGGTGAAGCCCTCCCATGGCGACGGAAACGGCCCGAGGAAAGGCCTCATGCTGGAGGGAGAGGGGCCCGGCAGCTCCCTCAACAATGGAAGTTCTTGGAAGATTCTAGGAAGGTCCTGTGATTTACGATTCATCTTTTTCTTGAATGCCACTTCACTCCCTTTTCTCTTTGAAACATGGAGCAGTTTCTGAAAAAACATGTTTTTTGCGTGCACGTGAGAACGTAATACCCGTGTTACCGAACCGGTCGAGCGGCATTTTGGCGCCCTCAGAAAATAAAAAGAAATATATTGTGCAAAGCGGCTAACATGTCAGCGCAAGCTTTTATCATTCCTTTGTCAGTTTAAAAGCTTTTATGTGGAATAATCTTTCCGACACAATTTGACATACTTGAAATAATCCACATAAATTCCATTAATGTTTAAAGACACCCTATCAGCTTCTACGCCTAATTACCTCGGCGCTTCTCTCGCTGTGACTGGACTCTCATTATGCTCTGAGGGCATGAAGAAAAGGAGGTTTAACATCCACAAAAGAAAGAACCTTCTTATGCCCTGGAAAGTGGATACACGGTGACCTTTAACCTTTGGGGGATTAGGCTTCATTAGGGGGTGACCCTAAAACCTCTGTTCACCCGTATGCTCATCTCTCTGGGATTAGAAATCTTTGACCAATAGGTCCATGGCATTAAAATGCATGTTATCAATGTGTGTGTTTCTACTAGTTTGATTGTAAAGAAAGGCTAGTTATAAATAGATAAATATATGCACAAATAGATATATATATACATATGTATATTCCATCAATTATCCCAAAACATAGCAAATAGGCACATGGATCTGAAACCTACTGAGTCATTATGTACTTAAACTGGGATTAAGATAAAGCCACTTTGTTTCAAAATTGCAGGGAAGTTTCTGTTAGTTCCTTAAAACCGTTAATCGTTGTGACAGTGAGGTTTAGTTGATTCTGAGTTGATAAGATGAAGTTCTAGCTTGTGCTATTAAATCTGAAGTTACGGTACAGTGACTACAGATCCATATCTGCAACATCTAAATAACTAGTTCTTGAAAGAAATAAAGCGACAGTATGACATATATAGTTTATCAGTTGAATTGATGAAAGGGAAATGTCAGTCATGTGGCCAGTCATTTAGCGTTCCACTACATGTTATTCCAAAGATAAAACCTGTAATTTAGAGGGATGGTTGTTCTGTTGGTAATATTAGTGTTGAGTTAAATGACAAAATACGTGACATGATCAGGAAGAGTAATGTTTGTTTCATGACCACTGAGTGCCAAAGGCATTAAGACACATAGATGTGTTAAAGTCATCATGAAACGGTGTTCAAATATACTCTTTGTTCAAATCCCATTGTACTTTCACCGTGTAGTGTAGATATTCAAAAGACTGACGAATAAGACAGGTTGTAATTGGATTGTCCAAAGCTATTTGTTTATGGCTGGCAGTTGGAAGGGAGAGGTTGAGAGAAAGTTGATTACTTACTGATAAGATTGCAAAGACAACATGCAATCGATGAATCATGCTCAATAATGTGCATTAATAGGGTCAGGTTTGTTTTTATGTCACATTCATGGATGCAATATTATAAGTCTTAAAGTTAAAGTCCTTTATTTCTTCTGCAGAAGACATTTTGTATATATTCCTGACTGATTATTTGTTTTAATGAAAGTCAATACTGTAAAATACTTTGATACTGGAAAATCAGTTCAAAGGTTGTGTAGTGTGTCCCAAATACAAGTAAACCATTGCATTATTCCCATAGGCTTAACTTATTGGGGTTTGTTGCAAGTGGCCTGATAAAGACAGGAGTGCAGTTGTGCTGTTTTCTAATGCTGAGAAGATGTTGCTTAGGAACTTTAGCCCTGTGGTCCGTGCGTGTGGTGTGTCTTCATAAATCATGTGCCGAGCACACACATGCATCAATCTCAAACGATCCTCAGAATACTTTCCCAGTTCCACACATGCGTCCAGGACGGTCCCCTTCCACACAGCCCAGAGGGTGTATCCCGGCCTCACACCTGTCCTTGTCTACCACTCCTCACGTGTCAGCGTAGCGTGTGGATTTCACTGGCTATTTGACATTTTTGTGCCGGGGCCTGGAGCACTTCAGTGACTGCTAACTCTCAAAAAGCAATTTTTCCGAAAAAAGCCAGCAGTCATTTATGTCTAAAAATCTAATTTATGTGTCAATCACTTACATAATTCTAAAGGTGCATCACTGAAATAACTGCGTGTCAGTTGTGCATGTAAAATCATAAATCATATTTTAGCTCTTAAGTAATACAGGTTTGGCATTTCCATGTCCTTTTTATGTGATGTAATAGTTGCATTTTAATACTTTAAAGTATGTTTTGAGAATATGCTAATGTCGTTGACATGAATGATTGTAGTGAATGAATGCATTGGTGACCTTTATGGTCGATATTCTTGAAAGAGGCTGTTTGAGCTTTAAAATCTGCTTTCATGTTTTAATGACAGTAGGAAGGCAGTGAAACGTCTCAGCGCAAACATGGCTCCTGTCTCTTGTCACCTTCCTGCGAAGGAACATATGGCCAGAGACACTTTAGTGTGATGAAAGCAAACACGACAGTGTCAATCCACATCAGGCCAACAGGCTAAAACCAAAGCGCCGATAAAAACACTTTCACACAAGACAGAAAATACACGCTCACTGAACAAGTTTCAATTGGTGTTTTTCAGCAAGTACACTCTTAAAAATGTTTTTACAGCGATGCCATGGAAAAAACTAAGAATCTTTAATCGCATTCTCTAATTCTCGCATTCTCATTAATCTTTAAAAGCATTCTAAAAAAACGGTAAAGATTTTTTTTTTCTTTACAGTAGAAAGAACCTTTGGTGCTATGAAAAGGTTCCATGGATAATCAAAGTTCTTGATTAATTTTTAAGAGCATATGGGAATTATTTAGGTTTATACATTCAGTTATAAAGTGTAATTTCTTGGATGCAAGTATGCAAATAAAATACAGAAACAACTTTCTCACAGATGTTTCTCCTGGTCATGTATTTAAGGGGGTTGGTGGAAGAGAGATGGCTAAAGTAAACAGATGTTTATCTCATCTTTTTCACTTTTTTTCTCATGTAGGAGAGACCTGAGGTGATTCCCTGCGTTTTGGAGGGCTTTGGTTTAAGATGGTCTTTTGAAACGCTCTGGAATCTTTGTGAGAATGTTTTCCTGCATCCTTCTGAATAGCCTCAGGACACAAACTAAACATGCACTGACGCGTGTTCAACCCTCCTACAGATGTTCCAACTTTTGATCCCAACATTCACATCATTACATGTGTGAAAGTTTTTTTTTCTATGAATTGAGATCTGTTTCAACCACAGACTCTTAAATATTGAGTCGTACGATTGAAACTAGACTTGAAAATGCAGAAAACCGGCACTTTCTTTTTCCAGATCTCGTCTTTTTGCAATAGTCTTGCTTTGGTTGTTTTAGTACCTCTCCGTCTACAACTTCAGAACGGCTCAGGGAGCCAGTTGTCTGGATGACAGCACATTTACATGTATAAAGACTGAATGCAGACTTCACAATGCAAACAAACCTTGCTTTCATTCTCTCCAAAGCATCCGTGACCCAACAGGTTTAAGCACAAAAGATGAAAGGAGACTTAAGTAATGGATGTCTAAAACTCGTTCTGACACTTGTTGCAAAATCGACAGAGCTTCAACCAGGACTTGTTTAGTGTTCTCAGGGAAGTGATAAAGGTCACATAAAGTCCACATGCATTATTCTCATTTAAATATGTTTAAAAATGTACTTTATTCCACTTATGGAAAAGCTGGATTTTCAGCGTCACGTGATCGTTCAGAAGTCATTCTAATATGCCTTTCTTCTTGTTATCCGTGTTGTTTTTGTCACTTTTAAGAAATGCTCGCTGAATAAAAGCATTCATTTCTTTATTATATAGACATAAATATATACTTATTTCTTTATAGCACCATTTATGAAACATATATTTAGACGTTTCATTAAACATTAAATGAATCGTACAACTCTGCTACTCTTCAAGAGCCAACTAGAGCAGCAAGTCAAATATTTACCCACTGTGCCTCTGGCCATCAAGTGTTCTTAAATTCTAGCATGAATTTGGCTTTCAAATATTCATTCAGACAGACATCTTTTCATTATGTAAAAATAAATGACGGATCTTCCAAACACCTTCAAGGCATCGTGGACAATTAAGGGAGAGATACCATTGAATCAGCTGAACCATTTCTACACTAAAAATATGATTCAAGCCTTTTAATTTGGTCCACTGGAAAAGAAATAGGCTTATGCATAAATGCTCCTTTATGGGAGTAATGCGGCAAGTTTGTGCTCAGCGTTTCAGTTTGGTAACTCCTACACCCAGTGTTTTATTGACCCGCTGCAATCAAGCCCTTTAGACTTTCAACAAATGTCAACCCTGCCACCCCCTCACCTTGACCTGAATTCCATCACTCAAACATTCCTGCTTTTCTTTAAAGGTTTTAGTGTTGTGCAACGGTGTGTGTGTCAACAAATTTCACCTGTCAAGATACCACACCTTCAAGTCTTTAAGTTGATGTGGTTCTGGTGCGATTATGCATGCTGCCAATAAAGAGATCCAAACACAACATGTCATCTTACTCATTTTATTACTTCATAAAACAAAGTGCAGTTGAAGATGAACCGAACTTTTTTTTTTTTTTCTCCAAAAACCTGCAAATGAACCAAGAGGAAAAGGCCTAAATAATTTATAATACATAATTAACAGGTGGTATTTGCATGAAAAAAATAACTGGGAAAAAATAAAAATAAAAACATTCTATACAGTTGCCATTATGAAGGCAATAAAATAGCCAGGCTTGTTCCTGGTAGAGGTAGATAAACATAGAAATGGGAAGGGAACATACATTAACTGACAGAGTAAAGACACGTGGAGTCAAAACAGAGTGTGATTCAAGCATGAATGCCCTCCATAACTCCAGACCTCAACAATATGAGCTATGCATGAACATGAATCCAATATAGTTTATCTTTCCAGTCTGAACATTAACAAATGCAAACTTTAGTCTGTTAAAATCTCAAAATTACATTCAACCCCTTATTTTTAAACATCCTTTGGATCCAGCCCAAAATATAACAAGAGTATGCCAATAACAAAAAGGAAGAACGTGTGAGGATCATCTAGGGTGTTTCTTTTAAGGCTAACTATGCGTTTAACTGATTATTCGTCCAACATACAGTATACAAAACATTTTCATATTAAGACTCAAGAACTAAATGACTTTAGCACAATGTAAAGTCAAAACACTGAGAACGTTCTTGCATTGACCATGCATGTTTGCCAATGGAACGGTGGAAAAAATAAAAATAGAATAAAATCCAGAGATTTCTCCTCAGAGATAAAGAAGTCTTTTCAGTCAGTCACAAGTGTTACAGTCTTCAAGCCAGTGGGGCTTGTTTAGTCCCAGACTCTCACAACCTCTTGAGCTGCTCCAGTCTGGCTTTCAGCTGTTCTTGTCGTTCTCGAAGTTTCTCTCTCTTCTGCTTTAGTCTCTGGTTCTCTGTTTCCAGATTTCTGATGCTTTCTTTAGCACGCTTTAAAATTACCACCTTGGACGCCTTGTCGTTATTGGACAGTTCAGGGACGTTGTCCCGTAGCCTAAGGAAGCAGTTTTTTAACTCGTTGCGCCTTTGCCTCTCCATCACATTGTGAGTCCTCCGTCTCTCTTCCTCGTCCTCGGTGTCCGCCCCCTGTCGGGAGGCTAGACTGCGAGAGCGTCCAGTGCTCTGCGCGCTTCGGTGGGAGTCTCCGGACCCTCGGGAACGTTTGAGAACCGGCGCGAAGCAAGGGGAAGGCGGGGGCGGAGGAGAGGCGGGCCGTGGGGCGGCGTAGTTGTGCTGTTGTTGGATTTCAAAGTGACAGCGCTTGAGAGCACGCTGCTGCTCACGCCGACTGTCCTCTAACTGCTGCTGGTGCTGCGACCGAGTCAGCGTGCTCGACCGCCGGACGGTCACGACGTCAATCTCCTCCTCTGTGGAGCGCGAACAGAAGAGTTAAAACCGTGTTCGTGCACACTTTGAATGCAGTTTTAAGACACTAACGTGCATTGTAACAAAATAAACTTGCTCAATGAATCAAAAGACCTGGTCAAAGAATTAAATGACTCACCAGAATCGCTAGTAGAGGATTCTCCTCCAGTGGACAGCGAGCCATAGTCAGACGTGGACTCGATCTGCTCGCTTTCCAGAGCCTGACAGGCGAGCGCCACATTGTGGCAGTCCAGCGTAGAGCCAGCGATCTCGGCAAAAATCTCAGTGTCTATATCGGAGAGCAAGGGACTTGTGGAGAGCACCGCGGAGAGTTTATCCTCGCTCGGTTTGTCGCTTTGCCACAGACAGTCCTCAGAAAGCGGATCCGAGTCCGCTGCTGAAGCGCAGCCGGTAAAGTTCCAGCCGAGTTGGAGAAAGTCACTGTCGTCTATTAAAAGTTCAGATACTAACTCCAGCTTATCCACCGTGGATAAACTTTTTGCGAGCCCGGATTTCATCGGAGGGGACTGAGGCGGTGTGGGGATGGACTGCAAGTCCTTCATGAGGCTCAAGCAAAACTCGTCGTCAAACAGCAGCGGCTCGGAGTCGCACAGCCAATCGTGCGATGGAGAACAAGCCTGCAACATCTTCGCGGAACCTGATAGAAAAACGCACGAAAAATGAATCCCTTAAAATTAGAGATAGCGTGCATCCAAATCCACCCGGCTTTCAGCTATCGAGTAAGCGCTGGTTGTTTCTAAACGGCCTGCAAAGTGTTGTTGTCATGCACTGCCGATTGTAAAGTTTCCCGGCTCGCGCGTTCATTTTTATTCATGTTTACACTGGTGGCTCCGCCCATACGGGCGGGGTTAGGCGGCAGTGATGTCACTTGAACAGCTGGAAAGGTCCCGCACAGGGTTGTTCCTCTCTAAAATTTCTCACATTAAAAAAAAAAAAAAAAAGTTGTACTTCTTAACGCTAATAACCAAAAACGAGCTAAACACGCTTGTTATAATAGATTTACAATCATGTATAATGTAATAAACATGTCTGTCACTAACACTGATATTACTAGAGTGAATATCTTCAAGGTATTCTTTTCTATATTCTTGCGTCGTTAAAGGGTCTATACTAAAACACATTTCCAAGTATTGCCATTATGAAAAATTGGCATAAAGCATAAGAAAAAAAAAAGCTGTTCATATTTGCAGGACTTCTCAATCTCTCAGAATAGTATAGAATTAACTGTTTATAAATTGAAGCAAATTAATGAAAAGACTGAAGGAAAGTGATTGTGCTTTTTGTAATTGCGCATTAAATAGCGGATATAAAGTCATGCATGTTATCCATAAAGCTTTATTAATGCAACGTAGACAGCTTTAACTCATTTCTCTACGAGTAACGTGCTGCAGAAGCAAGTTAAGCAAGAGGTTCACGTGTAATATCATATAGAAGAAAGCCGGTAGACAGACCACACACACGCACACACACACACACACACACACACACACACACACACACAAAGTGTCTCTTACCTTTTTTCCCAAACACTATGTTGAATAAAATCGACGGAAACCGTGGGTCAATCTAAAACAACTGTTTATCAAATTATTTAGGGAAAACCGCAGATCCTCCGTGCTGCATGTCAGCGCCCACGCGGACAGAAGCTCGCAGTGGGTGTGGCGACGGCTGGAGACCATTTAATTTTAAAGGGCGGTGTACCGCCGTAATGCCTTCCGCGGCAAACTCGCGCCAAAACTTATTCGACAAATGTTGAATGAAAACTCTCGCAGTTATGATGCCTAATTATAGCCTGTCGCCTGATACTCAATAAAACCCTTCACGGAAAAGCGGCCGAGTAGCCGCGGAGGAACGGAGAGAATATAGGTCGGACCTAGAGTCCTGGCGGAGCGTTTGCACTCAATGAACCGTGCAATTCCAAGAAAACGAGGGGGGGCTGTAACTCACACACGTGTGCGACTGTTCAGAAATGCCGGGTTTGCAATAGCGATAGTAGTGTCTACAAAAAAAAGAGAAAGAATGCTGTGGTCTGTTTTGGCGGGTAATATATGTACTACATACACAAGGACATAGTGTTCTAAAACAGACACTCCTTAAAGCAGATCTCGCTCGACGTAAGGGAAAGAAACATGAACTTTAGAGGGACTCAAAACCATACGAGGAAGATATAGGCGCTGGTTACGTAACAAAAGAATAGCATCCGGCTCAACACGTGCAGAGGTGACCCCTCCTTCTTAGGTGGCGGGAATGATTTATGAGTCTCCCGCGAATTCAACATATGGGCGGAATCCTGCATTCCATACAACCGCTGACCTCAGAATGCAACAAAGGAAAACAGTTCTCATACTCGCTCATTGTACAGTGGGGTCTGCTCTACGTCTTTTCAACCGGTTTAAGTAAAAATTATTATGCAGAAATGGTATGTGTGCCGTTTTCATGATCTCACATTGGAGAGACGATATGGGTGTTTTTAAAAATGAATATAATCATTGAAATACCTGAAAACTATAGGTTGAAAACCACAATTTTTGGTTGGCTTTGAATGTAGTGCTTATTCAGAATACATAACACATTAGGTGAATATGGATAAGTAAATCACTGCTCATCAGAGAATCCAATGGGCATCATGTATTTTTAATGTCTCATAAATGTTGCCACCTAGAGGCCACTGAATAAGGCTAGTTTACGAAGACCCAGTGAACTCCAGACAGATGTACAGCATTACGACATTGCTCAGTTCACTTCCCTTCTCAGCAGCCGACCTCCATATAATCTGTAGTCTATTAGAACCAGGTCTTAAATGTTTCTTTCACATTTACATACATATATATATATATTTCTCTTATAAAATGAGACTAAATGAATATTGCACAATGACAAAGACTGTATGGAAAGGCAGTGCTCAGTAAATCAATGCACACTTAGCATTGCCATATCATGTATAACCTCATTCCAAAATACATTTAAAAAAAAAAAAAAAAAAAAAGTTTAACTTTGGGCCATAGGTAGATCTGTCATATGTCAGATTTGTCTGGGATAGATCTTCTAGAGAAAGTTCCTTGTATGACCAACTTTCCGTGGTTTGTTGTGGTAGTTAAACTTAATGGGGGGCATTTTGTAATCCAAGACTGTTTAAATGTCTTGCATCACTCATTCATATTGCTTCTAGCCATCTCTAAAATAGATTCCATATGTTGTCCAGCTACATGTTTTAAGTGTGGAATTTAAATGGCTTTGTGTTCAATCAACAAAGAATCCTATTGTTTGGTGGATTGCCTAATAAGCAGCACTGCTTAAAGAAATGCTGAAATTTTAAAGCCATGGCATTTACACTGTTCTAATGAGGTTTTTTTTTCTTATCAGTGCTGTATGAAAAAAAAGAGAACCCGTCTAGACAGACATCCAAAGATAAGGTAAGACCACGTTGTCCACACACACCATCATCTTGTTTACAAATTCACTGTCCCTGAGAAAATAGATGCAATTTAGCTTATTCTGTATTGCTGATTGAAAGTCGTTCTAATAAAATGCACAAAGCAAAACTATTATTTTTATTAATGATTTTATTTTTATAAATATACTCATATGTGACCCTGGACCACAAAACCATTAAGGGCCAGTTTTTCGAAATTGAGATTTAAACATCATCTGAAAGCTGAATTAATAAAAGGACAATATTTGACATATTTAAAACCATTTGAATATTTTTAATATTGAATACGGAAAAAAAATATAAACAGTGGGTACGGAAAGTATTCAGACCCCCTTAAAATTTTCACTGTGTCATATTGCAGCCATTTGCTAAAATTGTTCAAGTTTTCAAGTTTTGTTCATTTTTTTCCCTCATTAATCTACACACAGCACCCCATATTGACAGAATTGCAGATTAAAAAAAAAAAAAAAAAAACCCTGAAATATCACTTGGTCCTAAGCGGTCTTTGGGGAAAGTTACTTTTAAAAAAGTAATACATTACCATATTGTGTTACTCCCTAAAAAAAAAACAAACAAAAAAAAAAACAACCTAACTAATTACGTTACTTAGTTACTTTTTATGGAAAGTAATGCATTATATTACTTTTGCGTTACTTTTTAAATATGGGCAGAGCTTGAGTGTTTGTCCTATTTAGTCCTATTTATAGCAAATGTACAAGCACACCAAAAAGTGTCACCAATAAACCTCAGGCTGAAGAAAAAGTACAGTCACATCTGTAAAGCAGAATACAGGAAAAAATAACCCCCCCCCCCTCCCAAAAAAAAAAAAAAAAGTCATTTTTTAAAGTTTTTTTTAAAGTCATTTCTGCTTGCAAGTATGGTTGAACCGGATCATCAAAGGTCAGCAGCAAAGATATTGGTTAATAAAATGAGATTAGATACATTTGTGTAATTTAATTATTGCAGGTTTGCGAGTTTATTTTAATTCATTTTGATGAATACTAAATCCACTTTTTGAGAGTGAGATGAACTAATGCACAGTCACATTTAGTCTAGAACTACTCTGTATTCACTAGTGGTGGGCCATAATCGGTGTTAACATGCTGCGTTAAAGGTGCTCTATGCGATGTTGCAGGATTTAGCACTTATGCATCACCCCTTGATCGTCTTGCTGTCTGCCCTCTGAATACATTGGGGAAAAACCCGCTCTCGAAAGACAACAGAGGCTGCAATACCAAAAGAAACACTTTGGGCACCACAGCAAAAGCAAACTTCGGCCAAACAATCGGCAAGAAGAGGTGGTGTTTAATGCACGTTAAACCCCACTTCTTCTTGCTGATTGGTTGGCAAAGTTTGTTTTTGCTTGATTGTGTTTTGCAAGATTGCATAGAGCACCTTTAATGTGAGACTCTAATGTGAAAAAATATCACTTTTAATCTATTCACAAAGTTGGACTGGGAGCTGGGTCTATACTATACGGCAGAGCCGGATGGGATTAAAATCACCAAGTACATCTGCGAAACAAAACATTTTCTAATGACCCCCTGTAAAACTAGTCCCGTCCGGATAGGGCTTTACTTTTAGCCATTATTTAGGTAGCACACATATTCTGAATGCCTTTGGCAGAATTCAAATGAACCATTTTAATCTAGAGTAAAAAAAATAATAATCTATGCCCGCCCCTAGTATTCACACACCGCACAGAATGCTCTGCATTTCTGATTTCTACCAACATGAGGTCAGGAGACTCATCTGCCGTCAGTCAATAAATAAGAAAACAAAGTAACTGCCGTTACTTTTTTGGAAAAGTTACTCAGTGATATTACTCTAAAATTAAAAAGTAATGCGTTACTTTACTAGTTACTTGGAAAAAGTAATATTATTACATAACTCACGTTATTTGTAATGTGTTACCCCCAACACTGGTCCTAAGTATTCAGTATTTAGTAGAAGCACCCTTTTGATCGAATACAGCCATGAGTCCTTTAGGGAAAGACGTTTTTCACACCTGGATTTAGGGAACCTTTCCCATTGCTCCTTGCAAATCCTCTCCGGTTCTGTAAGGACAAAAAGTTCTATCTTGGTCTCATCAGACCAGAGAATTTTATTTCTCACCATCTTGGAGTCCTTCAGGTGTTTTTTTTTTAGCAAACTCCATGCATGTGTTTTCCTCTGAGGAGAGGCTTCCGTCGGGCCACTCTGCCATAAAGCCTCGACTGGTGGAGGGCTGCAGTGATGGTTGACTTTCTACAACTTTCTCCCATCTCCCGACTGCATCTCTGGAGCTCAGCCACAGTGATCTTTGGGTTCTTCTTTACCTCTCCCATCAAGGCCCTTCTCCCGCGCTAGCTTAGTTTGGCCAGTCGGCCAGCTCTAGGAAAGGTTTTGGTCGTCCCAAACGTCTTCTGTTTTAGGATTATGGAGGCCACTGTGCTCTTAAGAACCTTAAGTGCCAGATCTGTGCCTTGCCACAATTCTGCAAACGGTTTTCCTAATCAAGTCCAATTAGTATAATCAAACACAGCTGGACTTAAATGAAGGCGTAGAACCATCTCAAATATGATCAGAAGAAATGGACAGCACCTGAGTCAAATCTATGAGTGTCACAGCAAAGGATGTTTACTTGGTATCCTAATGATTTTTGACCCATACAGTGTAATTTTAGCTATATACCCCAGCGACTTAAGACTGGTTTTGTGATTCAGGATCATATATCGGATGCAGTGAACTACAATAAATGACTGATCATTGTTCACATTGATTTTTCTAAAATGGATAACTGCATTTTTGACTTTGAATAAATTAATAAATAAATGGCATCAAATTGACTAATTGTTCTGTATGTATAATATAATATTTGTATGTGTTAGAAGGTTGTAAAAATATGTACTAACTGTCTTAAATATTTAACTTTCTTAGCAAATGCTTGATAAAAAATGTTTGACCATGTTTGTACCACGATGTAACTGGTCTTTAAAATAGCGTCCTGAATTGGGAATAGCATACTATTCTTATTATTTTTGCCATATAAAGAAATGGTTAGAAATAGGTAGCCATTCTGACTTTGGCCTTTCTTGCTTCACGTGAACTTTAACCTTGCTGATTCAGCTCAAGTTAGCTTGACTCAAGATGGACAGAAGTTTTTTGTGACCACAAGGTGTTGAAAGTAAGGTAAACAATGGCATATTGTGGTTTTGCTGTTCCCCCTGATAATATTGTGATCTTCAGCGAGGGCCGCCCGTGCAGGAAGAGAAAAAAAGATAACAAGAAAGACACCACCTAACACTGTTCTCTGCAAGCAATCAAGCATTGCAACACTAGCAGCCGCAACTTTCCTTAGAAACACATGGTGTGTGTCGGGGGGAGGGGACTTGTCAGGGGGAGGGTTGCCTGTAAATCGGTGATAGTAACAGTTCTGAACTGTGAAAATGCTGCTCCTCAGGGGTCCTAGTGAACATCAGCCATTGATGCTTTGTCATATCTGGAGTCACAGACTGTAACTGATACCTCACTGGAAAAGGCCAATTCACAAGAAGCAGATAGAATCCTCTTCCTGTGAGACTGAGTGTCACCTTTATCCTTCTTTAGCTTGTTAACTTCCTCTTGTGCATTAAACAAATTGTGGGAAGCATTTGAACGGGTCTTGGTTTCAAAAGTGCAAACACTGAACTTACAGAAAAGTTAGGAAATAAGAGTTAAAGTCATTTCAGAAAAGCAAGGTCCAGAAAGCACGATATATGTGTACATTTTACTTTCTTTGCTGTTGTAAATAATTGCATAAAATTGTGTACAAATGTGTATTTAAATACATCACTGTTAATTAATATATTAGGCTCGACTAACTAACCGTTAAGCAATAATAATGTAGTTTTTTTCAGTCATTTATTTATATTTATTTTTCAATGCAAAAAAGTATAAGAAATTAACACAAATATATAATAATCGTAATTTGCATGTTACTATATGTTAAAATGCATCAACGTAATTAGGTAGCATGACTAACAATAAGCTAAATATTGACATTTGGCAATTAAAGGTTTTAGTTTCCCTGCTTAATGTTAATTTACAAAATATAAAAAATGTAAAATAAAAAAAACCCCAAAAACTGATATGATAGGTTAAGTCAAATTGAAAGCGTTCATTGAGAAGTTTCAAAGAAAGGGCCATTACTTTACTGTCACTGTCTCTTCCCTGAGTAGAGTACACATGACAGGTTTCACTTCTGCTTTTGATGTTCTGTCATTTTGACCGGATACCACCAACAGTTAAAACGGGCCCCTCAAGGGGGGAGGAATCAGCCTGTACAACAGCTATGAACGTTGCTTTTGCAAAACATACTTTTTTCACTTATTTAAATTGACATTTTCCTTCCTCTTGGACACTTTGTACTTGGATGTTACCCAATGTGAACAGGTATATGTAAAATAAATAAATAAATAAATAAAATCAATGCCAAAACAAAAAAACTGAAAATGTTAGTTAAAAAAAGTATGATAATAAAAAATAAATAAATAAAAAAAAAATATATATATATAGTTTAATATAAATTAGGATGGTTGAATTTGTTTATATATATATATATATATATATATATATGTGTGTGTGTGTGTGTGTGTGTGTGTGTTGTGACCTTGGACCACAAAACCCAGTCATGAGTGTCAATTTTGCAAAATTTCGATTTACAAATATATATATATATATATATATATATATATATTTGGCCGAGATACAACCATTTGAATATCTGAAATCTGAGGGTGCATAAAAATATCAAAATACTGAGAAAATCACCTTTAAAGTTGTCCAAATGAAGTCTTTAGCAATGCATATTATTAATTAAAAATGTTTTAATTTATTTACAGTATTCAAACCCATTTGAATATCTGGAATCTAAGGGCACAAAAAAATGCCTATAAAGTTGTCTATTTAAATTTTTTATCAATGCATATTACCAATCAAAATAATATTTACAGTAGGAAATTAACAAAATATCCTAATGGGACATCATCTTTGCTTAATATTCTAATGATGTTTTTGCATGAAAAGAAAAAACTATTTTGACCCATACAATGTATTTTTGGCTATTGCTACAAATACAGTATACCCCAGTGACTCATACATGTGCGTACAATAGTTAAATACTGGGTTAGTGGTTTGTTTGAATCATTAACCCTAAATACGATCATTATTGTCTTCATCATCACATCCTGCCAAATATGAGTCATAAAAAAAATAATGTAATCTAAAAGAAATAAATCAGATCTCACAATCAATCATTGATTTGTTTGGAAACACATGAGCATGAACACGAGTGGTTTCTTGTGCAAACATTTTGAATGCAAAATGTCACACACTCACACACACATCCATCCAGTAAGTAGACGATCAGAAGAACAGAAGGAGTTCAGTGTTCGAATGAAAAACAGATGCACACGTCTCTATAAGAAACATCTGGGTTTTTTTTTTTTAGCAGGGAGTCTCCCCATCTGACAGTGTCCTAATGCAAGCCCTCAAACAATGTCCCAATCTGCAGACAGTCCAAACCAAGGTCATCCCGGCTACAGCCATTCCCACTTTAAATCCTCGATAATTATAACATTCTTTTAAGGTTTAACCGCCATAACCTGACCAAACGAAAGATTTCAAAAACAGTACAGTTGTCCTAATGTGACCAAAGGACGAGCAGAGCAGTAAAAACAAGCCTCACATGGCTCCCACATGAGGGGAACGTAAAGGGGATGATTGGTTTTTCAGGCTCTTCCTTGAACTTTACCACCAGTATGTTTTCTAGGAACTCGGGATATAATGCCGGCCTGTGTAGAGGAGAAGCGGTGCAGAGAGAGGAAATATGCAGCGGGAGGGAACTCGATTTAAAGCGGAGTGAAATAAGAGAGGTAGAATGAGAGAGGGCATCACCATAGTACCTCCAAATTTAGACCGTACTCAGAACGAGTACCACAGAGTACAACCGACACTTGCGAAGCCACGGCAGATGCCAGAGGGGTCCTGTATCAGCAGAACATTGCAAAGCACATCCGTTCCTCCTGGCCATGTAGGGCAGAGAGTTGGCACGCATGCCCCTAAAACAGTTGGTGACCACAACTGACCCGCAACCCGAAGCCACGCGTGCCACCGGCGTCCCCTGAACCCTCCATTCATCACTTTTCAGAAACAATGTCTCACTGTCCTCTGTCTTTATATGCTATACTTGGTGCTCTTCCAAGTTCTCCATTCTTAAAATCACATGACTGCTACATGATGCATGTATGTTAAAGAAACTTAAAGGAACAGTGGAACACACAAAAAGATACTGTAACACTTCAGAACAGGTAACACTTGTTTCTTGTTAGTAATTGCTGTGACTTCTCCCTCAATAAATTCGACATTTGCTCCTTATTAATAGTTAGTAAGGTAGTTGTTAAGGATCAAGGATGTAGAATTAGATATTAATATATGCTAAATTAGCACTAATAGATGGCATATTCTCGTAATAAGTAACTAATAGGTGTAACCGTCCGAGCTACTCTTTTCCATATTGAAAGTGAAAGGTGACCACAGTTGATTTCTATAGGTCTTCGCTCTTACACAACTTGCAGCTTAAAAAAAGGCTCTTCAGTCAGAACAGAAAGACATGGCATTATATGTACAGTCTAAACATACAAGATATTCAAAATTAAAAGATATTATAATTCTTGATCCTACATTTATTCCTGTTTAGTTATAAATATATTTCATTTTGATCAATTTGACAGAAAATGTTTCAATTTACAGGACATACTGACCTTTTATGTTCCTTTCAAATTATTCCTTGAAGTCTCCTCATTTCAGACAGAGCTTCAAAAAACATTACATTTAATAACATGTTTGTGATCTCAGTAAATCAGTTTGAGAAGTAATATTTATTTATAAATATTAATAATAAGATATTCTAGTATTTTATATGAACCTGATGCATTTACATTCATACTAAATATTTGCTCAAAATGTAACTTAACATAAAATCAAACTCAATAAGGGTCGATGGAAAATCAGTGCAGATTTGCATTCATTTAGATTGCGTTATAATATCCAGCAGTATTCACCAGCTCTGCATGTTCAGCTCCCTATGACTTACATAACTGGTTTCACTTCTACCCTAGATTACAACACACAGTTATGCTGACTGATGAGTGAGACCCCTTAAAACTGGGTCCTCTATACCTTTTTAACTTGCTGTATGGACATGGCATGTGCACTTATCCTAAGCAAATTGCAGTGAAATTCAAAGGATACAATTTATACGCGTTCCTTGGAAATTGAACTAAATTTAGCATATTAGCTATCATCATGTCCTTCCCCTACCCAAGCTCTAAAGCTCTCAGCTCATATGATTTAAATCATTTTTGTACTGTGAATAATGAATATTTTTTGCATTATTTAAAGCACACCAGTCTAAAATGCAAATTTGACATTGATCATGCGACTCTTTGTACAGATGGTCAGATGTTTTTGCTTTCTTTGAAGCACAAGATGCTCTTCAAGATGTTGCTGTCAGGCACTGCAAGCAAAACCATTGATTTTTCATGCATCGGTCACTTTTGAGATTTTAGACTACTTTGCTTTCACAGCAAAGCCTTCTAGTGGAAGAAAAAACATCCAAAATAAAATATTATTATTAAAATAAAAATTGACATTTAAAATAAAAAAGAAATGTTAATATTAATGCTAATTTAATATGTTTGAAAATATAAATATTAATTATTTTTTAAATATACAATTAAATTAATCATTCATTTTTTAAAATAAATTATAAAAAAATAATATGTTTACTTTTTCAATTTGTTATACTTAATCTTTGTAGAACATCGTGTGGGTCTCAGTGCACATGCAAATAAAATGAAATTACATTAAATAAATTATACAAAAATGAAAATAAAAAAACTGTCTTAATACATAGTGAATTGTATACAAATTGGTGCATATTTAGTCAGAGAATGCATGATGTGTGCATATTTAATTGAAACAAAATATATTTGGTTTAAACACCTCTGTACGTATGGTGAGATATGTACCATAATTCACCTGTAGCAATATATTAAAAAAAGAATGCAAAATTATGGATGCTTGTTTCTACCACATAATAAAAATTAAACGATCATAAAGACACTATTTGTTTTATAACAAAGGTGTCATGATCCCACCTCAACTCAATTCAAACTGTCAATTGGCCTGCAATCACTATTGCTCAAAAAAAAGAAAAAAAGATGGATGGGCATTTAAACCAAATGCAGGGTGTGTGTTTAAAGTGACAGTGAATGATGGAACAGTAGTAACAGATGTCCCATCGGCCGAGGCATGCTAAGACTCGTCAGGAGAAACTGCTCACTAACTTCTGTCCTATATGCGCATAACAAATCACTTTAGACCAAGCCAGGTCTGTCATCTCTCCAAGTCCTCTATGCAAAGACTAGATGTCCCCGTAGTTTCCTCAACACCCCGGGAGGCACACAGACAATCAATAATCATTGAGCATCAGACATTAGCATAAGACGAGGCTGTATAAACTGTGAACTTTCTCTCTTTGTTTCCGTCTCTAATGATCTGCATGTCAAAGCTTGGCTGTATAAATATATATGGCAGATTAGCTGCAGATTACAGCGAGCTGAGAAGTCATGCAGTTGGATTTCTCCTCCTGCTCCGTCATCATTGATAGGGATGCTATGCTGAGCTGGTTTCATGGATTGACATGTGACCAGGAGCCAGCGTTTAGTGCACACTCAGCAATTAACACTATCTCTGCCCGTCCGATTAATGCATTATTCATAGAGATTAGGACCCATGTAGCTTTTCCAAATGCTTCTGCTTAACAAGCACATACATTTTTCAAAGCAAATGGCATCTAGAAAATATATATTTATATGAGGGTAAACCTGATGAAAAGGATAAATAAAATAATAAAAATCAATCAATACATAAATATATTACATATATATTGTTCTTAATATACGAAGGAAGACCCATGCTTCCTTCATATATTATTTAAATCATTTCACTGGATATTGTACTTTTTATGAGTGTGACTTTGCATTTGCTTTCCACACTCCTCCCATATCAGACTCATCAGACAGTGAATCAGTGCTGCACAGAACATCTAATGTTAGATTTTGGCTCAATTTTGCAGAGTTTGCAAACTGAGGCATCTTTCCCATGTTGCACAAATTTTCAGATCTTCCTTATTTCTTAATATGCGGATATCGCTCCCACAGATAGGCCGGCAGTAAACACAACTAAGCAACATTCTTCTGTTGAGTTCTGCTGTTCTGAACAATCACATTTGTGCAACTGAATGGTTGCATACTAACATACTTCTCGCAATATGCTTGAAAAAATGTGCAAAAAAATCTGGATGCATGGAATACAACTGCACTGTGGGACATAATACAGTATTACACTAAAAATGAGCATCCCAGTAAATATGTGTTACTATAAAGCTGTGTTGTTAAATAATCATTTTAGTAATGATGCTAAAACCATCACATTCCATCACAAAACCATCTACAACAACATACTGCTTGCTAGTCGTACTGTATCCCACAATGCATAGCAATCAAATTGACTTCAATGTACTGCAGAGCTGATAGCTAAAGGGACAACTTTTTTTTTTTAAAACGGCTAGATGCCACTTGTTAAATTAGATATATACAACAATATGGTCGCGTGGCACATCACTCTTATTTAAAAATAGTATGCAGTAAGCAGACAAGTATGACTCAAGTCAGAGTCAGGAAACATTTCCATGAGGAATGAATTAGACAAAAGTCTCTAAAAACGCAGTCTGGACGTCTCATAACCCCGCTTCACCAATTAAACCAGCTACAATCGCTTTCTTGACTAGTTATGTTTCAGCACAAAGGCAGTTGTGACACACTTCCCGGAAATTACTCATGGCAGTGTGTTCAGCTCGCTTTAAACGTGTTCCCCATTTTAGCTTAAAAAAAGAAGATGAGGAGGAGGACAAAAAAATAATAGTGGTTTTGAGATTCTTGTGCCTTTCTTCTAGAATTCAAGAGCTCCACCTGGTGGCCAGATGCAGGAAAAAGCTTTCCGCCAAACAGTCAGCTCTTTGTTCCGAGAAGACCATTTATGAAAAAAGGTCAGTGGATCAGTCACATGAAATAATAATTAATACACAGCAAAAGACTGCCTGCTTACAGAGAATGACCTTTCATTCAGAACCAGCTCATCCTCAGGACATAGCAAGACTCTGACTGTGTTCTCAATGATATTAGTGTACTAAACACGACTAGATAGATATTAAAACACACTATGCTACAACAAAAGAATTAAATAAACAGTAGTAACTTACTTTTTGTTGTCACATGATCTGACCCAATTCATTTTTTTGTGTGCAAGTTAATAGTAAATCAAGGAAATAAAGATATTTTGCATTTTAAATCCAACTTTTTGTCGCAATTACTAATATGAAAAGGTGAGGATCAAAACAGTGGTACATACTGAGTTCAGTTCATTAGAAATCAATCCCATTGGGTTGTGGGATACAGCACACTTCTGCATATTTCGGCAATTTAATACACTATGATTAGAATCTTTTTCATCTGTAATCTAACAAAAATGCAAATGTTTTGCTGTCTGATTAATCAGTTTTGTTAGAGAAAAGTAGATACTGAAGTATAGTATAATGCATTTTTTGGGGGAATGTAATACACTAAGTTATTAAAATCGGTTTAGTAAGAGATGCTAAAATGAACACCATACACACTATACAGAAATGCACATTAAAGAAAAACGTATGCAGTTTCCACAACAGCCTCTCTATCCGTGTAAGCTTTGTTTCTATAAATGAATAAAATGCGAATTAAATAAACACTTAAGATCAAATAAAATTAAAATGCAGGTTCCAATTCAACAGTCGCTTATTCACAAGGAAACAGACACCTAGGTTCAGTGTTACATTTATTTCTCATTTTAAAAACGGCTTTGATCAATCAAAATATAAATACAATTTTCCCACACACAAGATAAACCAGCAACAAAACATGACAAGAAATCTCTCATAACCAAACACTCATCTGCACACACACAGACACACACACACACACACACACGCACACACCCCAGCCCCTGAATTTAGAGTTAAAGACATCTGTACAGACTGCAGTCTCTGGTTTCCGTACGGAGTTCGTGTGCTTGACGGCAGAACAGGATTCCTGTTGAGTTTTCCAGTTGGACAAAGGCTGCTGCTTCTGATTCTTCTGTAGGGACCCAAACTCATTCAAACGACTGTTAAAACTGCTGGTTTAGTCTGCCAAACTCAGGCAGGAAAACACTGGTTTCATGATTCAGTAAGACTACAATTTTCAAATCGACCAATGAGTGATTCATAAAAGGACAAATAAAGGCCAAAATCTGCGAAAGAAAGTTTGATTTGCAGAGGTAAACAACTGTTGCATCGGCGCAGCCCTCCAAAATACAGTCGGCCAGTGTCTTAGTCACAGGTCCTTGTGCGGTTCCTGTGCTTGTGTGCGAGGGGCCCGTGTCGACGGATACTGCTCTGTGGCCACAACGAGAAACAGTCTGGGGGCTTTCACTGTGGCATCTTCCCTTTAAAACACAGAGGTTTCCAGACACAGTCATGCACCCGGTGTCTCTGTGGTGCTAGGATGCTTTACCCAGCTCGATCTTCTTCTGTATGGCTCTTGCTGAGTGGTATATCAAAGAATCGATGAGTCCCGCAACTGCAGGAACAGGACAGAAACAGAGCTGGTCAAATGACGTTTGCATGTTGTGTTTACGTGCATACAGTGAAGTCGTCAAAGCAATGAAAACACACAAATAAAAGTATGAGGATTATTAAGTGAGACAAATACTAATAAATAATACTAATTCTTAGGACTGGATTTATCAATATAAAACCCGAATTACAATATTTATAGGATGGTTGTAATTTAATTTCAAATAAATATGTAATATAGAATCAAAGACAAAAATGCTAAATTATATTCTAGCTTAGGAACATTTAAGATGTAAAATAAAATAATTATTAATTAATATAAATATAAATAAATAATAATTATTATAATTACAGTACTATTTATTATTTCATATTTTATGTAAACATAAATATTAAATAATTGTGATAAAACAAAAACAACAATATATATATATTATATAATATATATATATTGTTGTTTTTTATTATATATAGTAAAGTCAAGTCAATTTTTTTTTTAACAATACAAATTGCATCAAAGCAAGTGTACCATCTAGGAACGATCGAATAGGAAAAGAGTGTCAATTACGAATCATTAAATCATGAATCATTTTTTTAATTCATTCAGATTATGTAGCTATATTAATATGATTACACAATATTTTGCCAAAATTGGGCAGCCTTACAAGCTAGCACAGCAAACTTGAATTCTTAAAAAAAAACATTTTAAATACATTAAATTCAAATACAACAATCACTATTTTATATAACACACATAAATATTCCCCCTTAAATCCTGCAGACCAATTATAGCTTCTTAAAAGTTGAATTTATTATGTTTTTCAGGAATATTAAAGGTGTTCACATACATGCTGGATATGTGTTGACTGCTTTTTTATCATCTGGTCTAAAAATACATACACACACACATTTCTATGAAAACCACAGAGGTACAAAACATAGAAAGGAATCTCACCTGTGAAAACACCTCCTATAATAGCACAAACTCCTGTTAGGAAATGGGTGAAAGACCTGCGGATGAAAACACGGGCAGCAATGTATCAGACTGTCTTTCTTTCAGTCAGACTGATCTCAAAAGTATGTTATGTAACTGCATGAGAAGTTAACATTTACTGAGACATACCTCTGCTTCTCTGTGAATTTGACCATCATTGGAGACAGTTCATAAAGCACAAACACACCAGGTAAACCCTGATCTCCAATCAGCCCGTTGGCAACTTTCTCATGTCTCGTTACTGAAAACTGGTTTGTTTTAACAACCTAAAGCAAAAGAGAGAAACATGGCTTATTTTATCATTCGTCTCTAAACAATTCATATCCTCATCTTCTTAAAATCAACAAACTTCTAAACGACTACCATGACAACCAAACTTACAGCTATGCAATTGCTACTACTACAGTGCTATAAAACATTAATAAACACTAAGTACTAATATCAACTATCCACAGTTTTTTGCTCATCTCTTACCTCCCCATCTCCTTTAACATATATCGTTGGCACAATTTTCACAAAATACTGGTACATCATTGACGCTGTAAGAAGTAAAATATGCAAAAGTCAATTTAAAATACAGGATCTCAATGTTTTGTGTCAGTAAGAAGAGGTTTTTTTTTTTGACACATCAATTCCATGCATTTATATTTTTGTTCTAACCTTTATATTATGAATCTAAATATTACGATTTGTACTGAAGATCGTAGAAGTGGTTGTTAGATGTTAATATATTTAAAAAGAACACTTATTTGTAATTTAATCACAACCCGCCTGCACTTTCATCATTCGCCGTTAGGGGGCACACGCGGATCTCCGTTCTAAGCACGTGATTGGCTCTACCGCTAGATGACGCTGCAGCGCTTCACAATACTACAGTCTCGCTTGTACTTTAACACCAACCACTTCCTCTTAAGTAATGGCGTCCGTGTGAAGCAGTCTTGAAGCAAACATTGGGCAATTTTTTCAGAAAACTAACCAATAGAGACACCCATATAGCGATTTAAACAAGGTAAGCATACTTTCTTTGTATATATTATTCGATAATTAATGGTTGCGAACATTACAGTGCTCGTCGTAGTTTGTTCAAGGCCAGAGACCTTGATGGCATTTAACCAAATAAACGAGTCACGTGCAATAAATTCAGCCTTACATGTTGAATTGACACTTTAATCGCAATATTTATTAATTGAGGTTATTATTAATGATAATAAAAACCTGTAAAATAAGCTATTTTTATGTAATTACCTTCCCTTTATGTAACCGGTGTGTGGCTTATCAGGAAAACCTAGGTACAAACAGCATTTGCGCTTTATAGAGGTCATTGTGTGTCAAAACGCGTCTATAATGACCAAAAATAGGTTTCTAACTTAAAAAATGTTCGTTAATATATATTTGGCTCATAAAATATTCAATGTGTGTGTGTATATACACACATAACGCACGTGTATATGTTACGCATTTATGCGTGTATATTTTTATTTACGTATGTATGTAACAAAGAGGACCACCTGGACAATCATTAGGCTACCTCTAGTTTTTGTCTTAGGTTTACCTCTATATCAAGCGAATACTATACATACGTAAACACACACGTTTATTGCATGCTACTAAAATAACAACACAAACTAAGACTAAGTTACTAAGTATTGTCCTCTTTCCAGATGCCGGTGGCAGTAGGACCGTATGGACAGACGCAGCCCAGCTGCTTTGACAGAGTCAAAATGGGCTTCATGATGGGTTTTACCGTGGGCATGGCTGCAGGTATCATGTTCGGAACATTCTCCTGTCTCAGGTCTGAACAATAGCTGTCATTTCTACCATTATTTATTATTATTAATTTATTTAGTAACATTAACTGTCTGCACTTCGGCAGAAATATTGTTTTAACGGAGACGGTTTAATTTAATTTCAGGATTGGCATGAGGGGTCGAGAGCTGATGGGTGGAGTTGGAAAGACCATGATGCAAAGCGGTGGCACGTTTGGAACCTTCATGGCCATTGGGATGGGAATCCGCTGCTGAGATCACACTAATGCCACTTCTGAAATGATAGGACTTTGAACCATTTCTAGATTCATCTATTTGTTATCATACCCACATTCAAGGACACAGGTGTCAATAAAAAGTAATTTGAAAAACGGTGTAAATATTGGGGTTAATCTAAGATGTAATTGACACTTCGACCCTTCTTTTCATCAGTGTCCAGCGGAATAGGTTAAAGTCAGCTACGTGGGATTGATCTTTAACGAGGACCTTTCCGCTGTCTATTGAATGGCTCTTTAATTCTGGTCAAATCAGCCATTCTTTGAAGTAATGGTTTGTAGTTTAGGCATGGAAATAGAAATGAGATGCACTTACCTTGAGGTGCTGCTACATTAGTACCATCTAAAGGATTAACTATCCCTGGATAGTCTTTGCCGAATGAAAGATGTTTGATGAAATGTGTCATGTTGATCTGCGGTCAAACAAATACTGTTAGGTCTAATATCGTGGGCAATGGCAGATCAAGTGTATTGGAAGGAACGAAGCTACTCACATTGTCTAGTCCAAAACTCTGCAGATCATGAACTGAAAATAAAGCAATCAATTAACAAAAAGAATTAAAAAGACGCATTTGTAAGTGCAGCTTAGTCGGGTGAGTGTAATTAGCCTAGAAATTTGCACATGTTTCAAACAACGGCAGAGCGTAATATGTTAAGTGGTCACAGATGCTGATGAGAATCGTGATAAATTAAGTGAACTGCAATGTCAAGTCACAAACTGACTATTTGTACAAATCTAAATCTCAAATTATGTGCAGAGAAAAGCAGAGTTACTGATGTAGTAACAAGGTAAATTCTAACTCGTCTTGCAATAAAGATTCATTAAAATATAAAAGATCAACTTACTTTCCACAGCATGCACTGCAGAAAGAAAAGAAAATAGTCACTAAGTGGGTTTTGTTTTTTGGAAAGCAAAGTTTTCAAGAAGAATTTGTGACAACCACTGGCCTTTTAAGATGATTTTAATTTCCAAATGAACATCTCTTTTTTTATGTTTGTAAAGTAGGACTATTGAAATGTTATTTGGTACCTGAACTCAGGGTCTGTAATAATTTATTAATAAGTACTGTATATGCACTTCAGCCATTGGAAGAATAGCCTATGCATAACTGGTGTTAGTTCTGTACCTTGTTACTTAGAAAGATAGTGAGCTTTGGTGAGAAAGCATAGAAACCGTTTTGGCCCAAAGTTAAAAACCAAGACTTCCCAAAAATCGTTTCGTTAATAAAACAGCTTAGATTCACAGCATCAATGGTCAACACAAGGAAATGAGCGTATAGAGGAATCCATTAGATCTTAAAGGCACACTTGCATAAAGAAACTTGGATTAGGAACTGTTCATCAGCCCAGAAACAAGGCAATCGGTCAATATAAAACAGAGTTTGAAATGAAGTTTTTAAACCACAGATTCTCAGGTGCATGGGCTGATGAACGGTTTTGAGAAAGCAGGCAGAAAAAAGCAAACTCTCTGCAAATGCAGATCCCAAGACACCACTGGATGGCTCACCATGTAAATCTTTACATACTAAGAACTGATGAGAGGCTACATGAAGCATCTGAATCCATGCAGACAAGTCAAACTTTCAGGTCTGACGCATATTGGCATGCAAGTTGAATATAAAAGCTGTTTCGATTTGGAGTTTTGATGGAACACAAAAGGTCCGGTCCTTAAAATGGTTCATGCACTAAAAACTAATAAACCTGCCTCAGCATCAGACCTAAGAGCTTTGGTTTGTGTTCGATTCATACTGAACAACTAAACCGGAGTCTTTACCATGTACATGAGACTGCTGGAAGCTCTTTCCGGGGGCAAAATGGAAATTTCCTGCCACCTGGAGCAAGATAAGAAATGATGCGATTTTATAATGTGTACAGCATTTACTTGAACTTAATACAAATATTTATTCACAGGGCTGCATGTTACCTTATTGACCTCCAGAAAGCCATAGACTTGACATCCTTCATTCTTCTGTTCCTGCATCTTCTGGCTGAAGCCCTCTCTCTTACACTGCTCAATGGTGTCCGGGGTCTTAAACGCCCAGCCACGCCGCCGGTACGCCTCCCGCACATCATCACAGGTATTACAACACCTGCAGAACAACCAGGTAGTGTCTTAAATCAGGAACTCTTATATACATCATTAGATGCTGATTAAATGCAGTGTTGTCACCTAAAACCATCATTTTTGTTCGTTCAAATAAAGTACAATATAAAAGAAAAACTTGCACATTTTAAAATGTTTCAAGTACGGACATTAATAAAAATAAAATAAGTTTAACAGAAATATGAAAACAATACATGACAGAACATAAAATTAATAAAACAGACAAAATATTAATAAAGACATTGTATGTACATAATACTACAATAACACGTGCTGTCCTTTATGTATTTGACATTTTAATGCAAAGTGTAGTTTACAATACAAATGTAATTTGTAAACTTGATTGACAATTCAGCTGCCTACAAGGCACTTACGTTCAACAAAGCAAGCATACATACAGAGGCACTGAAGGAATTTTAAACTCCTAATTAATCTCCAACACTTTCATTTATGAATTTGAGCTATTTTGACTCTGTAAGCACCTGTCGATTTACCGGACTGTAACTTTAGCTTTCAGAACTGGTTTCAAGCCAGCAGACAGACCTGTTCTACCAGCAGTTCCCCATCAGGAAACCTCTGCTGCTCTGTTAGCCTGGTGGTGGTGCAATACCAGAAAAAGGCGAAACTCACTTTAAATCATCAGTCTCCGCTCCATAACAGCTCTCACAGCGGTCAGGATCCAATTTACTGGGGTCAAACACCCCTTCCTCATCTTTCCCCAAATCTGCACAGAAAACCAGACTAATAATTGCATGCATTCAAAACATTTGTAATCTGTATATTCAAACTATGCAATTACTACATATCCTACTTTTATTTATAGTTTTAGATATTCCATTTTGTTTTAGAATTTAAATTTGAAGAATTCTGTTATTTCGAAGAGCACAAAGTGAGCAAAGCAAGGATAAAATTGGACAAGTTTTGACCTATTCCTGAAAGTATTTTAAGTGTGTGTGTGGAAATTTAGCTTGAAACTTGCATGAATGCATTTAAAGATTCACATGAAATCACTTTATGGGCATCTTGAGAGGACGATATACTGCACATTTGTTCAGCGGTACATCAGAAAACAGTATCAGCTTGATATGATGATACCGACCGTGTTTTTCAGCCTCTGCGGTGACTGGCTGGCCATCTTTGTCGAGTCTCTGTTTAAATAAGTTATGCTCCACATCTAGCTGCTGTTCTCCTGCTACATCCATGGCATCAATGCTCAAATCTAAGACAACAAAATTACAAAAGAGTAAACAACTCAATCCATGCACCCAGGGAAAATAACCTTAATAAACTTTTTTTTTTTTCAGTTTTCTAGGGAGATATATGACATGGAAATTAGCTTGAAACGCTGCAATCTATATATGCTATGACCAGAGAATTTGTGCTCCTTCGAATTAAAAAAAAATATATATTTTTAATTTTTACAACCCCTTAATCGAGCCCAGTTCAAAAGATGATTTTACATTTTATCTAATATTATATAACAAATATGGTTTTACAGTGCATTATAAACAACAGGACAGTAACTTTTAGCTACAAATTAAGCTATTCAATAGATGAATCAGAAGAAAATGTTTACTTACAGGCACAAGGCATATGTGGAAATATAACATCAATGTTGATTCTTAGTTTGTCTCCTCTGGAGGTGTCTACAAATAGTTCAGGATGGACCTAGAAGGTGACATCAAAGCCAGAACTTAAACATATGCCATCAAAACTTCACAACCAGTACTATAAAGAAATTAAAATCTACATTCACAGTCAAAACAGACAGACAGATGTCATGATATTGAGTTACAAATGTATTATGCACCAAATGCTTGTATGAAATCCTTCACCCACCTCTTTAGTTAGATAATACTGTAGCTCAGAGAAGAATAGAATCAACATGATAAGCCCGCTGATGATGGTCACTATAAAGTGAACAAAGTGTAACGTTACGTGAATTAGACACAACTTCCTAAAGACTGATTTGCATAGCATTTAAATCACAGCCACAAAAATAACATGACTCTTATCCCACACAGTCGCGGATTCAAGCGACACTTTCCATACAAACTATGTCAGTTTTTGGAGTCATTTCATCAGTATGTAATTAGATGCGCATATTTTACTTTATGTTAATTATCCTGTTCAGCACTGCTTTCTCCTCATGAGGCTGTGTATGAATGGCGCTCAGCTCCCGCTGGAGCTGTGTCACTCACCCGTGGCTCCTCCGCATGTTTTGATCCTAAAGTCCTCTAGAGTTTTCGGATAAGCGTCAAATTGTTTAAGTTTATTTAACGCATCCATTCTCCCTCTCGTGCGGCGGTAAAGCTAGCCGTCACTTCGATTTCCAGTGACCCATTTCCGGTACACCGAGGAAGTGATGGAATCCTCTGAACCAATCAGATTCCACCGCGTAGCTGCAGCTCGAGGACCTCTAATATGTTGACCCTCTAGCGGTAGATTTCGGCATTTTATTTTATAATTCCTTATTATAAAAACATAACGTGGATTTTAAGACCTCTTTAATATACGTATATTAACTATTTAACTTGTGAAACATCCGTGAAATTACGGACAAAATGTAGGATTCAAATTTGTAGTAAGACCTGCGTAAAATATAACCAAGCAACAAGCCTTTAATTATAGACAGATGGACTTAACTTTAAATATATGACTATAAACTAATCCACAA
>JAUYWG010000039.1:18161333-18180592 GCA_034779775.1 Enteromius afrohamiltoni | reverse complement strand
AGTTAATTAGTTGATTCAGATGATTAGGTTAATAGCTCGTTTAGAGAACCTTTTCATGATATGCAAATGTTTTGAGATTTTTTGAGGTTTTCATGAGGTGTATGCCAAAATCATCAACATTAAAACAATAAAAGGCTTGAAACTACTTCAGTTGTGAGTAATGAATATAAAATATATGAAAGTCTAATGTTTATCAGTACATTACAGAAAATAATAATCTTTATCGCAATATGCTATTTTTTTTAAAAGGACCTGTATATGTATAGACCTATATAGACTTGTATGTATGAGTAAGATATGAACGACAAGTATGAAAATAGTATTCACATCACTCTACAAAAAGGTATTCACACGTCAGCTTCTCTGATAATGATCCTCTCCAGTTTAAGATATAACGCATTTCACTTAAAGAATAAAAGGACTAATGTCTCATTGATTTCTTTCTGCTTGAAGCATTAAACACTTGTGTGTTAATTATTTATAAAGAAGAGACAGAACAGAGCTCCTTGTACGCTGTAAGGGAAAAGTGTCTCTTTTTGAACATCTCTGAAAAGAGAAACCAGCTAACATGACTTTTATGCCAAGCACATATCATTCAGAGTGTTTTAATTTTGCTCTGCCGGGTTCATGGCCAGTTGCAAAAGGCTGAATGGGTAAGAATAAAGATGTATTTTCACACACTTTTTGTCCCAGCAGAACTGGGAAAGGCCATTGCCTCTTCCTTCAAGTCACTTACTGCCAGTCAAAGCCATGTATGTAGGGTAATTGTTAGGTCATCTGTGTGGGTGTTTTTATTATACACGATTCACAGAATGTCACATTTCCTTTTTTCTTTGTGTACCTCAAAACAGATTTACATTTAGCTATTAAGTTACAGCCCGTGAGCCAAAATGATGTGGCAGGGGTGTAGAAAGCAGGGAAAAATCAGTGTCAAATGCGTAAAATAAATCGTCACTCTCCATACAATCATCATTAATTAGGGATAGCAACATAGATAGGCAAACCTACAAAAGGGAACAGGAAAATCAACAACATGCAATCAGCGCAATCTGAGATCCTTCAACATGCCTCAAATACTCGTATCATTATGCGATGCAAGAGCAAAACACTCAAACAAATCAAACTAATGGCAGATCTTGCAGAAATCAAAGCACATTGGCTCCTGATTTTGTGTTCACACAAAAGGCTTCATTCATGGTGCTTTTAGTGTAATAGCCAAAGTGGTCTGAAAATGGCTTGAAAGGGAGGTTATGATGATCGTGCAAGAATCCTGTGCCAAAACCGTTTGAAGATAATAACTTCAATTTTATTTCCAGCCCCTTCAGATATAACAAAACCAATATTGTGGAGGTGGGCTGGGGGCTCCAGAAGTGTTTTTGTAGTTCTAAGTGTATCATATGATTATTTACACAGCCGTAGAATGTGTTGCTTTTAGTCTAGATGTAAGTCCATCTGCTCTGAGAGTGTGGTCATGAAAAGGTGATTTTAGCAGCTTTCAAACATTTTTTTCCCTGCCAGTGGGTGTTTGCATGGGTATGTATACCCTATAAAAAAGTTTGTCTAATAAATACTTACTGTTAGTTTTTCTTTACAGTAGTTGTTTCAAGTGAATGAATTGCAGTTAAACTTATTTAGTTCAGCCGCTGTCAAGGCAGGGAAACTTGGTGAAAGTTAAATAATGTTGATGTTTATGTGGCTTCAGTTTAATGGAGCATATAAATGTAACTCAAACAGCCTCTTACCATCATAATAACAGTTTGTGTAGTAGTTCTAAATGCTTAAAATATGTTTGTGGCATCAGCATGTAATAAATACAAGAAATAAAAGAGAGAAAAGAAATGAAAGAATACTGTTTACTTTTGATTTTTGTAAGTCAAAGAATAAGGCTTTCTATGAAGACCGGACAGTGTTTGCTTGGATGAATATTTCATTGTTGTTTTCAGCAGGTTTTCTAACACGTGGATGCTTCACTTGCTCAGTCAAACCTTGATCCTGATAATCAATGCTTAAGCACAGAGCTGTGACGTTGACAAAATACAAGAAAAAAGAAAGAAAAATATGATCACCATTATTCCTGCAATGTGTTCATTACACCATATTCTGCTATTTGCGGTGATAAAAGAACCTGGAACATGCAAACACAAAACTATCCAGATTGAAAAACAAATGAGTTGAAATTACCACTTAGAGTTGTTTCCTCAATCCTTTTTATCCATAAAAGCAAGCTGTCTGGAGAGTTATTGGGCCTGGAGTCACAAATGGATAGCTTTTGAAGTGCAAAGGATGCTGAAACATCAGACGGTTATTTCTTTCTTTATTTATTTGGTTACAGATTGCTGTATATTTTCAGTAGCTCTTTGGCTTATTTCGTCATTATTAGAGCAAAGAACATTTAGATTAGCGTACAGGGGCCACTTGAAAGCACTATTGTTGTCTAACCAAACTGAACTACTGCTATTCAATATCAATGCTTTTTTGTCATGTGACCGTGTTGCTGCTGTTTGCGTAGACCTGGCAAAGGTGCTCAAAGAGAATTGATGTTATTTCCTCCTATTTAAAAACTATACAAACTGATAGCAGAATACAGTAACTGAGCATTTGAACTGCACAGAGATGAATAGGCATCCATAGGAAAATTTGCTTAGAAGTTGCTTATCAATTATTCTGAGTGAATTATTCTGTGGAAGGAATTTTTGAGTAAAAGTCACGTGATAAAACAATGGATTGTGAACTTGTTTTCTTTCAGTTAATTCAGAGCAGATTTTAGATTTCTTTTTGGAACCAATTGAACGTAGGCTTTATTGATCTGAGCGTATTATTTTTTGCAGGTGGTGAATAAACTCGACTGAGCGTCTTTCTTTCATATTATCTGGTGCATATAAGCTCAGATCAATGAAGTTCAGCCGGGTTCTAACATAAAAACCTGTACTTATTAAAAGAAAAAAATTTGATGTATTTGAAATATTTGAAATATATTATTACACATAGCATGTGTAGCATATTTATTAGGGGTGGCAAATGAAAAAAAAAATGAACCGTTCGGTACGCTAGTCTCGGTTCGGTGCATGCATGAGTCGCAAGGTTTGACGGTTCATGACATGCTCAATGTAGCCTTGTGCCCCGTATGTGTCGTCAGTGTGTTTCCCTTTCACATGAAAGAATTGAGGTGTCTACGGTGTGGAGTGAGTGCTGCAGGTCACAATACTGTACGTGTAGAAATGGCAAGTGGAAGAGAAAAGGAAGGCTGCCCGGAGGATGCGCCAGCGTCGTATAAATCTGGTGTGTGGGAACATTTTGGATTTCATGTTACCTATTCTAGAAAGGATGCTCGGGCTCCGTCACATCAGCGCAAATGTGCGTCTGTGTTATAACGGTGCTTTTTGACCGTGACCCTAAAACCATGATACAAACCGAATCGTGGGTTTTGTGAACCGTGCCACCCCTAATATTTACACATAGCGGATTTTTAAGCACTGCCCACCAAAAGTTTGGAAAGTGTGAGTTTGGATTACATCAGCATAAATCCTTGTCAGTTTTTGGTGCAAATACTGTACCAGTACAGTACAGTAACTTGACATTTTCATTGAAGACCAGCAAAAAAAATGCTTTTCATATTGATTACATAACAGTGGCGGCTACTGGTCTGTCAAATAGGGGAAGCTCATTTTTGGCCTACATCATAAATTGTGTATATTTGTGTGAAATGTATGATGAAAACCAAGCAATTTCGCCGAGCAAATATAAAAAGTTTTTATTTCGACTGAACTTGAGAAATCCGCGATGGGACTGAGCGCAAATAGCTTCAGCGATTCCTTATAGTACAAAATCGCTGTCAGTCAAAAGGAGACGCAATCTTTCGACAGACCCTCCAATCATCAGCAGAAGCTCGGAGTCCAGGCCAGCGCACTCCTCATTTGCTCCTCATTCACCCCAGAGACGCTGAGCGTCCGTGGGCAGGACATAATTGCAGCGTTTATCCAATGACCGTCTAATTTCAAAGCTCTGAAAAAAAAAAAGGTTCAAAGCAGATGCATTGAAGTCCATGGACGCTGGGCTTCAACGGGGAAATGCACTGTGACGCTACGGGAATGTCTGAGAAGAAAATCAAGTCAGCCGACCTGCTATATCTAACTGATTCTGAACAAACTCGTCTTTGAGATGAACGCATTTTTAGTCAATAAAATGTTACTACAATAGAACATAACTTGACCATTAATTTTGTGACAATATAGGGGAAGGTGAGCTTCCCTTGCAGTCTTAAAGAAATCGCCACTGTTACATAATAATGCCAATATATACGTCAATGTTGAGCTACTATGGGAGCAATTGGACCGTGATGTGTCCAACCAGTGTGAAGCATCTTTGGGCAATCATTCAGGAGGCTTGGAGTAATATATAAAGTCATTGTTTGAATAAACTGACAGTATTTTATGTGATAAAATATATGTCCCTTATTAGTGCAAAATGATCACTAATTAATAAGGATTCATGCCAATATTGTCCAAAATCCCACTTTTCTAGGGTTTCCAAACCTTTGGAGGGCAGTGTAATTTGGATAGAAACCCGGCTACTGATAATTATTACACACATTATTATCAAATTTTATTTAAAGCAGGAGGAATTGTAATTATATGGCCAAAAGACTGTTATAATTGCAAACTTTGCTCCAGTCATTTATTGTGAGGTTGAATCTTAACAAAAAGGTATAAAATGAAATGCTATTGAAATGAAGGGCAATGTCCCCATACTTTTTTCCGTATGAAATTGAACTCGAACCCTACTGTGTAGCTTTCGAAACAATTTAATTAACAGAATTCAGTTAAATTATACTCAATAGTTACGAAGGTTGATAACTTAGCATGAGTCTGATGAGAACAGCTCATATTGAGATTCGATTGTAGACTTTTGCGGCAAACCTGACCACATCTAGATCTAAATACTTAAAGAGCTGCATGTGAGATTATTTCTTAGCAGATGAATATCTGATCTGATATGACTGCTCTCTAGGAGAAACAATTGAGATATCATTGAGATATTTGTTGTGTCTAGTGGGAAAATAGGAGAAAATGAACTGTCAGGTTAGGTAGCACTATGCGAGGTTTGATGTTTCTTATGCGTGCAGATTCATGCCTTGTGAAATTAGCGGTAATGTTTCTGCTCTGATGGGCATGAAGCATCGGCGAGGAGTGGGATAACAGCATCTGACCGACTCCAACTGCCACATCAGATTTTCTGACATTGCTTTGACCCTCAGATGATGTCTGTCCGATCCAGTGGCCCGTCTGCGTTTTGCGCATTTGTTTGACAAACACTTGAGGGGAGACGTTGAAAAGAAACATTGGTTGGACTGTTCCACAGACTGATCTTTTCTGATTTGCTTTGCTCTCTGTGAGCCTCATGTCTTCGTGTTATCTATCAGAGGGGAAAAGGAGCATCGTACACTACATTTTCTTAAACTAACATAAAAGAGAATCGAGAATGTAGACTTCATTTCGCACTGTCAGTGGATTTTAGAGGTAAAAACCCATTGATTCGCTCATCCGCTGACATCTGGCAAAACTAAGAGCTTTGAAGTAGCTTGTTGCTGTTGTCAGAAATTGTGAGCACAACACAAAAATATATAAAACCATGCACAGAAAGATATATGATGTTCCATCTGAGTGTGCACACAGGAGGAGGCTAATAAAAAGTGCAAAGCTTAATTAACTTCTATTATTATTAATTTTTAATGCGCCTGTCCATTTGAAATGTTACTATTCTGGCACTGTGAAGTTGAGGTCTTTCATCTCTTTCTTTTACGATCGATAATTTTGCTTTGAAGAGACGGGCCAAATCTTACAGCTTAGACAAATGTGGCTCATTAGCAGCAGGTTTCTGAAAGTAAAAACAGTAAGGAGTGAAGTAATTAAAACGCTTGGGGCAAATCAATAGAGATTAATGTTAGTTTAATAGTCAGCCTCCTTTCTCTCCTAGTCTGTGGATAGAAATGAAGCTTTATTTATTGCAGTGGATTTTACTGCAGAGTTTAAACATATCACGCACTAGAGCAGTTCAGTCATGACGTCAATTTGTAGGCCAAACCAGGAGGCTAATAAGCAATGGCTTCCCCGGGGAATTTCTAATGGGTTTTTAAGAATAGGAGAGTTCGATTTATTGCAAAGTAAGAGAGTTTACCGGCCATAAATTACACAGAGTTACACCTTAAATGTGAATTTTGATTTTGTTTTGCACTTCAAATTGCTAAGAAGTTGGTACATAAGGCTGTGTTATTGTAAAGAAGATTTTGTTTCACTCATAATTTGCTTGTAAACTTCACAGTTAATTACAAAGAAAACAAGTAACTAATAAGGAATTAAATGTCAAAAAATAAAATAACAATTTCTGCAGTTTTTATTTCATTTACAACTTTGAAAAATATTTTTTGTGTAGAATTTTGAATTAAATTAATTAATAGTTTGCTTTTATGAAATGAATTGGATGATGCCTTTTACTTCATGCAACAAAGCATAGATTCTAAAAATGCAATGCTTTAATCTCAAAAATATATAGTAATAAAATGTAACAATTAAAATGATATTTTTAATATAGTTTATCTCTAAAGCTGTGCATATAGAAAAGCTTTTACAATTTGGATGTTTCTTTTAACGTTCCTTTAGCGGTACCTAGTGGCAAAGAATGAATTAGCCTTTTCATTCAGACCAACCCGAAAAGACCAACAAGTGGGCAGAAATATGCTTATGATAAACTTTGAGTCTGCCTGAAACAACTTGGGACTCGTTTTAAAAATGATTTGTTTCAATGATTCAGCGTTGACTCTTTCTTTTGAAAGACACTAACTTTATGCATGGTGCACATTCAGATAAAAAAAAATTGCAGGATGTTTTCATTCACTTAGAGCTGAATGAAAGGTAATATTCAAATATCCATAATAGAGGCACTTTCAATAGATCAGGCTGGATAATATGAAGAAAAACAAATTTAAAGGGACAAAACAAAGGATAAAGGCTTTGTTGTGAATCAGCAGCAGTTACATCCTTGCCAGGCATCAGTATAAAATCTACGATCACTGAGATGAAGAAGAACAGACAAAACTACACCTTTAATATATTGAACAGCAGTTAAATGTAGAATTTAGGCCCTACAGCTCATGAAACTTTCATGAAATGACCAATGTGACTCTTAGCATGCAAAGTAGAGGGCCCTTTAGAACAAAATGAGCCTCAAAAGTGCAGTGACAATTTTGTTTCCCCTGCAAACCTCTCAGAACTCCTGACATGTTTGTTTTCCCCTCTAGCAACTATCAATAGTGCAGAAGATGTAAAATCGCCCTGATAGACTCATCAGATGCTCATTTATGATGCCCTGTGGGGTTCGTGATGGGCTGCAGTTGAACAGATTTAGAAGCACATGCTCACTTCACAATGAGAAAAAGATCTGCCAGAAATGAACGAAGGGTTTAGAACCATAACCGTATCTGTGAGGCATTGAGCATTAATTGCTGGCGTGTACATGTGGGACATTTCCTCAGCAGCGAACTTTCTTTTTGGCAGATCATTATCTAATCCCTGGGCTTTTTGCTAATCAGTTTTTTCTCAGGAGCTCACCATCTCTCCCAAGGGGACTCTTCTCTTCTCTTCACCTCACTAATGATGTTTTGAATGATGAGGGAAGAGCACAGGATATCCAAGCTAATTATTCCAAAGAAAATGCTGAAATAAGCACTTGGGGAGGCTGCTTGTGTTTTGACAGTTAGCAGAACATTGCAGGATAAAATACAATACAGCTAAAAATCTTACGCTGCATTTTTCAGATGTTTTTATCAGAGTCACAAAGGTTTCAGTCTGTACGTGGGGATTGGTGCATAAAAACTGTGTGCAAATGACTGGTGAATCAATAAATACATTTCAACATTTAGGATCAAATATAGTATCAAATTAATATAAAAAGGGATGAGTTGACACTTGGATGGTATATTTGCACCTTATTTGTATTTGTTTCATAAAGGTACAGATTAGTAACTCAAGTGTATATATTAGAGCTAAATACTATGTATAATTTTTTGAAAAGGTACCACTCCAGTGACAAACCAATGACCTTAAAGTAATAGTTTATCCAAAAATGCACATTTTTCACCATTAGGCCATCAAATATGTTGATCTGGAGAAATATGTCATTACATCACTTGCTCACCAATGAATCTTCTGTAGTGAATGGGTGCCCAAATAGCTCCAAAAAAGTAGCGTGAAGTGACAAATCCATTCATTAGGACTATTTGTCAACTTTTGTCAACAACTTTTTTTTTTTTTTTACTGTAGTAAGCGATATTATGGACAGAGGTCTCTCATATTTTATTGGAAGCAGTATTTTGAAGTTAAATCTCAATATACTTAGGAATATTTGTTTACTTTTATTACTTGTGGATTATTGTGTTGTTTCATCAGCTGTTTGGACTCTTATTCTGACGCACCGATTTACTGTAAAGGATGCACTGGTGAACAATTAATGTAAAATCTTGGAATGCCTGAGAGTCAGCAATTTTGGAATTCGTAGTGGCTTTCTTTGGCCAAGGCCCGCCCATAAGGCCGTTTGACCGACATGTCAAACAACCAATCACAGTTTGTTTCGTTCGGCGTCACGTTTCGGGGCATGGATATGTCCCCACAACAACAGGCCAGCGTGTAACAAGTCATTCAGCATAGAAAATCCAGATGAGACGCTCGGCAAACAGGCTAAAATATCTCTTCTTGTCTCCACTAAGTGCCTCAAACAAAGCTTCTGGACATCTCTTAAAGAGTCTATGCAGTGAACCTCATAATTCTGAGAATCCAACGTTTAGCTGATCTTGATAAATGCTCATTGTCACTCATGTAAACACAACACTTTTTCTTCCCTTTTTCTTCACTTTGTTTCCCGGCGGACCGAAAATAAACGTGACACTCACGTCCCCTGGAAATCCGATAAAATTCCAATCAGATGACAACTTCGATATTCCTAAAGGGTTTCCAGTTAAGTGTACCATATGCATCAGACGTTTAGCCAACGTTCCGTGGGCGTGAGGGCTGAGGCTGAGACTAATTTCATTGTAGCAAAAACTCACATTGGAATAGCTCCTGACCACTAGGGGGCGGTTGGTCTGCACAATCGGCAATTGTGCAAGGTACTTGCGGCTACTGCGGGCTGTGTTAGTAGTAAAGCTTTGTTGTAAGGACCCACAAAATGGACAATACATTGCAAACTGAAATAACGGCAGGGGCTATAAAAACAGGTACAGACCGTCCGCGAATACTTGTAACATGAGCAAAAAATCTGTTTCTGCAGACCAACTGCCCCTTAGTGGTAGGGAGCATTTCAGTCGTGTTGTGAGCTTATGTTTGCTTTTTAAATTCTGTTGTGTTGTGCACCACTGGGCCACCGTAGATAACACATAAAAAGTTACATTTCAATCTGATCGAAGGCAGAAACAAAACAAGTACACAAGTACTTGGATTGTCTGAATGTGCACATCTGCCACTTCCAGGATTTCACACAACAAAATTATGTCCAAATACCATGTAGTGAGTCACACAAGTGAGTAAACTGTTAGATAAAGGTCAGCAGCAGTAGAGGTTCCCAGACTAGATTCCAGGCCTTTCTTGAATGTGACGGAAAATTACCAATAATTGTTCCTTTTAGAAAAATGGAGGGAAAGTGCTTGCTTCTCAGTTTTTTTTTTTGTTTTTGTTTTTTTTTTGAGTATTTTCTAGAGTTTCAGAAGAGTTTTTTGTCTGAGAGAGAAACATTTGAGACAACTTTAATAAAAAAATAATGTGTATCCTTACAGACAGTAGATGGCACACCTACCTTTAAAGTGCTGATCCTATTAAAATCCATAATCATATATAGTAATACTATGTGCACATTGATTTATTAAGAATACTTGATTAAAGGCTCTTCTGCATTTTCCAGCTTCTCCACCATTCAGATGAATTCATTAATTCTAGATGTCTAATTCTCTATATTGGGACCGAAATACCAAACAAAAGAAGAAAAAGCCCCAGGCTAACTCCATGTGTCAAAATGGCTAGTTAATGAGCTCTGCAGTCTGACCTGGTTCATTCAGAGGACTTACCACACAACTCTGGCCTTTGCATCAAGCAAGATGGTGTTGGCAAACAAAGCAGCTTAGCAAGCTTAGAAATGAGCTATTAAACATCTTTTTGAAAACAAAGACTTTTTGTTTTTAATCTTCATCATCAAAGTCTCCACCTCTTACCAACAGATGCCCCATCAGATTTCTGAGCCAAGTTGATTTGTATGCAGCTTCCGTTACACACATTATACAAGTATATTTATGCCTTTTATCTTTAAGTAAAGTATATCATGATAAAGGCTTGTTAAAACAAGTGTGCACTTATTTTTCATCATTCTTTTTTTTTTTTTTTTACTTGGAAAGATGTACATTTGCTTTGATGCTTAAAAAAAATTAAATAAGCTGTAATACCATGTAATTATGGGATGCAATAGCACTGAATGACTATGACTGAATGTTATTGATGTGGTATTCTTCAAGAATACCTTCAATTTATCATAGTACATTTTTATATTTTTCTAAAAGCTATAATTACGGCTATTCAGTTTTTTATCTTATTTTATTTTTATCTATATTGCATGGAAAAGCATTACTAGATTACTATAAAAGCATTACAACAAGCATGTTATGTTGATCACGACAAGTTTTATGTAGCATATACGATTAAAATGCACATAATATGCCATCGTTTGAAGACTATACTGTTTTTTTTTTCCGACCATGTGAGGCTGTTGTCTTTTATCTCTTCTCTCTTTTGTCTTGTGTTGCACTGACCCTGAGAGGGTGAATGAATCGAGTCTACTGGCATAACTGTCACTGTCCGATCCAGTTTACTAATTACCCCTCTTGTGCTGACTGTGTCCTTTTCATGTTGCGTGTGCTGTCTGAGCCTATTTGTGAGTCCAAATGAGTAATCAATATCAAGTGTGGCAGTATTACCTGGTCAATAAGACATATCCAATCTATTAATATTGTCAGAGAGGCTGTTTTGATAATGCCACAAGCTGTTTGTGTGCTTTTTCAATTCAGTAAGGAGATATGTCGTTGTTTTAAATGTGCATTATATGAGTATTTGTAAGTCAGGCTTGTGTGAGGCTGAGAAATTACTTGAGAAGGCCTTTATAGGGAATTTGAATCAATGAATTAAGTATACAAACAGGAAGCACAATAGTAATTTAATTAAATTGGAGGTTTAAAGGTATTCTTGTAACTTTTGTGGGTTGCTGTAATAGGTTTTTTTGCTACCTCATGGCATAAATGTACCTGGGTACGAAATATGTACCAATGAGTACATATCACTGCAGTTTCTAAAAGAAATGAACAATAGAGGAAGTACAACTCTGACACCTTTTATTCTTTTTCACACAGATTCTTTTTACGCACTATTGCTTGAAGAATGTTATGACTTCAAAACAATATTAATATGCTGGGATATTTGAAAACTGATGCTTTTGAGTGTCACACATATCCAGTGTTTTCATAGATGGTGGGTTTGTTCGGTAGCTCTTGGAGTACAAATGCAGGCATTACATGTCAAAATGAATAACTAAAAATATCATTTAGATTTAAATTTCAACTCAAATTAAATTCTCTCATCGAAAACCCAGCTATTAAATTTAACACTACTTTTTTATGATTTGTCTATCTTTTTTAAACTTTGTACTACAAAATTCAGGTTCCTTAATAATTGTGGGAACTATGATTCACTGGCTATGCACATTATGTTCAAATGTAAAAGTGAAGCGTGACTGGCCTCTATAATGCAGCAAGTACACATACTGATGCATGTTATTGTTGCTATAATTTTTTTTCCCAATGAAATGTCACATGCATCACAGGGCTGCACTTATGAAAGGTCACGTCGGGCAGTATATGTACATCATCACTCAAATATTTTACGATTGACTTTGACCACAGCTCAAATGAGCGATGGGCTAGTAAACTACTGGTCTGCTTGACTTCTCTTGTTATGACCAGTAAGATTTACCCTATAATGCACCACAAGTTCAAAAATCAAACTGTGACTAAATCTGTTCAAAACTAGTCTTGCTGGTTTGCACTTTTCTGTTAAAATCAGGCATTCACAAGTTATTTCGGTCAATGTTGTTTCTAAACAGAGATGTGATCTTGACGCATAAAATAAGGTCAAACAATTAAATAAATAGTTCAGCCCAAAACTAAAAACAAGCTGAAATGTACCCTTAGGCCAAACTTTGATGTTTATGATTTTGTTTGTTTTTCTTCAAAAGAACATATTAGGCATTACACCAATTGCTCAGCTATGGATCCTCTGAAGTGAATGGGTGCCGTCAGAATGAGAATCCAAACAGCTGATAAAAACATCACATTAATTTACAGTAATTTTTTAATGCAGAGGTGAGCAAGTTATCTGTTCTGATTAAAAAAAACTCATCTACATCTTGGATGGCCTGAGGGTGACTTCCTTTTCAGCAAATGTACATTTTTGGGTGAATTATCCCTTTTTTTTTGTTTTAATCAGAAATGAATGATGAAGTGAAATGCAAATTCCTTTTATATCACCTTTAATTGTCCAGTTCTCTATTGGGATGTAGAAACTAGTCACTTTTATCTTTTATTAAAATATATTGGTGGCAACCACTCTTTATGTACCTCCATGTGGCCCAAAGACAAAAATGTTGTTGTCTAGTTTATTATACCTTAACACACACACAGTGAGAGAGTACTTTTTAAATGAGGATTTTAATAGTCTAGTGAGTTTTCTCGCTTTGACAGGTGTGAAATTTCCATCCAGACTTGGTTGCAGATCAAACAGTTGAGCTCTAGTCCACCTGGAAAACTTTAAAAAGTCCATTTATGAAATAGACCCCCAGCATTCTGGGGTCAACAGGATTTAGTTTAAAAGGATGCTGAGGGACTGATGAAGTACCAGCCACTCCAGTATGTCATCCACTAAAAGGATAGCGATCAAACTCAGTGATGCATTTGCGATTCCCAGACGTTCAGGCCGAACCTCAGGCTTCCATTGCTCTTGGGCAACAGGATGACAGACTTGCTCGCAGCCAGGTGCTTCATCAAATCTATATTCTCCCCTGTAGAAAGGAAGCAGATGCTGAGGTCTTTAACAGCGAGAGACAGAGTCTATCACATATCTATGAAACTGACTTGATACTGAATATCTCTGAAACTCCTTCTCCTCTGAAGTATCTGCTCTGAGCGCTGAACTTCTGAGGTCTTCTTCATAGCTCTCACTGCCTCAGTAGAAATGATGTAAAAAGACTTTCATCTTATGCAATTCTGTGAATAGCTTGACTTTTCTTCTTGTGACATAGTAGATTTGACTAATCTAAATGCAGTGTCAATTTGAACTGATGTGTGGACGTTCTTCGAAGCTGTAAATAAACATCATTGGAGTACATTTTCCAAGAAAATACTGTTTCAGTTTTTCTACATTATAATTTCACGTTTAATTTAATCTTTAACCTTTCTGTGTAAATGTTTGCTAATTTCATAGCAGTTTCTAAGTGGAAATCATTTCCACACCAATTGTTTTCAGTGAAATGGCAGATGCACATTTTGATTCCATTTTTAATGTATGAAATTATATTTACTCTTTGCATTTAAAAGATTTTACAAGAAAATACACTACCGTAGTCTTTATAAGTACCAAATTCCCATGCCTAGAAATGAAAACAGTTAAATCAGTCAAAGTAATTTCAGCATTCAGACCAGTAAAGACTGCTACAACTGGACATGCATAAATGATTTCCTCGCATTCATTTTTGGCAAAATACTGGCATCATATGTACTCCCAGCTTAAAGGTCAATAGCACAGCTGTCTCAGTCATATGTTTGGCACATGATATCCAATCAATGGCCATATGTTTATGCGGTATGAAACATATTTGTCCAGGACGCACAGCTGTAATGAAAACGCTAATCGAAGCACTGATCTTTGCAAAGGTAAAAAAAAGTTTTCACTAGTGCGGGACTAATACCTTCTGGTGACTGAATTAATTCCTATTTATCTATTTAAAAACCATCTGGAATATGAATTTCATTTTGAGATAGAGTTGGTTTCAGTTATTTTCGGGTTTCTTTGATGCATCATTTATCAGTTTGGGGAGATTTAATCCATTTTGAAAGTTCTTTGTAAGGTGTGGGTTTTGTAAAACGTGGACCTGTTTTTACTACTATTATAATGTATACTATTCAGCATTGCTGTTTGAAAAACAAGTGCGCAATGATGACACAGAAAGGATGCAATTGTGAACGAAGCTGACTGTGTTCAGTAAAAGGAAGTCATATCATTTTAATTGCTCCTTTGAAATTGCAGTTTGATGTATTGTGTAAACATAATCTAACTCAAGACTCCCTTCCATTACTCTGCTTAATTCTAACTGTCAGAGAGAGGGAGTAACAATGGTCATGTACATAGAAGTTACAAGTGTTTTTGGTGCCAGAAAGTTTGAATAATATTTTAAGTGGACCCTAAGGAAAACATAACATGATCAAATGAAACTATATGACCATTTTAAAGGCTCTGTTACTCCTTCAAAATGACGTATGGTTGAACAGTTGCAAGGACAGACTCCCTACAGTATTTTATAGATAAATCTTCTCCATTGAGTTACTAGCAGGCCTGAGGATATGAAGAGCATTGATTGCTTTCAATGCTGGTCTTATGAACTTGTTGTCTTATGTCGGTTGATCAGGGAATGTCGATATTTGCCATCTAATTTAACCTGTGTACCACTATTAGATCACTGAGGAGAATTGTTTTTGCTTCTTTAGTGTTTTTCTTAAGGCGATCATCCAGGGTCGTTTTGAATAGAATATACATGCCGGCAAGATCATTGTCAGTTTTGTTACGAGAGATATCATCTGGAATCTTAAATTTAATGTCCATGCGTGTTTTAGAGTCTCTGGTGCTGAGCTGGAGAATGTCAGACAGAGAGTGCTTTGTGAACTTTGGCTCAGTTTTCAAGTTAATTAAACAAATTGCAAGCTACCGCCGGCTTCCACCGCCCAAGTACTTTCATCCACAAAAAAAGGAGACAGACAATGCGCTGAGATCAAACCCATTGTTTCCATGGAGTTCTCATTTTGTATCATTTGCAGAGACATCATAATCACGGCAGAACCAATCAGAATTCCCTTCATCAGGCTCATGCTGGACAAGAATTTCAGCCAGTGTAGTCTGACGTGTTCAATTTCCAACATCAATTTAGGAAATTATACCACGATTGTTATGAATTAAGTGCACTTCCTATTTGTTTTGTCTCTATTACATATCTGGTCTTTCATTTTTAATTTAGTATTTTAATAATGCATAAAAAAAGCATGTGGGTGAATCACACAAAAATATGTCCAGGTCCATTTCACTCCAAAATCAAATATCTTTGCGTAAAGTTGTAATTTTCATAATTAAGAAATTTCCTTCAAATTACCATTATTATTGCTTTAATTATCATCATGCATCCAGATTTTTTTTCTCTCAAATTTTAGACATTTATTTTTTAATTCTGAGTTTAGAGTACATCTGGAGTATTTTTGTTTCTGGCACAGAAAAAAAGACCATTTGTAAACTTTAATTTCACAAATATGCTTGTATATTGCAATTCTGACTTTCATGTCCCTAGGTTTATATAATGCAGAGATGTATAGTAACGAAGTAGAACTACTTCACTACTGTACTTAAGTACTAAAAGGCCGTATCTGTACTACTACTGTTTTTTTTCTCCTACTTCCACTTTTACTTCAGTACATATTTTGGATGAGTTTAATACTTCTACTCCGATAGAGTTTTTATGTGCTGCATCATTACTCGTTACAATTATAAAAATGTTACGAATCATTCCAAACCCACAGTATCACTGCCAGAGCAGTATGTGGCTCTGTCACAGGTTTGAATAAGCTGGCTCATCATTGAGCGAATCAGACGATAAAAGAAGACAGCGCTGCCTGCCTGCATTGGGGTCGGCAAACACATACATGCATTTTGAGGCGTCTTCTCCTGATGACACCAATAAGAACTTAAATTACACACTGAGTTTGGATCATACATATAAGAGCAATACATCAATCGAATCTGTGAAGGGTCTACTTTAATTTGTATACACATATTATAACAACACAAGTTTGTGCATTAAGAAAATGAAGAAAACAAACAGGGCGCGCTGTCTGCCGCGATGGTCTGCATGATCTTCAATGAGCTATGAGTCACTAAAATGAAACTGAAACTCACCGAAAACTCCACACAGCTACACGAGAGTTATATCTGTAGAAAGCTTGATATGTCTACTATTACACTAAGACAGTCTAATCGAAAACAAATATTCTGTGATAAAGTAATTTATATTAAACCAGCGCGTTCTTCAGTCTTTCGCATCTCCTTCATTATCTTTTAAAGCGACCACGCCCCCGCGCCGTGTGAACAACAGGTATGATAATCATCCACGCGGAGCGTGCCGCATGTAAACACCCACATCAACACAAACAAAGCAGAGAGAGTTTAGCTGAAGTTCATCCCGGATACTGTACGCTTCGCGCTGAGAGGAATAAGACCGAATTCACCTCAGAAAAAGACACGCTGTGATAAATAAATACCTCAAGAAGACACGCTCAGAGGAATAAACTTTGGATTACCTCAGACAAGAAGAATGCAGACTCAGAGCTACGGAGTGATCATTATAATAAGAGTAATGAGTAATTTCTTTATTAGTTAGCTTGGTATTGTGGCATAAACAATTTCAGTTGTTGGTTTTTTTTTTGCACTATTCTAAGACTTTTATATTTTAACATGTAATGTATGTATAATTTGTGATCAGAGCTATATTTTCTGTTATTGTGACTGCAGTAATGCTTTGTAACTTTGTAACTCATTAACTTTGATTGTTCCTAACAAACTGTTTAACTGAACATCATATAGAGTATATATATATATATATATTTGACTGCGTTCTTTAATAACTACATAACACAGTACTTGTACTTTTGATTTCAGTATTTGAGTAGTAAATTTAAAAAAGAACTACTTGCAATACTTAAGTACAAAAAATGTTGAATACTTAAGTACTTCCACTTAAGTACGGTGCATAAAGAGCACTTCAACTTCTACTCAAGTCACTTTTTTGATAGACCACTTGTACTTTTACTCAAGTCTGGGTCTCTAGTACTTTATACATCTCTGATATTATGAATTATAAGAAAAAGTCTAAAGTGTGAGCTTTGATTTATAATTATTTTATCCCAGAGAAGAAACAAGCTTCCAAACAAAGGCGACTGCAGATTCTCCTTAATAATAATAATAATAATAATGATGCCTGAATTGTTACATTGTTCCATGAAAATTCAGTACAAAATATCATTACTATGGTTAAAAAGAAATTTTATATTTAGGCTGAAATTATATAAAAGACATATAAATATATAATGAAATATAGATTTAAATAAAATTAAATTAATCACACATGATGGTAATATTTTCTGTCTAGCCTAATATTTATGCTGATTTAAATGTAATGTATATATATATATATATATATATATAATATTTATTTAAATCTAAATTGTATGATATTTTAAATGTTTTTTATATAAATATAAAATTTCATTTTACCCATAATAATGATATTTTTGTGCTTAAATTTCATGAAAACAATTCAGGCGTCATTTTCTTTGAGAAAAATATAATTTCTTATTAATGACTTGCATGAAGTTTCATCAGATTCACACACACATACCAAAATAATAACACGCATCCAAATGAATGAGCATAGATGCTTATTATTAGGCGTGTGCTGAACCATGCGTAATACAACTTCTCAATTGTAAATACAACAATAGCATTAAACCAGCCTCTCATTTACATAATTGGTCTGTGCATTGATTGTGAAGTGCATCTCAAAGCATGCACTGATCCAAGGTTGTTCTGTGGCCATAATCCCCTGCACGCAGTTTTTCCCGCTGCAGTACATACAACACACAAACTTATCATATGCAATACTCCTCCGACCTGGGAATCCACCCAGCAGTACCAATTACAATCACTGCCTCTCTCCGACTCGCCCACGCCTAGCATGGGCCTGAGGGAAACAACTGCAACCATGTCAGTGAACTAGATGAGAGAGGTGTATGCATTAATGTGCTCTCTCTCTCTCTGCTGCTTCCTCTCTGTCCCTGGTCCCTGTTTTCCCTGCAGGTACTGTTGAGAAGTCTCTATTAGCTTTAGAGCTGATCTACTCCAAGGTTATGATCTTGTTTACCTCTTGTGGTGGGGCGCCACGTAATGTTAGACATTCCTGCTACTCTGCAACACTAGACAAGCCAAATAGGGATAAGTGGTGTGTGTTTACCTTCCTCTAAACAGATTTGGAAGGTAAATGCTTGGGCATCCGCAAACAGAAACAGGTAGAGGCTTAAAAGAAAAGCCAACACCGCAACTGGAAAAAATTTTGATTGAATTTGGATTTATTTTGTTATCAATTTTCACAAAAAGTTTTCTCTGAATTTGAGCAAATTTGAGGCAACCCTCAATTTGTGAAAACAGATAACTCTTTATTTTTTTTGCACATTCCAAGCAGGCAGTATCAATCAAACTGCAGTTTGATTGTTTTTGTTTAAGAAATAGTAACTTCGCTAAAAAGTTTAAAGGGTGCTTGTTGGCTTCTGCCTTTAAAATGCCTTGAAAGTGGACAATACCTGCTTTTTTGACAAAATGTGTTTAGGGTATCTGGGCATATAGGATATAGAATAATGCACAGCAATCAGCTTACTTTTTTAAAGTGGCATTTATCGTTTTTTTCTTTGTATATTAATTTTTTTGTACACTGAAAAAAAAAAGGTGTAGAAACAGCAAGTAACACATTGAAATAATTGTAAAATTGAAGTAGAAAGAAATTTTCTTGCTAAACAGACTAATAATCAAATAATTATTTTTTTTGGTATTTATATCTCACTTGTTCACATTATCTGCTCAGTGATGGTTTGTTTAAAGGTGCATCTTCATGCTTTTCTCAAAAAATCTCATGCAAAACTTGTACAAATTAATCTGAAATCAAACCCTCAATAAATACACTGACAAAAAATTAAAACAATCCCAAAGTAAAGGCAGTTAACAAATTAAATAATCATTAGTGCTGTCAAATGATTAATCGCGATTAATTGCATCCAAAATAAAAGTTTTTCTTTACATAGTATATTTGTATGT
>JAUYWG010000039.1:18133858-18146542 GCA_034779775.1 Enteromius afrohamiltoni | reverse complement strand
TATATTAGTAATGTCAATCAATATTAAATTTTTTCTCCTTCAGACTCTTGGTTTATTGTTCTCCTGTTGTCTAGACCAGGTCCAGGTTCCCATAAACAACACTCATGTCATGTCTTTGTATTGCTTTTTGAAAGCAAATATATGGAAATCAAGAGCAATAAACACTTGTCTCGTCACTGCTTCTGTCCTTGTAATTGCATTTAGAATTCTATACTGTTTTCCCCTGCTAGAGTGTCTCCACATAAAAGGACTTACATGAGTGAAGCTGAATAAGGTGTGCGACACTACAAAATGAAGACGAAAAGTGTGTGAACAAAAGCAAGGCATTACATTAACAATGTGCAGCTGAAGCTACATATTTGTATTACTAATTATCTGTATGTAAAACAAAGGCAAGCTAGGGTTGTTTTTGTTCATTAAGTCTAAGGATAAATTCATTAATTGGCAGCACTAATTAGGACTATTAAAAATAATTTCTAGTAATTGATATGAGGTAAAATATAAATCAATGACTTATTTGATGTCATTTTGAAGAGGTTTTTGAACAGTTAAAGAATGTATATATTTAGTGATTTCAAGTACCGCTACTTTTTTTGAATCTGTTTTGATTTTAATTTGATTGAAACAGTCAATCGTTAAACAAATTAGCTTAATTAGCTGTTTTCTTTACTTAATACAGTGCTTTTCAGTGTCTGCCCAAATCTATGTGTTAGAATCTCACATATGAATACTAATGAGCTCACGTTGGAAATGAAAATGAATTATCACCTATTATAGTAACTGAAGAGAGAACAGCATTGGCATTGAACATCTACGAGTACTTTCTAAAGGTGTTCTTTCACTGGCAGACAGGTTAATTATAAGCGCGCTGATCTATAGTTAAGTTTGAAAAAAAAAAAGTAATGGATTTTTCAGGTCATTTCATGTAATGAGCCATGTATTTGCATGTTTTTCAGCGCTAAACCATCCAGTCACTTTTCTAATTTATTTTGACAATTCCCTTTCTTAGCCGAATGTCTTCTGGTGGCTCCCAGTTCCCCACCTCAGCGCATCAGTGTTTAAAAACGGCTTTGTCTCCCAATAATCTGCTGTCTCCCCCACAGCTGTGATTTGTTTCCTCAGAGAAAACAGAATTTCCATATTATTCAATTACTTTCCCAACACATCACAAGCTTAATTGAATGAAGCATGTCTCCAATTTAGCTGCAAAGTCAATTGGGGTGGGACCAAACAAAACTAAAGTGGTTAAAGCTCTTGGTTATGGAGGCTCCCAGATGATCGTGGGAGTCTAAGGAAGCTAAGCAGGTTGTGCAGTATTGCTGCTATTAGCTCTTTTGCTATAGCGTGATCAATTATGGTATCTGCTGATTCACTGCTGCGGTACAAGATGCATCTGGGGCTGAGGGCACGGCGTGATTATTTTTCTTCTCTTCTGACCTCTTATGATGATGACTGGGATATGGAGGGGCAATTTGTCCACACTGGTTTCGCAGAACCTTCCAGAAGTGGTGATGATTTCAAAGTAAGCTCTGCACTGGTGGCCATTGTACAAGGAGTTTGTTCCCCCCAGAACACTGATGAACTCTGTGATACTCTGGACCATTTCAATGATCTGCTGCCTGGCAATAAAGTGAGCTTGCACTGCAGCATTACAGATCTGATCTTTTGTTATGTTTTCCTGCTTCAGTGGTTAGCTAGTGCAACAACTAATTAGTCGATTAGTGATGTTAGCTTGTTGAAGTTTTTTTTTTTTTCATTAGTCATTAGTAGTAGTAGCAGTAGTAAATAAATGAACAAATAAATATACTAATAAATAAACAGCTTTTGTTCAGTGGACTCTCATGTTTAAAATCACCATAAAAAAGTAAAATAATGCAAAAATATATATTTTAATTAAATATAATATATCATAATTTAAAATGTTATTAAATTATAATTATTTGTTAGAATTGTAATATTTTTTAATGGAATGAGCTCTTTTATATACAAACATTTAATGCATAATGCCTTGTAATGCATAATCTCATAAGTAATTTATTGTTATTAGTAGTAGAGGTACTACTAACAACAAATAAACAAATGGGGTTCAAATAAATATTATAATAAATAATAAATAAACAGTTTTAGAGGGGTTCCCAGACAGAAATTCACCAAAGATGCCTATAAAATATTAAAAATGATTATATTTGTTTTATTAATGACCCGCTGTGCAGCCTACAAGTGTGACACGAAGTTCGCTAAAGGATGTGGCAAAACTGCAAACAGGTTAAGTTCAAGAAGTTTTAGTAATTTATGTTTAAATTTGTATTTTTTGTACAAGGCAAGAGAAGTGTGTCCTCACAAAATTAATATAAAATAATATAAATAAAGAGATATAAATGCGCGAATCACTTCGAAATTATTACGCGTCCAATAGCGACACCATCAAACAGTCAGGAGGAGAGAATGGGTACGTACGTGATGGAAACCTAATACTAATCACAGATCGGGCTTTACATTACTGATGATATTCGCATAACAATCGCATAGGATTTATCGTGAAGCCTCACTAAAAACTGTTACAGAGGCATGCATGACGTGACCTGGTACGTGTGATAAAAACATCCATCACTTGTCTGTGGGGTATGGCGCGGCTTAATTGAAGGACATTCAGTACCTGTGGTGGAGCTTATTATTCTTTCTTCATTTAAAGGGCGGAGAACAAACTAAATGAATGCATTACTGCCACCTGCTATTAACCAAGACCAGCAACATCCTTTTCCCGTGGAGGGAGGAATCTGATATGAAAACGCTGACTTGTTAGGTGATGTTTTCGCATTAAAGTCGTATTATTTCCTATTCATTCAATAGAATGTTTGCGAATACTAGGGAATAGCAATGGCGGCATGGTGGCTTCACTTCTATGACATCATGAGCTATCCAGTTCTCTATATAGATCAGTGATTACAACATTGTTTTGAATACCATAAAAGCTTCAAGTGAGGTGGTGTTTCCCATAAATTAAGGCAAAATACAGTGTTTTTTCTATGTCCATTTTCTTTCATTAAAAGATGTGTGCATCATAGTCCCTCAGCTCTTGGCTAAAAGAGTAAATTGTGCTGGTTTAATAAGTTGTGAAAGCAAAGCTCTCTTTCTGCACATGATTAATAAGCTTATGGTAATTGGGTTGGAATGTCCTCCGAGTAAAACAGATATTTTTCTTCTAATTTACAAGACAAATTACCCATCATCAATAATATTTTGCCTGGAGGAGTCTTTGATTTTGGCATTGTGTTCCTGCACTTTTAATCAAAAACACACATACAGCATTTTTTCTTTATTAAAGTCGTACGATTCGTATTAATTAATACATATTCCCATTGTCTGCGTGCAATGTGTAGATTTTATGTTTGAATGATTGCATTTCTTGCGTTTTTGCATGAAGTCTTCAGAATAATGCAAATGGATGAACTGCGTGAAGTTTGCCTGAAAATATGGATTAATGTTTAACCGTGAACATCAATTATGAAATATATTTAAAAAAAAACACAGTTTTCATTTAACAGTATAGAGGTTTATGTGAAATGTTTTCTGCGGTTTCAACAGATCTGTAAGTAATGATAACTAGAGGGGCTTGTGATTATTATTAATATTAAAATATATGTTTATGGTAGTGTATGAAGATGTATTGTGAGTTTAGAGGAGGCTCATTAGATTTTATTGTTTTTGTACTGTGGAAATTTTCAGCGTTCCCAACGTTCTTCAAGAGGGTGAGTAAATTATGAAAAATGTCAGTGTATTTTCTATTCTGTTTTGTTCTGCTAGTGGCTCGTGGTGTTTAAAATAACTTCCGGCACTGTAATTGAATTCTAGAATAAGCCAACGCATACAAACGCGCTAGCATAGCTCATTATGCGTTTTGGGATTATGTTATTTACACTGAGAGTTAGTTTGCCCACTGACCTAAGATGATCCTCAACACACACATCTTGATCCAGTTCTTGTTTACAACACACACACACACACACACAAGCATATATTCACTGCCAGCTGACAACAAGTGCTATTACAGTCAGTATTAGAACAATACAGAAACCATCTGCCGACCAGATTTAATCTGATCCAATTAGCATACCATTTGCATTGATTAATCCACAAAAATATGATGCATAATGTAATTTCTGAATGAGTCAGTTCATGCCAAATAAAATCACTAACAGACAAATTGATGCTAAATCGCTGTCTGGGAATCGTAACCCATTGCATTCCATGTAAATTAGAGGTAGGAGTGAGAAAGAGCCGGGCAGAGAACGAGCGAGAGAGACAGTGGCAGGGAAAAAGGAATCTGAATCAGGTTACAGATGGACTCGGGTCATTTTTCTTGCTGTCAGCTGTTTGCTTTGCAGTGCTGAGGGTGAATGACAATGCTGGCTGTGACATTCTAACTCATGCGGAAACTGTAAAACTTGCATGCATGCAGTGGGACAGTAAAATGCATCTGGCAACCCTACTGCATGTTTCACTTGTGCTTCTGTTTCATCTCACTGCAGTCAGTCTCTACAAGTATGATCATAAAATGTTTTCAGATATTCACATGCATTTATTTGGTACAGCAAAAACAGTTATGTTATAACAACTGTTAAACAGTTATAACAGAAATATTATTACATTTGATTCTGTTTTAAAATGTAATTTAAACAGCTTATTTTTTTTAAGCATGATGTTAAGCAGTAAGCATTAAGTATGATTAGAAATCATTCTACAGTAATATGCTGATTTGTTGCACATTAGGAAGGTTTGTTATTATTATCAATGTTGTGCTGCTTCATATTTTTGTGAAAACACATTTTCAGGATTCTCTGAAGAATCCTCACTGTATAAACAGCACATTTCGCAACAGTGTACAAGTCTTTACTCTCTCTTTTTAATAGTTTAATGCATCCTTGCGGGAATAAAGTATTGCTTTTTGTAAAAAAATTAAAATTGCTGACCCCAAACTTTTGAACATATAGTTCTGTTTAGTATAAATATTAATATGAAATATTCAGTTCACTCAACATATTCTTCACTGTGCTTGTTGCAGTGCATTCTTGGATTGTCTTCTCTGCATAAGCAGGCAGCTACTTTTTGGAAAATCCTTTGTGCCATAAAGCACCTCAAACGTCATAAAGCACTCACTAGGTTTTGGAATAGAGTTACAGAGCCATTTATTTGTAATGCAAGTGATTTCAAAGAGGATTTTACCCATTAACCCATTACATTTTACCCAGACATGCTAGTGAACACAGAATCTACTCTTTTTAAACATCAGCTTGAGCATTTTATAACTTATATTATCATTACATTGCTCCTCATTTTCTCATTAAATGCAAGTAACAGTACATGTTTTATAGGGACAATACCCATGGAGCAACCTGAGCTCACATATCTTGCTCAAGGCCACTGCGACAATGTCTTGTTGCATCAGATGACTTCAAGATTCCTCTTGCTTCCAGTACACTCTTTGTGCACAACAACCCTGACATAAACCTTTCTTAATTACCTTCTTTGCTTTACACACTCAATAAAATGTACTTCAGCGCACTGTTACAAGACACAAAACCTTGCTCTGTCTTTCTCAATAATTTGCCGTGGAGGATGCATGCTCTGTCTCACTTATAGGCAAGCGTACAAATGCACACAGGACCATATTGGTATGGCTGCCCTGCAATAGACTGGACAACAATAAAATCAACCTTCAGCCAAGGCGGTGGCACTTATCATCACAATCATTGTGCAACATTTCAGCAGCAGATAAACACATAAACCAATCATCTCATTGGAACACAATTACTATAAAGGTGATTTTATATAAACCTATTAATATTAGACAGTATAATACAAGTACATAACAACTGTTCAGTGCTACAGCTATAGTGTGAAAGCTGCTGATATAATGGTAAAAGCAAAATCTGTTTCTCTATGACCCTGGTTTTTGAAAAGAGGCTCAACAATCAGGCTTTGAAAAGTTTCTCTGTGGTACTGAACAAATTGTACCACAAACATAACCCTTTGTGAGACCAAAAGTTGCGAAGTCTAGGTCTATACTGATAAAATAACTAAAAAGAAAAGGTTCAAAATAAAAAAAAAATAGAAAAATGTGGCTGCCAGGCATTCTGTCCAATAGTACTGTAATTATTTTTTAGCAAGGTTAAGTATTTTAACAATATTATTTTTTTAATAGAAATTTGGGTCCCACTTTATATTAAATGTTCCCAATATATGTACTTGCATAGTAACTAGATGTGTACATAGTATGTAACCACAACACATACTGCTCTAACGTTTGTGTGCAATAACTACACATATGTAACAACCTACTGAATAGTATGTGTAACAGGACATTGATAACAGTGCTTTCTGGTAATGAAAGTAAAAATGTGTAACAGGACTAAAAGCACTTTTTGGCGTAACACTTTATTTTAAGGTGTCATAATACAGAGTAATTAGTAGCTATTGTACTTACATGAAATAAATGTACTTATCATGTACTGTAACTAAGTTATGAAACAGGCTGTAATTATAGTTTGTAATAATGTAGATGTAATAGACAGCTACTGTTACACATATGTAACACACAGAGTCTGTTACACAGCTACTTACACTTAATACAGTCTTATATATAGTCTTGATACACCTTATTTTAAATAGCTTATGCCTGTGTATTCAGTAATATTAATGTAATTAGAAAGGTATTACATGTATTTAAGCTACAGTACAGTATAGTACAGTACTACAGTTCTTGAGGAGTTCTCATGTAAGTACACTGGTATTATAGTGGTGCACCAACTCCATCAACTCTAGATCCTACTCCTCCCACTTTACATATCCTTAAATCTACCCCTCTCCACCCTCTGGATCAAATTGTTCCAATTACTCTTATACGTATTGTGTATCTAAAGTGTTGTTATCAATGTCTTGTTACACATTTGTACTTGCATATACTGTACCATTCTGAGTGTTTTTTCATGTGTGTAGTTACAGAAATATAATACTACTTTATGTACCAATGTATACTTACACTGTAGTTACATACTACGTACCTAGTTACTATGTAAATACACAGGCATTAATGGCACTTAATCAAAAATTAGCTTTTAGTTATTTTTGTACTTTACAAATCCTGCAGAAATGAGCTATTTTATATTGTATTACACAGACTTGAAAATTACAATGGATGCTTGCTTGTAATTTGTGAAAGTAAAAAGAATGGTTCCTGAGATTTCTACAATGTATAACCTACAGTACAAAAGCCAAAAGTTTGGACACACCTTCTTACTCAATGTGTTGTCTTTATTTTCATGTCCATTTACATTGGTAGATTCTCACTGAAGGCATCAAAACTATAAATGAACACATGTGGGAGTTATGTACTTAACAAAAAAAAATGAAGTAACTGAAAACATATTTTATATTCTAGTTTCTTCAAAATGCTCTGATTTAGTCACATTTAGTGTGCAAAGCATTAACTCTTGGCATTCTCTCGATGACCTTCAAGAGGTAGTCACCTGAAATGGTCTTGAAGGAGTTCCCAGAGGTGTTTAGCACTTTTTGGCCCCTTTGCCTTCACTCTGCGGTCCAGCTCACCACAAACCAGTCCGGTGACTGTGGTGGCCAGGTCATCTGCCGCAGCACTCCATCACTCTCCTTCTTGGTCAAATAGCCCTTACACAGCCTAGAGGTGTGTTTGGAGTCATTGCCCTGTTGAACAATAAATGATCGTCCAACTAAACGCAAACCAGATGGGATGACATTTTGCTGCAGAATGCTGTGGTAGCCAGGCGGGTTCAGTGTGCCTTCAATGTTGAATAAATCCCCAACAGTGTCACCAGCAAAACAGCCCATCACACCATCACACCTCCTCATCCATGCTTTACAGTGGGAACAGGCATGTGGAATCCATCTGTTCACTTTTTCTGCGTCTCAAAAAGACACAGCAGTTGGAACCAACGATCTCAAATTTGGACTCATCAGACCAAAGCACAGATTTCCACTGGTCTAATGTCCATTTTCTTGTGTTTATTGGCCCACACAAATCTCTTCTGCTAGTTGCCTCTCCTTAGCAGTAGTTTCCTGGCAGCTATTTGACCATGAAGGCCTGATTCGCGCAGTCTCCTCTTAACAGTTGTTCTAGAGATGGGTCTGCTGCTAGAACTAGCTGACAGACCTTCATTCCTTAAAGTAATAATAGCCACTCATTTTTCTTTAGTTAGCTGATTCTGATTCTATGGTTCTTGCCATAATATGAATTTTAGCAGTTGTCCAATAGGGCTGTCGGCTGTGTAGTAACCTGACTTCTGCACAACACAACTGATGGTCCCAACCGCATTGATAAAGCAAGAAACTCCACTAATTAACAGTGATAAGGCACACCTGTGAAGTGAAAACCATTTCAAGTGCCTACCTCATGAAGCTCATTGAGAGAATGCCAAGAGTGTGCAAAGCAGTAATTAGAGCAAAGGGTGGCTATTTTGAAGAAACTAGAATATAAAAGATTTCAGTTACTTCATCTTTTTTTGTTAAGTACATAACTCCACATGTGTTTATTCATAGTTTTGATGCCTTCAGTGAGAATCTACCAATGTAAATGGTCATGAAAATAAAGAAAACACATTGGATGAGAAGGTGTGTCCAAACTTTTGGCCTGTACTGTATATGACGTCGACTGAATCTAAATTGCCTGCTTCACCTAGTTATTCAAAGTCATTCAAGGTTTAGAAGAAATTGAAATTGAGTAATAAATGAATGCAATTCTCATCAGCTGTGAAATGTTTTTAGCAACAAAGCAGAGTGTTTTCTTCAGCTCTTGACTGCCAGGTGTGCGCAAGCATTTTAATTCAATTACATTAAATGCCGTGAAGATGATTGCAGCTTTGATTTGTTTTAATTGATTAATTAATGCTGAAGCTTGTGATTTAATATAAGTAATTGTAGGCACATAAACTATTTATTTTACAAAATGTGTTGCATAAACACATGCTTAATCATCATGGGAGTAAACACTCTGAATTAGTCATAAAGGATAACTGGCTTAAAGGGACAGTTTGTCCAAGACAATCTGTCATCACTTACTCAGCCACATTATTTAAAACTGCATTTAATGTCTTTCATTGACACTAATCACATCCTTTTACATTTACATTTATGCACTTGGTAGATGCTTTTATCCAAAGTGACTTACATTGCATTCAAGGTACAGTTCTTGCTTTCCCTGGAAATGCAATCCTTGGCACTGTTGTAGCCATAAACTACATTTCCATAAAACTAATGAAACATTTAAAACTAAACTGTTTAACAAAAGTAATAAAGTAATTTTGTGCCAATAGTGTCACTAAAGAGAACTATAAAATTACTATTTTCAAAAAGCTTCCTCTGAACATTCCATCGCTTCTGCCATTGGCTAAACAAACAGGTTCCATTTATCTCACACTTTTGCATGAGCCAGAGCTGGTGTGTTGAGCTGGTTGGGAAGTTTTCTGAAAAAGTTTTGCAAATTAATTTTTTCAATAATGTAATTTGATTGAAAGTCATTTTTAATTGTTAGTATTTTTTCAATTGGTGGCTTTTCAATTTTCAGGCTTTATTGCTTTCTTTTTCTCTAGGTGTTTCCAGAGTCCAGGGTTGGGCAAAACTGAAATTCCTTTCAGTCTGTGGTATGCATTTTAAAGGCAATGACCTCAAACACAAGAGGCTTCCTCCCTTGTCTATAGAAAGGTACTGCCAATTATTAAATATAAAAATATGAAATATATTTTTTAAACTGTATTTAATTCTTCGTCATTCCAGTTACTGTATATATATTTCCATTTGTTTTGTTAATTCTATTTTCTAGCAAGCCAATTTAAATGGAAACTCTTATATGATTGTTTTATTGAAACAATATAAATACACAGTGTGTAGAGGCACCTGTCCAGAATGACACATGAACTCTCACCTGCACCAGATCTCCAGCACAGTTCCCTCCCTGTGAGCCGTGTTTACCTGTTCCAGGACATTAATACAGACACGCTGATATCTTCCCACTGTGCTGTGCAGTGAGTCGGAGCAATCAGACATACACGATCATCCTTTTGAAAAATCAAAGCTGGGTTTCCAGCTGAGCCAATTTTGATATCCAAAGGCAGGCTGCCCGGTGAGGCTATCTCTGCTCTGTTCTGATGAGTTGAAGTCTCACACTATTACGATGGATGAATATTTATTTTGGGTGACACTTTCTAAATTTGCTTCTATCATTTGATGGGCCAAGTCTCTTTATTCTGCCAGGGACATTCATGCATTTGCACAATTTCCCTGTGATTCCAGGCACTAAAACTTGAGGATGACCAGCGGAGCGCTATGCCCAGAGATCTTAAAACCTGTGCGTGCAATGACAAAAACAGCTGTATGGTGCATGGCTTTTGTATAGCTGAAGATTTCTACTAAATAGCTCTCTCTGTGGAACAATGCAACAGAACAGTGAGCCGTGATGGAGTCTGGAGTGCATAGCTTGAGGTGTTTGATAAGACCTGCACAGGCTTAGCTCTGAGGGGTTACTGAGGTGGGCTGACAGCATTGTGCAAATCCTCAGGGACTCTCTGCCTCTATGATTACAGCTCGCTGCACTTTCTCTCTCTCTCTCGCTCTCTCTCTCTCAGCTGTTTGACTCTTAAAATAGACCCTCAAGGTCCGGCTGGCTGCTATTCCCAGCTGTAACTCGAGAGATTTCTAAAACAGAGTGACCACTTGCTCTTTTGTCCGTAACCTGCAGAGTGTGAGATGTGGATGGTGTCCAAGGTGGAGGACAAAGGTCTAAATGCCACTTCTTGTCTTTGGAACATTTTTCAACTTTCAATGAAGCCGATGTGTTCCTCGATCGATAGTCCCATCAAACAGTTGTCACCCTACTACAAAATTAAATTACTTTTTTTTTTCTTATTATTATTATTGTTAAGAACCCCCTAAAATCAGCTGTGGACATAAACCAAACGTCTGAAACGTGCTTCATGAATGTTCATAAACCCAGCAACTTAACATTTTATTTTTATTTATCATTCATAACACATGCAAGTGCTTGTTGCATTCTAAGCATTACTGGTTTTTAGATCAACTACTGTCATAATGATGCAACAGCTGGAAGAATGTCTTGCTGAGATGGTTAGATCTGATTCTTGAAACCTTAAAAATGACTGCCAAGCTCTCCATTACTGAGGTTTGTTGCAATGAATGTTAAATTGGTACAAAGAGTGTGTTTAAAAACGCATTCACATCTTGCATCCTGCAGTATGTTTCTGATCTAAATCAAACCATAAAACTAACTCTAGTTATTTTTACTATATTATTGGTTATATTTGAACATACCGGCCTTTCTGGACCGAGTCGGGGTGACCCCTGTTCTAGGTACATATCCTACTTGATGGTTAAGCAACCATCTCAGTAAAATTCTGTTGTTATAGATGCTTGATTGTTTGACTCATAACTGTATCAAATCTGTTTTCCATTAAAGTTGAATGTGTATAATTGTAAATCAGCAAAAATAATTAGAGTATTTACTGTTGGTGATGAATGTTTTATTACCTACTGTACTATTCAAAAGTTGTTGTTTTTTAATGTTTTTTTAAAGAAGTCTTTTATGCTTATAAAAGCTGTGATTATGTCATCAAACATACTGTAAATATGGTGTATAATTTCAAAAGAAAAATATTTTTTTGCTGCTGTCGCCTCTTGCTTGCTTAGTTGGGGGTTTCTAGTGTTTATCGTTGTTTTGATTCCAGAGACCATCTCTGCATTTGATAAATAAATAGTTTAATCTCATCATTATACATTACCGTCACTCTATTCTCCTAAATAAATAAAAAATAATATAAATGCATTGTACCAAATAATTAATTTAAATGTGAGTACATTTTGCAACAACCTTGAAATGTGTTTTAACTGGCAAGTGGTAATAGTATACTATTGACATTGAAAAGTCATCAACAGTTTAACCTGCATCGAGACCACTTGTTTTCAGATATCATGGAAAGTGCTTTCGTAATGAATAAGCACAGAGTGAAGAGGATAAGAGGCTGCGCTTGAAAGAAGATGAGAGGGCCGAGCTGAGAGATGCTTTTGCTGGGATCCTTGCAGTGTGGTGAATGCTTGATGCGTGGGAAGAAAGCACTTCATCGTCCAACTTCATGCAAAAATGCTCCTGTTAATCCCCCGCAGCGCCAGAGAAGGTAGAACTTCCTGCAGAGACACACACACACACTCATAGTTTCATAGATGGTAGATGGCTAATGAAGCCGTGGAATTAATCACTGTGTAAAATGACAGTAAGCGCTTTCAGTCTTCTGCACTGATGGCCACTGTGGGGAGTCATTCATAAAACAGCAGGTGGGAGGACGCTATGATGTCACTTCCATACCTGAAGAGAACATGTTCACATCTGAACAAATCACTATATGAGCTCTTGATATGATTAGCTGTCTAAGTTGCCATTAAATGTAATATATTACATGTAATGTAAATGTCCATGTAAAATGTATTAATGTTCATGTGTGTGCACACGCATAAATATCAAAATGTCAAATCAAAAAATATCAAATGATTGCTTCTTGTTGAGTTTTATATAAATAATATCTATCTATCTATCTATCTACCTATCTATCTACCTATCTATCTATCTATCTATCTATCTATCTATCT
>JAUYWG010000039.1:18090699-18129729 GCA_034779775.1 Enteromius afrohamiltoni | reverse complement strand
TTTATTGTCACATCACCACAGCACCTGTGCCTAAGTGAGTGAAATTCTTGGGAGCGTGCTCCAGACAGTGCAGGGACAATTTACATATAGACAGTTACATACTCACAGGTTTTTACAGATTGAAAATATTCAGTATATACATACATACATAGTACACACATTGTATGATTTAGACATATTTACAGTTAGCAATACAGTATTACAATTAGTAATTACAAGATGAGCTGTATTTCCAATAATGTGCAAAAGATAAATTGGGGAGGGTAGCACACAGTGCAAAGATTTTGTGCAGTTTATGACATATATTATTAAATATATTATTAAGTAAAGGTGCAGTGCATAGATTGGATATGCAAAATGACATGGGTGTGTATTGGATGGTTTACAGTGCGACAGATATATTATTGTATTAAATGCAATGTGTGCATAAAGTCCAGTGATCAGGAGCTGTGTATAGCATATGATATGGTGGGAGTATGCTGCTAGGTGTATTTGTTCTGATTGTTCATTAGCCTGATAGCCGTGGGGAAAAAGCTATCCCTCAGTCGGCTAGTGTGGGATCGGATTTAGGGGTTTAAAATTCCGGGTTGTGTCGTTGTACAAATTAACTGGGGTGTTTCCAATAAAAATTACAGCTATGCAGTGTCTGTGTGAATGTTTGAATACAATGATTATTGGTGGAATGGACTGTGAGGTAAGGGGCACTAGATAAAATCTCGCCTAGGGTAGCAAATTGGCCAGGGCCGGACCAAGGGTTTCAGCAGTATATAGTGGAAGTATTGATTGACGACAGCTCTGAAATACCATAATCAATTAACAAATTTATATTCAAATTTATAAACGTTTGATGCAATCTGCATGTATGATGCTGCTGCTGTCGTTTAGAAATAAGGATGTGAAGTACCTTTTATTTCCTGCTTTGTCTATATAGTGTTTCTTGTGCAGTTTTAACAGTATATAGGGGAATAGAAATTTAAATTGACAGCAGTCCCGAGACACACTAAATGCCATAATAAATACAGTGATATACATTGACATTTGCTTTCATACTGAAGCAACATATTGTGTTACTCATATTGCGTTTGCAACAATTACAAGGAAGGAAAACATCAAGTACAAAGGTAAGACCTTGATGCAAATAAAAATCACACATCAATTGTCCTTGTAGAATAAATGTCTGTATTGTCTGCATCGCATGTGAGTGACCATGATTTTAATGATATTTCTCAAAAGAACTATTCATTTTTTTGCAATGCATGGAAAATGAATGCACTTTTCAACCACAAGGTGCCAATAAGACGTATTGTAGTCTAAAAAAGAAAATGGGAGTTATGCATCATATAGTTAGTAATGGTCAAAAGGGCTTATTATTTTATTTTAATTGATTTTCTTGACAAGCTAGATGACTTGTTGTGGAAAACATTGTGCTATTATGGTGCCAATTTACCTGCAAGACAGATGATAGGAATGATAAGTGATTGAATTGTCCTGATGAGTCAATAAGACGTCTGACTCTGAGCATATGTTTTACCTTCTATCTAATTGAGCGCTGTCTAACTAAATTATTGTATTGAGCTGTTGTGTCCTTGAAGCGCAAGTCTACAACATAGGCAGAGTTTGTAGATTGTATTTTTATTGGTTAAAGGACATATTACTATTCCTCATACTTTAAGGTCAGGGTTTTGAAAAAAGCCTGTTTGCTTCCCTGATGTGACATGTGACTGTATTTACGTAAAAAGGCTTTTTGACGGAGAGAAAAAAACAATTCATTAGACCACAAGAATTGTGTTCTAATCTAAGTAGCCAATCCTGTCGAAAAAACACAATCATCCGTACGTTATTCACATGACTCCAGCGCATCAGTTAACATCTCGTGAAGCAAAAAGCTGCATGTTTATAAGAAACAAATCCATCATTAAGGCATTTTAGCTTTAAAAGTCCATAATAAGGCTTCCTCCAGTGAAAAAGTCCATTCCCTGTTGTCCTCTCAAGCCAAAATCCACAGACATTTTTGATTACAACTGTTCTGTCCTGTTTTGCATGCAAACAGCATTAGTGCATATTTCTCTCCTGATTCCGGCAAGCCAACATTTTCACTGGAGAAAGCAATATTAGGGATAGAGGATGTTTTAGCAGGAAGCTTGATCAGTTAAAAGTTAAAAATGGCTTATTGAGAAATTTGTTTATTGTGAACCATTGGTGAGCAAGTAATGTAATGCTACATTTCTCCAAATCCTTTCTGATGAAGAAACAAACTCATCTACATCTTGCATGGGCTGAGAGTACATTTCTAGCAAATTAACTTTTTGGGTGAGATATTCCTTTAAGGACCAGTTCACAATTCAAAGCATCTCAATGTAATCCAATATTAATTAATATTAATTAATATATAATCCTGCAAACTATAAATTTGTCATTTCTACTTCTGTAACTGATGTTTATTGTATTGTACAGCTGATAAAAATTAGTTCAGGCCCTGTTTTTCATTTTTATTTTATTTTTTTTGTCTAGCAAAGTTTAAGTGCGAGCAAGGGAAGACAACAAAAGCAAGAAGTGATTCTTGTTCTTCTAGTCCGTTTGATTTACTCTCTTTCAGACGTTTTTATGGATGGCAGTAGGCACTCCCTCAGTGCACGCTATAACGCCGCAGTAATTGCATCCACTGCATGTCCTCCAAAGTGCTCAATTACTCTTTCCTCATCTTCACCCGACCTGGAAGCACACACTACAATAACCTTGTCATAAGCTGGCTGTTTAAATGTCTCATATATATCTCTTTAACATCCCCCTTCTCCCATGTCAGCACAGAGTTCAGGCTGTGAGACCGGATGGATGTTTTAATAGCATTTGGGGAGTTTTAGCATGTGTATGTCACTTCGGCTTATTGAGTATTTGTCAGTAACCATCATTTTTGCAAAGAGCGTTGTTTACTTCATTTGTAGTTTGTTTGATGCCGGGTAACTAGTAAGGCGTATTAGTTGATATCAGACTTGACTCACTGATCATATCATCACTGATCATGACATTACTCCAGTCTAAAGTAACACATGATTCTTCAGGGGCAGCAGTCTAAGAAGGGACACCCAGACGTCCCTCTCTCCAGACACTCACTCTAGCCTGTCCTAGGTCTTCCCCGGGGCTCAAAACATGCCCCAGCCTCTCTCGATGTGGAGTAGCAGCAGGTCTACTCCGAGCTCCTCCTGAGTGACCAAACTCCTCACCATATCGCTAAGGGAGAGCCCAGCCACCCTACAGAGGAAAAACATTTTGGCCGCCTGTATCCGTATCGCGTTCTTTCGGTCATAACCCACAGCTCATGACCAAAGGTGAGAGTAGGAACGTAGATCGGCCAGTAAATCGAGAGCTTTGCCTTGCATCTCAGCTCCTTTTTCACCACAACAAAAAAATTGCAGTGAAAACTAGGCATTTATTCAAAATATAAATCACTTTTTAATCATTTAAAACATACCTGGTGAATAAAAGTATCCATTTGTTAAAAACAAAAAAGAATAAAAATGACCCCATGTACTGATTTTTTAACAGTATTGTAAATTGTTAGAAAACCTTTTTTATTTTAAATAAATGCTGTTCTTTTTAGCTTTTATTAAAGAGAGAATCTTGAGAAAAAAAGGTTCCAAAAAAAATTATTAAGCAGCACAACTGTTTTCAACACTGATAATAAATCATCATATTAAAATGATTAAAATGTCACACTGAGCATTGGAGTAATGATGATGAAAATTTTGCATTGCAAATTACATTTTAAAATATATTCACATAGAAAGCAGTTATTTTAAATTAATATTTCACAATATTACAGTTTTTTTCTGTATTTTTGATCAACTAAATGCAGTCTTGGGTTGCACCAGCTAGACGTAAAAAGCTTGGCCTAAGCCTTGTGCTGGGCTTTGCAACGTCCAGCTTTACGATAAATATTTACACCAATAACGGCCCACCACTAATATATATATATATATATATATAATCATCTCCCACAATATATTTATCAGTAACTATGTATGTAGTGTATTTAATTTTTGAAACAGAAAAAATTATAGCATGTAAAATGTCATACCACTGTTTTGGACAAAAGTTATTCTAAATAATGAAGTGAAAACTCAATATAAACCACAAAGGACAATTAAAATGTAAAAGTTGGAGCCAATATTAAAACAGTTGGAGCCGATAAATGAACTCAACATTACTTAGCCTATTGATGCTTAGACTCAGACCAGGATCCTAAAAAATGCTCTGCCAATAAGACCGGGCAGTCTTTTGCAGGAGCTAATCACAGAGGAAATACTACGCTGCAGCTATCATTGATTAAACCTCCTAGAAATCAGCATGATTGCGCATCACCAATTAAAGAGATTTGAGAAAAAAGACCAACTAGCAATATTTCTCCCTCTTGCGTCCCTTCAGACTGTCCTCTGCTCATTCTCATTGTTTTGTCTGATCTCGCTCTCTCTGAGCATGACTTGGCTGTTGTTGTTGTTGTGGTTTCAACCTGTTCTCCTTGTGCTAACATGCTTAGCTAATGTGCTCATTACAGTTGATTCAGATGTGTCTTGGCAGCGCAGTAGTGGGTCAGCAGGCATTGGCACGAGCGAGGATAGATGGTAATTAAAATGCACTTGGCGTGGCTCCGCTATCTGTCCGCTCCAATACGCAGCACATGTGGAGCAAGAGGAACCTGCCGTGTGAACACATGTACCATTTGGAGTTTTGATTAAGGACATGGAGACGCTGGAAAGTTTAGAGCTGAATGCATTTAATGACCTGCAAGAGAAAGAAATAGTAATTGCTCCCAGACTACAAGATTTTATACATTTTAATGCTGTATAATGTTACTTGGAATGCAAGCGTTATTTCCTTTCTGAATATCTGACAGGACTAGAGACAGTGGTGACTTAATGCTTAGGGGTCTTCTGGAAGTATTTTTATGGTTTGATTAAAAACTATATCTTGCAAGTTTTGTAAGGGCTTAAATAATTTGAAGGCAAAGAGAGGCAAGAGAGTAGTCAGAGTCTGTGCAATAGTTGGCAACAATAAATACAATCCGTGGGGCGAGACAAAGGCGTAATCCGGGAAACACATTCAGGTTTTATACACATGTAACTATGTCAAGGGGTGGAGCAAACAATGCAGCACCTAGACAACAAACGAGTGGGCGGAGACATGAGTTCATTGATGAGAGTCCATGAATGAAAACAGACATAAACACACACACAGTTCATGGAGAGCTGGAGTGCCATCCAAAGTCTTGCTGGCACATCCAGCTGATCGTTACACATACATTGTCTCTGATCCTTCCGTTTATGAGGGTCGTCATTTCTTTTTAGCCTGGTAGACCTGGGATGTCCCGTAACTCACTCAGGACATGTGCTAGTGCTTTCCTTACCGTAATACACCTATAACAGGGATTGCCCTAAAAACCCTGTCTTTGCCGGGGAAGTGTTGTAACCCAGTTGATGAGATATCTTGTCAATGGCAGAGAAAGAGTTAAAATAGCTGTTTTTTAAATTTGAATACCGTTTATTCCTGTGATGCAAAGCTGATTTTTCAGCATCATTACTCCAGTCTTCAGTGTCCCACAATCCTTTAGAAATCATTATAATGTGCTGATTTTCTGTGACTGTTAGTGTGCAGTTGCTAGGGTGTTCTGGTGGTTGCCAGGGTGGTGCTATACAGTTGCTTAGATGTTTTGAATGTTTTTCACTGTATTCCAAAAGCAACTATTATTGCAAGTTCTACAAATAGAGTTCAGTGGAACTTTGGAGTTGCAGCCATAATTAGCTATAACGATGCTTTTGTGAAATGCATCCCTGGTCTTTTCTAGGGTGTTCTTGATGGTTGCTTACAAGCTCAAATCAAAAAACAACAAAAAGTCCCTCAAATCTCTGATATTGTGACTTGAGTTTCCTCCAGGCAGCAGTAAAGAAAGAATACATATAATTCATTAGCTCTGCATAACCGCTGTCTCTACTGTTTACATTATCTTTTCTTGTAAACAACAGCAGGAATGGATTATCAGATTCAATCTCTTTGCGAGTCAGATATGAGGAAACAGAAAATTCAATTAGATCATCCCTAACCAAACAGATGAGTGCTGGGTTTAATTTCTGTAACACGTCGGACGTCCACCAGCTGTCACTGAGTCAGTCTGAAATTAAACATTGACAGGTTATCTGAGATAACAAGCCTGTTTGGCAGCTATGTGGCATTTGACCAAACATCCACATCTGTGACAAAAATCCAAATTTATTCAGAGAGATGAATTGATAATGTGTCCTGCTCTGCACTTGAAGTTTCTGTTTGTTTATCGAATAATTGTATAACATTTTTGTTAATTAATGTGTTTTCTTACATTGCAGCATTGCATTTATAACTCTACAAATGATGCATATAAACAGGATTGTGAGAAGTTGACATTTTCAAGTAATTTGTAGGTGATTTGTGTGAGAATGTTTGCAGAAACAGGTGTGCAACATTTCCAGTGACCTGTTGATGTCTATACACCTGCAGAAAAGATATTCTTGCATGTTTATCCAATTTAATAGGAATATCCCAAACCTTTCTCAGTAATTGCTGACACAATGTTCATTTATTGGTTTTTGAATAAAGTAAGTGTGTTTTTATTTCTGTGGATTGATGAATTGCAGGCACACTGAAGTTTATGATCAGTCTTGAAAATTAGTCTAAATATCACTATATTCAAATCATCTGCTGCTTGTGTATTTTGTTTTCAAAAGTCAATTAAAAAAAAAAAATATATATATATATATATATATAAAGAAAGTATCAGTTTCCACACACAATTTGAGCAGAACAACTGTTTTCAATATTGTTCGTTTTTCTCAGTCGTTTTGGTGCATTTCTCACAACAGTACTTACATTGCACAACGGTTAATGCATTTCTCAAAACTATTAGTCATGTGTGCACATCACTGTAGCAGTTTCTCATTCTTTCCAACAAACTGCAATGCTTTTGGACATGCATCAATTGCTTTCATACAACTCTGCTGTTTTATAACATTATCATTTGACATGTCATGTCAGTCAAAATTAACTAAACTTGTGAATGATGAATAGTCATTCCATATAAAACTAATATTCCTCATTTCATTGCATTACATACAAAAATGTTGAACTAGTTGTCATAATCTGTCAAGCAAATTGTATAAAATTGTTAAAATGTTTATTTTTTTCTTCTAAATTGAACAATTTCCCACAGGTCAACCTTCATCTTTCACTGATGAGAAGGGGTGTGTGAAGCATTACTGTACTGTAGTTGCAACCAACGATGAACCACTTCTCTACAATTATGCTGAACTGAATCCCATAAACCCCAACTTCACAAGCATGTTGTAAATAAGGGTGTATTTATTCGTTTGCACAGTGCTTTGAATACAGTAAATTAGAATTGCAAAGTAGATGTTTATCATGCAGTAAACATGAAACATACATATTCAGTGTCTTGTACTCAGACACCTCACTACATGGTGAGCGTGATTTCACCAAGTGCAACATGTTCCTGGATCAACATCCTTGTATAAATTTTGGGGAGGGGTAGGTTTAAGGGTAAGGATTGGAATAAGTTTATATTTTTGGACAGTAATGTTGATCCAGGATCATGTCCTACTTGGCAAAATCCCAGTGACCCTCACTACATACAGTAATGTCTAACTTTACTGTAGCTTTCAAATGGCTGTGCAAATAGTATATAGTGCTGTTTTGAGCATTTTCAGGAAGTGTCACCAAAATCTGACTTTTTTTGCATTGCAAAAAATTTACAGAGTAAACTGTCATAATGAAAACATGGCAAAGCCATTTGACTATCTTGTTCATAAACAATGGTGTCAGGAATTTTCATTTTGACGACACTGACACTTTCATTGACATGAATACTTGCTTTTGAGCAATAAACTATCCATTTGAGCAAGTGACATGCTTTTGCAGGTTATCAACTAGGTTTTGCAGTTTTCACTAATAGTTTTTAGAAATGCATTAACTGTTGTGCAAATGTAAGTACTGTTGTGAGAAATGCACCAAAGCGACTGAGAAAAACTGTAATAATAATAAATGTTTCTTGAGCAGCAAAACAGTATATTGGAATGATTTCTGAAAGTTCACATGACACTGAAGACTGTAGGAATGATGCTTTAAAAAAATTGCATCTTTGCATCACAGGAATATATTACATTTTATGTATTACAATAGAAAATTGTAAATATAGTATTATTTCAAAATATTACTGTTTTTACTGTACACTGTCAGTGATAAAGGAACACAAACTTTCACTGGGGTGGTACCTTTTCAAAAGGTACATATTTGTACCTAAAGGGTCCATTTTGGTACTTTAAAGGTACAAATTAGTGCTTAAAGTGTACATATAGGTACAAACGTGAGTGATCTGTATGTTACATTACAAAATATGATGTTTTAACTTTATGTTTTCATCAAATAGATGCAGCCTTGGCTTCTTTCAAAGACTAATTTAATGTTGGATAATTGAATCAGTGGCCAAATGCCCCCTCAGAAATCTAAGCCTTGCTCAACAATGTTTCTCTCAGAAATATCACAAAAAATGCAATTAATATTGACTTTAAAACTCAATTAACAAACAGTTCCATTAATTTCAGAATCAATACCTAGCCTTCAAATTTGCTCCAAATAATTTCAGGCAGGTTTGTATATGACAGAGGCCAACCGTGCTAAATCTAGATTCGTGTGGTGGCAGTTCCTCGAAGAAACTTAAGCCACGTCTACAAGACGCTATGGGGAGCGCCTCCAGCGTGACGACTCTGAATAGTGTGCGTAATCAGTATAATAGATGGGCGAGACTTCATAGGCGGATTACCTCATTGCCTAATAAGCATAAAAGCATGTGGAGTGCAGCCGGCTTCAGCTTTTTGAGCGCTTTATAACTCTGGGTCCAGAAGCCCACGCTGCGGTTCTTCCCCCTTTTTGAGTAAGAGCTTGATGCTGCTGCTCTGTGCTGCATCCTGAGGGAAGAAAAAGCTTGTGCATGAAATCAGTGCGTGCATTTCAGTTATTTTAAAGCAATGCTTTATATTATAGCCAGACTGTAAATGTCCGGATTTTTCACTGCATTTAATTCTGAGAAAAATTCTCGAGTAAGGAACACGGTGCTCTCTCTTCCTCTGAGGAGGTTGAGTTGGCAGCAGGGGTTGCTGGGCAGAGCAGCCCTAGTCATGTTCCAGCTCCTCAGTCAGGGAGCGTCATTTCTCAAACTCAAATTAAGTGGATTCAAAGTGACGCTCCCTGGCCAGTTCCTGTAATAGGTCACCTGACGGTGTGGGAGCCCCTGCCAAGAGTGTCTTGTTGGGTCCTGCCTAGTAGGTTCTGGTTCTACCAGTCTGGTCTTCCGGGGTGATAATGAGGTCTGAGGACCATTGTTTCAATAGAAGACTTCAGTAGTGGTGTTTGTTTGGACCATGATGAAGTCTCTTATGACACCTGCTCGGATCGAGTCGATCCTCACGTCAGTCTCGAGAGTGAAAGAAGGCCAGTCACAAGCTGTCAAGCAGTCTGATGGCAGCTGCATCCAAAACTCTGGAACAATTTACCTAATATTGTGCGGGAGGCAGGCACAATCTGTCAGTTTAAATCTAGATTAAAAACACATCTCTTTACTCTGGCTTACACCTAACAAACTAATACACATCTGTTAATAAAATGTGTTAAAGGATTGTTAGGCTGCATTAATTAGATCAGCCGGAACAGGGAACACCCCCTTTAACACACAATGTACTTGTTACATCGAAAAAAGAATGGCATCTACTGTACGCTAATATTAGTCTGTCTCTTTCTTATTCTGTTTCTTAGTCCATATCCAAATCAGATGGTCTATCAGCACAAAGAAATTATCTTCATGAGAGACCAGAACACCTAAATGAGCCATGTGTACAGATCACCGGAACCAAATGCACACAAACACACACACACACACACACACAATGAGTCCTTTGCACAATCTGACATGAGCTTAATATTGAAGTGCTGGGAATCCGGCGAGCCTGGAGCCCCAACTAAGCCTGGTTACTCCCAATGTTTTTTTTCTACATTCTCTCATGGATGGGGTTTTGGTTCCTTGTTAGTTAGTTGGGGGCACCTAATTTCTAGAGTGATTATCGTTGTTTTTATTGCAGAGACCGTCTCTGCATTTGAAAAAATAAATAGTTTAATTTCGTCATTATACATTACCATCACTTTACACTTTTCGATAATGTTCAGTGCTTTGCTACCAATCTGAAGAATCTGAAAAAGAAGCTATTGTGGATGCCATCTGTATTGCTTATATGTTCTCTGGTCTCCCACCGATACTAGGAGTCAAGGCTCATTCAACTAGGAGTGTGGCAGCCTCCAAGGCATTGATATCTGAGGTCTCTATACAGGAGATCTGTGACGCTGTGGGATGGTTTTCTCACACTAGGCAGGGATTTGCAAGTCTGGGGGCATGGGCATCTCATTCCCCATAGCGGCTTGTCGACGCGGCACAAGTTTCTGAAGAGGAAAGTCTCAAGGTTAGGTATGTAACCCCAGTTCCTCGAAGGAACGAGATGCCGTGTCTCGTAATCACACTTCCAGCATCCCTGCGTACGCTCGCTTCATGACATTGGAGCTGAAGCTGGCTACACTCCATGCTTTTATGCTTCCTGGCCAATGACGTAATCAGTCTATTGGACTGATTACACATACTATTCAGAGCTGTCACGCAGTGTCTCATTCCTTCGAGGAACTAGGGTTACATACGTAACCTTGGGACATTTTTGAGGTGGAACGGTACATCGCTTCACATTAGCTTACAGAACTAGCAGTGTCCTGGTCAAGGGCTCTCCCAAGGACAGCTGTTAGTCGAGAGCCTGTTGATGAAAGGATGCTGTGATTGAAAATTGCACCTCAGATTGCTGCACACTTGGGCATGTGGAGAGTCAAAGACTGTTGAGCTCACCCTATGGACTCATGTGTACGTACGAGGAATTAGGAGATGGGAGATCACTAGAGTTTCATTTTGGAGGGAACATTAGAGGAAATGTGTCTCCACCCCAAAATAAATAACCTAGGAGATTTAAAATGGGTAGCCAACCTTGAGCGTCTGTTTGTCAATAATTGTGCAGTAATGCAGGGATACATATTAACAAATGCCTTGCTGCATGAACGGACTGTTTGAACAACAACAATTGCAGCATGCTGATGCTTTTTTTGTGGTAGAAAAGTCTGGTTTTATTTTCCATGTGGACAGGATAGGAGTGAAACTTTTTTGTTTATATGACTTTGTACTTTTGCTAAAACAAGGGCATTGCATAAAAGCTTATATACATTCCCAGACAGAATTATAAGCATTCCTGGTAAATTATTTAAAACAAAATAGTTTTAAACATGTTTTACATTTTTATCTATTATTTTTCAAAAATCACTTGGAAAATCTCATTATGAAATAAATGTTTTTCTCTAATTCTACATCTTTGGCCACTGAAACTCCTTTTCTCTGTATTGCCAATAAGGTAATAGAGACATATGTCCTATTCAGGAAGATTTGTAACATCTCCACTAGATTTGAAATTACCCATATTGTAGACATGAGAGTTTTCAGTGCTTCAGATGTTTTCTACCAACCACTTTATGTTTTTGTGAAGCTGATCCATCTTCTGTTGCTCGTCAGAACTTTATTCTTTGCTTTTACTCATTGAGATGAATGATTAGAGAAGTTAGGCTTTTGTGCTCCTGTGAAACAATAAGTCATTGCTGGACAATTTTATTTTCCTAGTCTACCTTGCATGCTAAAAACTGTAAATATGAATGCTAATAATTGTGGTTGTGTATTAGAGAACATGCATTTCATAATGTGATTCCCTCCCCCCCGCTTTCCATTGTTTATATCTTTAAAAAGTTAGATTTGTGTGCATTAAATGAAAGATCAAAATGATAAATATTGCAGGTAAATTTTCACAACCATCTTAACTTTCTATCATTTTTTACTTAGGTTGCCAATAATTCTAAACAAGATTTTGCCTATTTGTAATAAACTGAGATCATTCGGATAATTTATGTTTTCAGTGTTTTGGATTATTTTAATTAAAATTCAAGTGTTAATTTTGGATCATTTGATTAATTGTCTCAAACATTTCAATGTAAATTTAAATTAGCGAGCTTGCTGTCTGTTGCGCTATTTATATAAATGTTATCTTCATGCAGATGTGTTTTGTTGACTTTCACAAATATTTGATATTTTCTCATTGTTTATCATACCACTTTTGTAAGATAGACACAATTTTCTCTCAAATGCACCAGCAGTCCATCTCAGCACTTAAGCTTTTGTTTAGCCGCCCTGATTGTTGGAAGAAAATGCAGAGAGCTTTCACCTTAATTTACTGAACACCTGAATAGATGGAAGACAGATGAATGGAAGTTGGTGAGCGTTTAGTCGCAGTAGACGTCTAGTCTACGGTAAAGTAAGCAGAAGTCTTTTGAATTACCGCTGCAGTCTCTTATGCCTATATTGGAACATTTTTCTTTTTGTTCTGTTTCCGAGACGTACTTTTAATTTGCTTGTGCTGGAATATTGTATCACTGAGACAAGCATATTTAAAGGCTAAATATGCTGTCTTTGTCATTCATTACTTTATAGCATGTTGTCACAAACTCTGACTGTACAGCATGACATTATGTATTAAAAACCACAGAATACAATGCTCCTGATGTGCTTCTTTGATTAGAAGACAGACTGGTGTCATTGGCCTGTTTTAGTTTTGTAAATAACCTTTCCTTTTTTTAAGTTTGCTTATATAATGGGAATAAGAGGAAGCTTTCAGAGAGTTTTTAAAAGTTTGCTCTTATTATTTTTTTTATTTGTATAACTTCAGTACACTATAAAGTGCATAAAGGTCAACGTTTTATTCATACCATCTTGGTGGTAATAAAATTGACTTATTCTCAGATTAGACTTCTTAGAGTTTGTGTAAACGCAGCAGGAAAAGCAAGTGCGAAAAATATATTTTATTAAACTTTAAAAAATTAGAGAGTTGTATTCTGTATGAAGTCTTTTGAGTCTATTATGATACACAAAATTGCTTTGTCAATGTCCATCTTTTACTACTTTTATTACTTAACGGTTTAGGTTTGTTGTTTGCCAAGTGCATCACAAAAAGTATCTCATCCAGGTGTATAATAGTATGGTTTAAGAGTAAAAATGAAAACACAAAAGTGTCATTGTTACCTCAAGGAGCCATTTCTGCCTAATTCACAAAATTGCTTTTAGAAATTATTTTTTTCAAATACTGCATCAAAACCATCTTCTGATGGGAAATCCCTGGCATTTAAAGACATTTGAACACAGGGGTTTCATGAGACTCACAGGAGCAGTGGGAATTGCCTTCCTGAAGGTGTGAATTGGGAAGGAAATGTTACAGAGTTAAGATGTTACAGTGTATAGATGTTACTGTGTGTTGTGAGTAGCTGACAAATTGGCTCAACATTAGCTCTTTTGAACTACCAAAAAAAAAAAAAAAAGATCTATACAGTACTGTCCTCAAATGCATGACCATTCTTAAATGCCAGGGACTCCCCGCTATCAGATAACTGGACAAGCCATTCAAAGGAGGGGCAGGCACTTCTCAGCAAATGCCAAACAAAGTCCACAAAGTCAATTCTGTCACGTCTTATGAAATGCTTTTTTTGTTTCGTTGTTGTTTTTGTCCATGTCAAGCTTATGTTTTTATTTTTTGTGATAAACTTCCTTGGATGGGACACAGGGTCCTTATTATTTACTTTTGGGTCTAATGTAAAATCAAAAAAAAAATAATAATAATAATAATAATAATAATTGAAATTAAATGTAAATATAATTATAAAACAATACAATAATAATAACAATAATTTGAATTAATTTTATATTTAAATGATTTTAAATTTAATTACTGTATATATGTGTGTGTGTGTGTGTGTGTGTTTTTGTGTGTGTGTATATATATATATATATATATATAAATTCACTTTTGAAATGCCCTTAAAAACAATTATTAAATATTTTATATTAAATTGAAATAAAATTTTAAAAAAATCTTATTAAAAAAATAACAATTAGGGAATATTAAATCATATAAAAAAACAATAATTGTATTATATAAAATAAAATTATAATACACACATCAGTTTTTGTGGTTTATGGGGAATCTACATTGGCGTAATGATTTTTATACTGTACAAACTCTATGTGCTACTGCTCTAAACCTACCCATCATAGGAAACTGTATACATTTTTTGATTTTCAAAAAAAACACAATTTAGTATGATTTTTACGGCTTTTGAATTAAGAGGACACTGAAAATGCATTATGCACATTTGTGTCTTCATAAACCACATAAACACGCACACACACACACACATATATATATATATAATTCAGATGCATCGGAAAGCAGAATAAAAAGAGCAATTCAAAATATTTGTGCTGATAATTTCTTATGAGGTGAAATAATTCAGCCTTTTTTCTCAGGCAGAAAAAAATTTATTTGTCTGCTGAGTGCGTAAGATCACATGTTTGTGCTTGAAGATAATTAGTGTAATTAATTGCCCTCTTCCAATAGTCTTCGTTCTCAGTCTCCCCTGCCATTTCTACATCTATAATGTGTGAACATGAACCAAGAAGCTCGTGTTCGCGTGTGCAGCAGGACATATCGACAGGGAAAAATCTGAGCAAACAAACATCAAAGCGTGAATCACTTCCACTGTTGTTAATTTTTTTTTACCTTTCTCTAAAAGGTTTTAGATATGAAGAGAACAGCTCAGATATGCAGTGCATCATGTGATGCTATAACACTGTTAAATTTCAGCCTGTACCCTTAGACCTCAAAATTCCATTCAGGTATTAGAAATAACTGCTGTAGTAGCAGGGAACATGCACTAAATCATGTAGATGGGTGTTGTGAGTTAATGTGCATTATATTTTAAGGTTATAACCTCTGACTCCATGCGTCATTGAGATAGATCCATGTGCAGCAGTGACCTGAGGAAGATATCAATACATTATTGAGTGGCTCATTAACCTAAAGTTCAACCCAGCCACTGTTCTGTGGAAAACATGATAAGAATGCAAAAGACATTGTATATTTGGGCTGTTTATTGCATCTATAATGGGGTTCATAAAAGGGCTTCGGTTCAGGAGTAAAGCTAATAAACATGGACTAAAAAGCCACAATTTATTTTTTGTCATATACCTTAAATACTTTAGGTACTGTAAAAAAATATTTCACACATTAGTGTTTATTCATAATCTTATAAATCGATCAATGGATTCCAATGCAATAAGCTAAACACAGGTAATTAAGATAAATTACAGAGACTTACAGAAATAAGATCAGCGAGTCAAAAGCATGTATTTTATATATTTATATATATATATATATATGTGTGTGTGTGTGTGTGCATGTTTATGTGGTTTATAAGGACACAAATTTGCATAATGACATGGGTATGACATAGGTGTTACAATATGAAGGTGATTTATGAGAACATTTTCAGAGTCCCCGTAATTCAAAAGGCTTTAAAAAATACTAAATGGTGCTTTTCCTGTTTCCTGTAAGGGGTAGGGTTAGGAGCAGGGTCAGTGTAGGGCAATATCACATACAGTCTGTACAGAATAAACACCATTACACCTATGGAGAGTCCCCATAAATCACAAAAACCAACATGTGTGTGTACATAATGACAGAATTTTAATTTTTATTCCTTTGAGAATTTAGTAAATTGTCCATTGTCTTATTTTATTGTTTGTTCTTTTTTTGTTCTTATAGCTCAAAAGAACCTGCAGAGCAAGCCTGGACATATGGCATTTTCTCGACTGTCTTCACCTCCATCACACTATCTGCCTTGTGGTTGACGATGTGTTAACACACGATTTCTGGGTGCTGTGGCATCATCTGACCTTTGATTTTTCTACATGCCCAGGATTGTCCTCATTTAAAAGGTCCTTCAGTGTTGACTTAAGGTGTTCAATGCAGCATCCAAGAATTATTGAGACTCCCGGTTCGTCAATATGTTTACAGTCAATGACGGGTTAGATTAGTTAACGGCTGGCCATCGCTCTACATAATTACCTCTGGATTGACGAGTTAAAATGACCAAATTACTGTAGCATTGGATATTTAAACTTGATTTTTTTTTCCCAAGCAAGAACAATGTAAGAGAAAGCATCGCTGTCATGCTGCTGACAGTCCAGACAACTTTCAGCCGGAAATATTCAGTAGGGTGAGTAATACACCCATTTATTTCATTGCAAAAATGTCAAACACCCTCCCAAACATTGTATATTTATGATTCTGGCCTTGAGGCTGAGTTGCAGGGCTACATCCACCTCAGGTTTTTGTGGTACCTACTGTAAGTTATTGCTATTTGAAAGCATCAGAATTGCCTTTGTGACTAATCTGCAAGAAAGACGCTGGAAACATGTTTCCAAATTTCTTTCTTTGTCTTCTTTCTGTAATGGCCTCTTTTACAGGCGAGCATAAAATTGAGGCCCTTTTTGATATTGTTGTGGTGTTTTTCTCGGAGGACCTGTGTGGCATTTAGCTTCTGTTTCTTTTGCATCGCATTTGAAATAAGCAAATCACAGTGCAACCAATCCACATAGATATCCAGTCTTTTGTCTACACCAGTCAGTTTTAATAGGATCTCTTCTTCAGGGCTTTTTTCCCTGTTAACAGGATTCAACAAATCTTGAGAGCACTATGGAGAGAGTTAAACTCTCAAGGGATGGTGGGAAGCTGTGAATTTGGAGGAGTTTCAACTGGAGCAGATGTGCATGGACTAATGTGCGTTATTGATGCTTGGCTTTTTTTTTCTCTTTCTCTCCACTGCTCTTCTGTCTTGGGGTAGGTTGTTTCCTAAATTTTCTTTCAGTTGTTTTCTCACTTACTGGCTTTCTGTTTCTTTTTCTACTCCGTCACAGTTGCCGTTTTCCTCCCACACTCCCTGTGTCACCTGTGCCTCTTACCTCTTGTTTTATCATTAATAGTGGCATAGCTATATTTGTTTGCCCTGATAAATTTTTACTTCCCTCTGAGGAATTGAATTAAAATCTCGAGCTTTCAGTTTAATTTTATCTTGTAGCTCTGGGCTCAAGGCTAAGCTGTTGCTTGCACACAGTATGATGTCTCCACCACAACATACACAAAAAAATAGATGTGAAATGGGCGCATAAGCCCCACGGAGATACGGTAAATACCCAAGAAAAACATCTCGGTAATCCTTGCCCTAAGTGTCGCTGTCTGGCATTGTCTCATATCTTTGAGAGAGGCATGGCTGCCTGAGTGTGCAGTGTTGTGTGTGTGTCTGATGTGAACTTTTAATATGCCTTTTTTTTCTTAAGAAACTATAAAATAGATATGAATACAGTTTGTAATCTCTCAAGATTATAACTATTTTCAACCTTTTTATAATCTGACAGCCTGATCAAGCACTGCAATACAATAAATAACATCAGCGGCATTGATAGTTCCGTAAAGAACCTTCATTTCCATGGAAACGAAAAACGAAACGGTTCTTTGGAGTATAAAAAGTGGTTCCCTCTTGGAACCTTTATTTGTAAAATCACATGTCAGCTGTACAAGTACTTAGTATGCATACTGTGTACAGTATGCAATTTTCTATTCTGCAGAAATAATAGTGTATCACATATGCTGTTGTAGACATCGTGTATCATTCCACATAATATTTTTAAAAATCCTTGCAGGCGCAGAATGTTGCATTGGATGACATTATTATCTGAATCTTGTCACAATGCTGTCAGTATGTTTTATAAATTAAAATTCTCCTAATGTTACCTGGACAGCCAGTATACAACATGTACACATCACGGCCCTGTAGCAAAGCTCAGATGTCAGACTTTTCTGACATTACAGATATAGAATATAATATGTTTGTTAGACTTGAGCACTGGATGGAAGCACAATAGAAATACTTGACAGACTGTTGAATTATTAACCTGGTCAATTGCATGACAGATAGTTACTGATGCCAGCTCAACTCGCCATGTACAATAAAGCATGGTAACAACAACAGTACACAACGATTGAATGGGTTTAGAAACACTTTTCACTCCGAAATATCTAGTAAACTGTTTAATGCTTTGTAATGCCTAGGTTGTAGCCTATTTCATTTCTGTTATGTTGCAATATAACCGCTTTTTCTAGAAGACTCAACTGTTCATCTCATGTGCGTAAATATAATTTTCATGCTATTCATCAAAAATACTGTTCCTTACTTAGGCTCAAAACTTTTTAAATGCGCAAATTACAGAGTTTAATTACAAAATTACCGAGTGCAGCTTTAAGTAGACTGTGTGTGTGTCTCCCCCTGCGCAGTCGCAATGGTTTGCTCCACACCAGCGCTGTTTATACTGTCGAAGCTCTGCTTTCTTCAGACATTGCGCCGCTGACAGCTCCTCCTCACTCTCTCTCTTGTTGCTCTTTCCACATTTTTGCTCTCTGACATTTTCACCGGTGAGTACTTTCTTATAATTTTATCTTGTCTTCATCTTAACCTCTTTGCTACGTCCTCTTTTGATGTGGGATGTGCTTGCATTTTGTTCTTCTGAGTTCAGCTGACACTCATCTAAAGCCGGTTTTTAATGTTTTACCTTCTTGGAGAGGGGGGCCGTCAGGTTTTGGTTAACTTTGGTCAGCTCTTGAGTGTACTAGTTTCTTTATTTTGTACGATATCCTGTAAAGGAGCAAGTGCTGGACACTATTTTGTTTTGCTTTTCATTTTTTTTTCTTTTGTTTTTTCTTTTTATTTATCAGTTGGACGTTTACATGTTCTTGACGAATTACATCAATTCTTTTTTTTTTCTTTTTATTTTCTCAGATTTGAAAGAACAGCTGCGTCTTAAAGTTGTGGAGCGATTTTTTCTTTTTTATATATATATATGTGTATATATATATTGAGCAGATGATATTTTTGTGTGAGGACTGATGTGATGTTTGCGTGTTCTGGAGCGCGTGTCAATGCAGCGCAGCGCGCGACTCTCCTCTGCAGATCCTGCGAACATTTAAACACGTCTGGACTGTTGAATAACAGCCCAGATCTGTTATTCCACCGCAGTTACGCTACTGAGAGACTGAAAATGTGGACATGCCGCGCAAATACCTTGACTTGATTTAGTTCAGGGTTCAAGGTCTGTTTCCAGGGCCATTCATTCCACGCAATGTGTGCATTTTCCGTTTTATATAGGTGATGCAGTTTTTTTTTTAATCTGTCATTTAACGAATGTTTTTTAATGTTGCAAAATTGCATCGATTGCATCTTTAGCCAAATTGTTAATCTATGCAGATATATATATCGCAATTACTGAATACTGACAGATTTGAAGTTTCTTTAAACTGATATTGCTATAGATATTTGTAATGTATAAAAAAGAATAAGTTGGAGAAACGGGTCTGGGGACAATCTACGTAAGCATAGAGAGAGAGATAAACAATACTAATAATAACAAAAGTTGGTGTCAGATTTTCATTGTTAAAGACATTGTTTACATATGTTAGCACTAAGGACACCAAGGCACCCTATTTGTGGAATGACCCTCCAAGCATGTTGTGAAATTGCTTCTGTGATTTCCTGGCTGTGTCTCAAAACCTAGTGCACTGTCTACTTACAGTAGGCAGCATTTTAGGGCATCTTATGTGTCTGCAGCAATGCCCAGCAGAATGGAAACATGCTTTATGTTGGCAAAAATGGAGTCAAGACGAACTGCCTTGTTTTATCTGGTCTTTTATGCTGGTCTCGTACAAAACCTTGTGTTCTTGCAAGTCAGCTATAGCTTTTTAATTACGTCTAATCACAAGAGCAACAGTTTGATGTGTGGAAGATGTAACTGGACTAATAAGTGTTTGTGGTCAGCAACATGATGGTTTGAAATGCAATGCCACTGAACAACATCCAAAAAAAAAAGTAGAAATTGTTTACGGTATGTTGGTTTTGTTCTGCCCGTGTTGCCACCTTATCTGCCTCAACACTTGGTCATGTCAGACAAGTAAAATGTATTCTCCTGTCTCTTTTCCAATCAAATGTTTACATATACAGACATATAGACATATGCAGTCCTCCATGACCCTCTATGATCTTCAGTGCATGCACTTTGGCTTTAAAAGTCCATTATTTCCAGTATGTGGCCAGGTATGGATTTTAGTGTTAAGAAAAGCATACGGTTTGACCTTCCAAACACATTGAAGCACTTTAAGCCATTTGTTCAAACCCTTTCTACAGTAATGCTTTGTATAACTCATGCCCTTCAGTTGATGTGTTTCTATTTTTGATTATGAAAAAGATTTTGAAGGACTTTTTCTCTGTTTACTGTCATGCCATTAGATGAATAGTTTTGGTTATGCACAACTTAATGTCTTTGTCATTAAATAACAGGATATTCCTTCAAGGCAGAGATTTGACTGTGCACATCTCTGAGTGTTTTTGGGGTGATTTCTGTTGTTGTTGTTTATATTGGTTTGTCCATTACGGTCTTTCTCGGCTTGCACTGCAGTTAGCTTATCTAGGGCATTAGTTGCCTACCTCAAGGACAGCCAACTCAAGTTGACCACTGCTGAATTCAAATAACACACTGCAACGCCAGCACTAAGATTTAGGCTTTTATCAAAAATAATGGGCCATTGCATTAAAATGAATTTACTGACAAAGTATGTATGTTTGCTTGTCAAAAAAGGTGGAATACTATTGACATTTGTATCTAAACCAAATGGGATGAATCCAGGGAGAAAACAATTTAATGATTTAGTGATTTATTCACAAACTTCGCACTTGTCAAAAAGTTTCTAGAAATGTACTGATAAGGTCACATGTATGCTGTGTCTTGTGAATTTCCAATGTTCAAGATACTAACTATAACCCTGCTTAAAGTAGTTAGCACCACTGAAGTGGCATTGACATGGCAGTTGGATATATTTGGATTAGCTTGCAGCTCTGCAATGAAAAGTTTAGATATTCTACTTTTCTCTTCCATCACAAGGCAGCGGCAAAAATTAGCCAGCTAAATGTCAGGAACGTAAAAGTCTCATGGGTATCTTTATGTTTTCAAACTTATTCACATTTAGGCCATATTCATATTTTTCAAAATATCAAAAATGAAAAAGGCTTATCAGACTAATTAATTTGTTCGGACAAGTCAGGCATCATGAATTAGAAATTTAGATTACATGTTCATGAATGTTTAATGAGTAAATTGGTGGTTTTGCTGTTCACACACTGTAGGTCTCAGTGATGTGTAATGAATTCAGTCAGTTAGTCATAGGAAATCATAACCTCATTATTTCACACACATATCAACACAAACACACACCATACTGCTCTCTTAGTTAGATGAAACTATAAAAAAATGTATGTCATTTTCACAGAAAAAGAATGCAAAAATGCTAAAGTAAAAACCTGTTTTCTATATTCTATATTCTATATTTTCTTCTAAAGTGTCTTCTTCAGTTAATGTATCTGTGTGATGTTTTTGGGAGGATGCGTGGCGTGACCGTCAGTGCTTACTGCAGCAGGGGGCAGTGGCTGAGTGGACGGGATATTGTATGACTGGAATGCTTCTCAAATGTCAGTAGCTACCGCCACCCAAACAACTAATCCCACGATAAAGCCCCAGCAACACATTCAGAATTAAACATCAGAACTGTGCTTAGATTGATCTTCCTCCACGACACACTCCATTTGGCCGGCCTTGATGTGAAGCAGGCTTATGTTTGTCAGCATCCTTATGATTGAAATGATGGAATATCTCAGGTTACTCACGAGTTATGCTGTCAATGGAAGTTTCCATTAGGCGTGACTGTGAAAGAGGAGGCTTATGATGAGGGTCAAGAGAGACACTGAAATGAAAATATAACTTTTTTCTCAAATTGAGCTTCCACTGGAAAATTGAAAGAGAGAACAATTTTCATCATGCCTTATTATTCCTCATACTGTACACCCTAAAATGAAGCTTCAAACGTTAGTTTCTTCAGTGATGCCATATAAGGATTATTTATGGTTCCTTAAAGAACCTTTCAGTTAACATTTCTTAAAAGAACCATTGAAGAACTAAAAACCTAAATAACCTTTTTCCACTATAAATAGCTTTTTTGTGAAGTGGATTGTTTTTATGAGTCTGCAAACCCTGAACTGCGCTGTTTGTGTTACAAACCTTGCACTTTTTGAGGACATTTTTCTGAGCAATAAAGCTTTTTCACTTGACAGGTGGAAAAAACATAATCAAAGGCACTTGAGCCATATCTACAGACCCTAATATCACAGAGACTTACAGTATTGTACTCTTTTCACTTGTGCCAGTAAGAAACCACCCTGAAAACACTATCAACATCATAAAAACAAATAACAACCTAGAACTGCAGCAGTGAAGTTTGCACAGCTCAACTCAAGGAACAACTCTTTATTTATTTATTTATTTATTTTTGTTTCAGAAAATGTGACAATGCGTTACTCTTATGCAGTCATGCTCAGCTGCTGAAATCCTGCATTCTACTATAAGTATTTGCTTTGTTTTGAACCGCAGGAACCCTCACGCACTCCAGGTCACAAGCGCTGGGACCGAACAGTATATCCGCATCCGTCTCCTGGTCACAGAAGAGATCTGAGAGGTACGTGCAACTTCGGTCCCCAAGCCTGAGTCTCTACAAACATAGATTTAGTGGTGTTTGATCTGAGCGGAGGTGTTCAAGTTCAGCGTTTATACTGACAAATGTTAACAGGGCTTTGGTGCAGAACTCTCATTGGGCACAAAGCAGTGTGCATGTTCTCTGTAAATACTGAGAGGGGATTTTAAAGCCACTACAGGTTTATAACACATACATAAGGGCTGCTTTTTCATTGTCTTTGACTTTGTTTCTCATGTCTTTCTCATGCACAAGCACCATGTTTTTACGTAAGTGCAATGTTTGAAAAATGGATCTCAAGACTTTACCTTCCTTTGTCAGTTGCATACTAATATGCACATCCCAAACACATTCTGTGCGAGCGGCTTCTAATACTGCTAAACACTGGTTTTTATGTAACTTTTAGTGATAACTTTGTCTTTGAATTCCGCTGTTGATTTCAGCAGATCTTCTACCAATGACCTATCACAGCTGTAATCTGAGTTGTTGTTGTTTTTTGTAACCGTTAAAGGTATAGTCCACCAAAAAATTATTCACTCACCCTCAAGCCATCCATGATGCAGATAAGTTTTGATTTATTTAGCATTACGTCACTTGCCTGCAGTGAATGGGTGCCGTCAGCCAAACAGCTGATACAAACATCACAATAATCCACACCACTCCGGACCATCAGTTAACATCTTGGGGAGTGAAAAGCTGTGTTTTTGTAAATCTATCGCAAAGATATTTTTTACTTTCAAACAAATGCGTCTCCTCTGATTCAGGATAGAAACATGCTCAGATCAAGCAATGTTCACAAGCAAATTCAGATTGTTCTCAACAAATATTTTGGTCAATTTTGGTGTAAGAGAACAACAGGGGATGCATTGTTTCACTGAGGGAAGTGTCCTTATGGATTATAGACCCGTATTTTTAAAAGAACAGATTTAAGTAAAATAGCCTTAACGATGGATTGGTTTCTTACAAACATGCAGCTGTTCACTTCACATGACACTCGTTGATGGAGAGGAGCGGTGTGGATTACTTGTGGATTATTGTGATGTTTTTCAGCTGCTTGAACTCTAATTCTGATGGCACCCATTCACTGCAGGGGATGCACTGCTGATGCAATGATAAATTTAACTTAAACATCTATACGTCTTGCATGGTAGCTTTAGAAAAGCTTCATTTGGTCGTGAACTATTCCTTAATCAGAAAACCAGAGAGCGCAAGTCATTCACAGAACAAAGTTGTTTCTTTTTGGCTTTTTGCAAAGACTGTAGGGCTTTCACAGAGAGGTGTTATTTCTCAGGACACCTATATCAGTGAGATCTGCCAGATACATTAATAAGCCCATTTTATACAGTATGTGTTACAGTTAAAAACGTTGCTTACAGCACCTTTAAAGTTTAATAGCTAAAGCGTAAGGAAAGAAATATCTCGAATGAGATCTGGAATATGTCAGCTGTTTCACCTAGACTGTGGACAGAGATTAAAAACAGTGCTCAATGGAGAGTGTTCCAAAAGTTTTCTCCTTTGAGACATTTGTCATCTGAAGTCTCCTCTAGAGTTTCAAAAGACTTCATAATAAGTGCTCAGATTACCAAAGTCTGCAATCAGTCATTAGATTTCAACTTTCCTGACCAAACTGTCTGAGCTGTGCTAGATATTGCTATATATTAACATTTATACCTGTTTTTTGTGATTTCTCCTGAGGCAGAGTCAATGATGAAACATAACAGAATTTCTTAATCTTCTGTTTTGAGCTTGAAGCAATAAAGTTCTTTTGAAAAGATTACTTTTAATAATAAAGAATGCATATACTTTCATATATTAAGCCATAAAGTGTCGGACTGAAGGATTTGTGTAGGAGATTTTCTGTTTATAACATCTGTGTAATATCTGTAAATTTGAAGCAAATTAAATTTTGATCTTTTCAGTGCCTGCATATAAAATCACTAGTCATTCAGTCACTAAACAGCAAACAATCTTGCAATCTGGGGAATATGATTTGCAAATTTGTTTTGAATGTGGGTGGGCTGAGTATTTTTAGATGAACTGAGCTAAATGTGTTTGGCATGAAAGTCTTAAATGAGCATTAATTAGAGGAAGCAGTGCAACAAGGTCGGCCTCGGTTTGGTGTTTTAGACAAGAATGTCTGGAACGAGGATCTTGATGAAAATGTTTTGAATAGTAAATGTGCATCAGAGATGCGACGAGCAGATCCCAGCAGTGATTCGAGCATCTCGCTCTAATCAGCACTGGCTAAAAAAAAGGGCATGTGAATTATAGATACACCTCGGTGAAAATTTCATGAAAATGTTATCCATGCGTTCAGATATGTCAAACACCGACCGCAACATTGGCCAGAGAGCATGACGAATCCTGCTTACTGAGAAAGAGAGAGAAGGTTAAAGGAAACTGTGCGCCGCATCACTTAAAGTTAAATTAGCAGACTGAATTCAGTCATATCCACGGAAGAAAAGACAACAAGTTCTTTTGAAGTCAATTTCAGGAGCTATTTCCATCACCTGCCTCACCAGGACTGCAATTAGGCTCATGCTTTGCAAATCAGAGCCAATTATGTGCGTTCAGTAAAAGCACTTTTTTTGTGCGTAAGAACAAAATGAGCTTGCCGTGAATATATCTGATGTGTTTCGTGGAAATGAGTAAGCATTTCCTTGGAGCTCGTTTCACATGGGGAGCGACCACCAGCAGTTAAATTGGGATTTTAGAAGCGGGACTGATCACAAGTTTGCGGTCAGTAGGATAATTTAAGAAATTACTTTTTTATTTCAGCTAGGATGCGTCACAAAAATATATATATATTTAAAATGAATGCTGTTCTTTCTGAACTTTCTTTACCATCCCATAAATAAATAACATAGAAAATTGTAATAATTTTATGCTGTTTATTTGAATATTTTTAATTTTTGTTAGTTTTTAATTAATGTTTAACATTAACATTAATTTTAACTTAAATATATTTCATGATATTACCGTTTTTTTAACAGTTTTTAATAGAATGAACACAGAAAATTGTAATAATTTCACTGTTTATTTTAATATTTTGAATTATTGTTAGTTCTTAATTAATGTTTAACATTAAATGTAAATAATGTCATAATATTACCGTTTTTTTAACAGTTTTTAATAGAATTAACACATATTTATTTTAATATTTTTAATTGTTAATGTTTAATATTAACATTCATTTAACTGTAATAATGTTTCATAATATTACTGTTTTTTTGTTACAGTTTTTTTAATCAAATCAATGCAGAGAGAGAACTCTTTCAAAAACAAAATTGACAAAATGTTGAAACATTTGCTATCATGAGGTATAGGTACAGTATTTAAAGTAAAGCAGTGCACTTTTATTCATTAAAATGAATGGCAAAGTGAGCCACTTTAGAACTCTACAAATATTTGTCAGAAAACAAGCAGCAAAATCAAATAAACTCACATGTATAATCAATATACAAATATTACTCAAGTCTATATGGTATATATTGGCTTGACTCCGTTTAACCCGGCCTGCAGCTTATTTACAAAAGTGCTCTTGTTCATTGTACAGTATCCGTGACAGTGGTCAATATTGCTAGATGAAGAGAACATTTATTTGATGGATGAAATTCCAGTGAGCTTTAAGCCAAGTCATCGGTTTATTATATATTGCTGTGTGTTTTCTATCAATAATAAATGTTCCTTTCTTGCAGTATTTGCTGAAAGGAATATTTTCTATATAAGAATGCCTGACCTCTGCCATGAGTTATGGGTTAATTTAGTCTTCCTCTTTGTGTGTCTGTGTGTGTGTGTGTGTATATGTTGATGTATTGGACTGAAATTGCACCCCCGCTCTCACTCTTTGCAGTAGCTTGTCTAAAAAATTACGCAGAAAACACACACAAAAAAATTCTAATGAAATATTAAACATTCGGGCACCTGAGGGGAAATGCTTCTAGTGTTAGACTTTATAATAAGGACAGGATTTTCACAAATGTTTGCTGTGTACTTGTGTAATATTCTGCTCATTTAAATTCTAAATCACTTTTACTTTAGTTTACGAATTTAGTTCTCAAAGCCTTCAGAAGAATCTTGTATGCAGCTGTTTTCTGTTTCTGTGACTTTTACTGCTTAACATGACCCCTACTAAACCTCATTATCAGCCAGCAGCTATTCTCATCCACAACATGTCTTCCACATCAAGTGTTTTATCTTTGTGACGGTATTGGTTTTAGGCATTAAGAAATGTGTTTTTTTGCATGAAGCAAAATATCACAAATTCATGTTCTTTATTATATTGCACTGGGTTTAAAAAACACAGTTAAAGTTATTCATCTTTTTTTTTTTAACCTTGGCCTACTGTAAGCCACTATAACAATCAGTTTCAGATCTCAGTGTGTAAAATGTAATTAGGTTTAAACAGTAAGCCTCTTCTCCTGAGCTATAAAGGAGCAACTTCTGTGCAGCAAAACAAAACCCAGCAGAAATGCAGCAACTTGCAACAGTGGCTTGTGTAACATTTAACAAATGTTAAAGCTGTGATTTCATTTGATGTGATAAAATGGAGATGTATTTTCCATGCTTTATCTATCTTAGTAAATGCATTACTGGCAAGATGTGGTAGTGCACATTGGTGTCAGCTTGTATAGTTCATGAGTCGTTGCTCGTAACCCCGAGGGTCAAGTTCTTGAATTAATGAAGGAACCTTTTGCTGCTACAATATGACGTCTGACAAGACTTTTCCCACTGCATGCCAAAATCCTTCAGTTTATTATTATTATTTTTTTTTACCATAAATTATATTTTCTCACACATTTAAAAATATTTCCAAAGATTGTCCAAAATATTTGCATTAAATATAAAAAAAAGAATTTTAAGATTGTTTATTTTTTTAAGTACATTTTGTTTTTGTTTTTTATAAAGCTTTAGCGAATATATTTTTATTATATTTCATGAAGCTGTACAGTTGATATGTATTTATAGAAATATTTTCATATATTTCAATTAGATTTTTTTTTTTACCTTTTGAATTAAATTTTGAAATATAGATTAGTTTTTACTGTGAAGGTTTAACTAAATACATTTTAATTTTGAAAAATATTCCCTTCAACTGCACAGGCTACATTGCATATATAGGGTTGGTTAGGGTCATACGTTCGCTGTGCAAAAAAAGAAAGGCATCCACTGTACCGGGGTTTATTTTTTTTCCCCTAGACTCCAGCACCCAGGCAGCAGAGTTGAATGTGCGCTCGCTTGATGTGCTTGTGGCTGGCAGCGGTAGCTGCTTGGCGCTTTCGTGACTTGTCACGTGACATAATCTTATCAAAGAACTTAATAAAATATGAAAATAGATATTCCCACATTTTTTATATAGGCTATAGGGAATTGCACGCAACATACATGAATTTTTAATTTAATTTTGTTTTTAATGACCCGCCCCGCAAATAAAGTGACAATTTCTTAACCCGCCCCAACCGGACCCGTGGGGTCCGCGTGTTACAAGACGACCCGTGCATCACTAGTAAGGAAATGAAATGGTAACTTTAGCAATGCTCTTGTTTAGTAATTGATCAGTTTGAATATAAGGATCTATATCGGTTGGAAGAACTGAGGTATAGCGTTTAAAGAACAAAGCTTCGATGCTGATTCTTGGTTTCTCTGTTTTTGACTGACTTTTTGCTGGCACAGGCCAAGTCATATCCCATCATGCCTTTCTTCTTGTCATTGTGTCATCTTGTCTCAACCGATTTGGCCGAGAATGGAGTATTACAAGCTTTTATTGTGCATCAAATAAAAGCTTGCTTTTCCATCTACAGTATTGAAGATGTTGGAAGCCCACTGTTGTCAGTCAGCTTCAGCGGGGCTCAGAAGTACACAAGCCCTCCATTTTCTCCAATATCTCTGGCTCAGGCCTAATCAGGCATGACTGATCCTTGAATCATTTACAAGAGGAACTGTTCCATCGCATAGAGTTCTGTTTTTTCGCCTGCTTGATTCTGCCAACAAACAACACGCACGGATCAAGAGAGACCCCTGAAAGCCTCACATCAAGAAGAGCTGCTTATGTGGTCTCGGGCAAAGAAAGGAAAAAAAGAAAAAGATTAATCAGTGTTCAGCCCTCGTCTTTGGCACACAGATTTTTTTTAGGCTATTCACCGGATGAGATACTGTACATATAGAGCTTTAAAATCTCTTCTCTTCAGGAACATGATCCCGGCGACTTCACATCTCAGACCACGCTGTGTTCTGTCTGGTTGTTAACCAGAAGACTTACAGGGTCATTTCTCTTCTCCAGTACCTTTTGAAGTCTGTAACTCACAAGTATTTAATATGCTTTTGTTGAAATGTAAGTTTTTAATTAAAATGGTATATCAGACTTTTTGGAATATGGTCTGGTCCAGCTCAGATGATTGTAAGTTATAATTAATAAACTTTAATTAACCTAGCTTGTCTAGAGCATTTTTTAGCAAGTGTAAAGGTCATGAAGGAACAGCAAAAGAGACTTATTTACTAATTTAATTTTCAGTTTTCAAGGACAATTTATGCCTCTTATGGATATTTAATAGCAGCGAAATTTTGATCATTTATTTTTAAGACAGATATGATGTCTGTCTGTAAAGAAATGTGAATTTAATATTTAATCCATTGCATTTATAGATTTTATAGATGATGAACATCATAGGAACAACCCATCTGGAGTTTGACTAACTGGGTTAGTCACCATTGGTTTTCTTGGGTAAAATGTATCAAATTATGAACAGATAGTATAAACTGTGTAATTTTGAGTAAATCGGCCATGTGCTGTCCAGTCGTAAATTGATTTAGGAATAGTACATTACATCAGTGCAGAAAAAACCCATTTGCCTCTGTCCTCAGGTATAGCATGTAATCCTGAAGGAGAATGAATGAGAGCGCTGTCCTGTTATCACTAGTGGCTGTATCTGATAGGAAAATCACCACTTAATGGGAAGATAATGTGTCAATTAATTCTCCCTTAATGGCAGCAAAAAAAGGTGAAAAGAAAAGAAGGTAATTGTGTTACTTTGGGCTCAGCTCCTTTATCCTTGTCAAAAACATCCAAGTCATGTGTTCCTGCTGCTGTCTTGAGTGCTGTTGTTCAGATAGACCTGTTGATGTATCTTCTTCTTTGTGCATTGCTCAATTTTGCCTTCAATTTATACCAGAAGCATGTCTTAGTTGGTGCTTATTACGCGGCTCTCTGGAATGCTTGATTCTGATTGGTCAGTTGAGACATTTGCAGGTTCGTTCTTTTTTAAAATAATAATGGCTCCAAAGTATTAAGTATGTGTGTTTAAAATCCCTCCGCGGCAACAAAGATTACCGTTTGGCGCCATCTCGTCACAAACACTGGACAACCACAATTAACAATGGAACATTTAAAATCCATCCGTTGTTATATATTCATATGTAGATGTTATAAATTGTCTTACTACCGTTTGAATGTTAGTCACGTGGTACTATATCATTTCGCGTAAGGATGAAAATGTTATTTCAAAACAAATATGCCAATAAAATGTTTCAAATTCATATTTATGTCCAGTTTTTTTCCTTATGTGGCAAGTAGCCGTGTAATAAGCGGGATAATGTTCAGACAGCCTGTAGTTATCAAGAAATAAGCCCCTTCATCGTGATCACACTGTCGGGGCTTTTTTCTTCGATAACTACCAGCTGCCTGTACATTATCCCTTACTTATTAATTTAACACACACTTACTTACATTTCATTATGCACATATCATCATACATGTACAAACACTTCATACCTGTTCTTAATTGAATGTCTACATTTTATATTGTGTGTTTGCTATTTTGTACACTATTTTGTATATTTGTATATTAGGCCTGATCTTTTTATTATTTGTGTCTTGTCTTGTGACTGTCATTCTGTTGCACTGTAGAGCTCTGTTTTTCTGCAAGGTGTTTTACTCAATCTTCACAACCTGGCAACCAGGTGGGATTAACTGAGGCTTATATTAAGCAATTCATAAAGAAGAAAATAGCTCTGAGGAGCTGAAAACGTTGACAAGTAAACAGTAAATTGTAATTTAGCACTCTCGCTCACATTAAAATGTAATCTGTGTCTGCCATCAAATCCTGTGGTAAATCTAAACATGGGTCTTGACTATATTGTTTGTGGTTGCCAAATCTTTTTTGTTCCTGAATAATAGGAAAACAAAGCAATAAACAATTAATAATTAATTACATTTATAGCACTAGGCACTCAAAACATCAATGTATTTTAGAAGATTTTCACTCTTTATCGGCAAAATAATTGTGATTATCAGTTTCACCATTATGAAAAGTTTTTACACACTGAGTCAGAACTGTTTGGAAGAGTCTAGCAATAACACTTAATGTAATGAAAATACTTGATTCTTAATGATTCTAGTTTTAAATTACCCATAAGATTCACCATGGTCAAGAGGTCTTGAGCTTCACGGACACAGAAACAGTCTCTTGGGGTAATTATTCTTTTCTTTCACTCTTGAATAGATGATTGGTTACTTGACCCTTTGAGGTCTCCGTTCCGAGTGGTTCCTTGAAAGGCATCTTTGCAAATGTGTCTCACGATTAGTACAGCAGCCTTCCACGGCATCAAAATGCACAATGAACCAAAGAGCTGAAACTGAATTAGATTTCTTTCTTAGAAAAAAAAAAAAAGTTTTCAAAATTCAATATCCACTTGCATAAAACGGCTGAAGGTAAAGCTTCAGAACTAGTCAAAGGGAATTTCTTGTAAGATGTTAATATGATTATTGAAGCTTAAGACTTTGAGTCTGTTCGCCTTTTTGAATTCGCCCAGGCTCAGAGATGTAAAGATGGGATGTTAATGAAATTTCCCTACATCTCTTGCTTGAGTTAATTACAAATCCTTCACCTTATGAAATCTTTGAAAGCTCGCTGTAGTCTTTTGATTTCCCGCCGCTGTCATTTGAATACATTTCTGAGTAAGAAGTTTCTGCATAAAATCGGAACATCTCAGAGGAGCATATTTTCAGTCTGGCTTTTAACGCGATAAATCTGAGCGTAATCCAGCTAGCACATCTTGTTCCCTACAGCATTTACACTTAGCCTCTTTTAATGAGTGTCTCTAAGGGTTTCCACTAATCCTGCTTAATCTCCTTTAATGGTGTGATGTATCCAATAACCAATTCAGCCCGCAGGACCGGATCGCCAGAGGGTCTGCATACTGGACCGCAAACATGAGGAACTTTGGAGAAATCTGGCACATGTATTTTTCATTCACAGCTTCCAATTGGGGAAAAACGTTCATGTGCATTGAAAACGAGTTCGGAGAGGGTGGATAGTCCTGATAGACATGGATATGGTGTTCATGTGAAGCGTCAGATATCCATTTTAGATGGTGAGACATTGTAAAAGCAGCATTTTGGCTGGCGAGCCTGGTCCTGCATGCTTTACCCGTGGAGGCTCCTTCAGAGCTACTGTATTAGACTTCTGCGGCTGTGAATTGGCTGTGAAGTGCATGAACTACAGATGTTTTCCCTTTTCATTCTGTCTGTCTCTGATGATGTCTCATTGCACATTTCTCCTGTCAAGCCTTCTGTTGCTCAATTAAGTCCTTAAATCAGGATGTCAGGCATTCCTCTACTGAACCTTTTAAGCACTGAATGACACTTGGAGACAACTTGGCACATATTTTTGATACCATAATTGATGGGTGCTGCATGTATGAAGACACCTTTGAAAAATAATGAGCGTGTCAGGTGCTTTATTTAGTGGTTCTTCTCACTCTTTTCAGTGGCTCCAATTGAGATATCAGTGCCGTTATTCATGCTGTCCCTTGACTTGGACTGAAATGCAAGTCTAAAATGCAACCTTGATCCATTTATAAACTCTTGTCAACTGAAAACCCACAGTTGGCTTCACTTATAGGCTATTTTGGCTTTGCTAATGAAGCAAAAGGCCCTGGAGGTGCTGTACTATCGCGTATGTTCTGCGCATTGATATTGAGTGTGAATTTGATAACTGAGTCATAAATTCAAATTAGACTATTAGATTATGGAAATCAACATCTAAGTGACGGATTCAGAACAGTGCCTCGTTGCTTTTCTCCCTAGATCTCAGTCCCCTAATTAAAAAATAAAGGTTTTAGTTAAGAGTTAACAGTCAGCCTGGAGAATGTTTATGTTTATATTTTTAAGCTCTAAATTAAATTAAGCTTTTTCTGACAATTAACAATTTTCATTTTTTTGCACTATATATATATATATATATATATATATTAAAAAAAAATATATATATATATAATATTACATTTTATTGCTTATTATTTAATATTTATATAATAATATACTTTTATTTTAATGCTGTCAAATGATTAATCGTGATTAATAACATCCCAAATAAAAAGGTTTGTGTTTACTTAATGTGTGTATACAGTTTATGTTTATTATATATACATATATATTAAGGAACACACAGCCATTTAAAAAGAATTACGTATAAAATAGGTATTTTTTATTGATAAAAAACATATGCATATGTGTGTGCATTAAAATTGACACACACACATCTTATGGAAACACTTTTATTTCAGATGCAATTAATCATGATAATTATTTGACAGCGCTAATTTATTTCTATTGCACCTGTATTAAGAGTTCATTTTATATTGTTTAAAGGTGCATTCAAATATAATTGATAATTAATTGTCATTGGGAATAATAGGAAAATAATAAATAATAAATCAAATATCTGAATGTTATAATATAGAATTTATGTATACGCTATATTTTATTAATATAACTCTCTTTGAAAGAGAGTTTCTCTGTTTTATAACAGCATGTGCAAATTGACATGTAGATTTATTTTTATTTTATTTCTCCCAGTAGAGAGGTGAGTGTGACCTTGACACAGAGTATGTGAAGTGGAACTATTGTGCCAGTGACCTTTCAGCAATTTCCAAGTGTTCGGATCAGCTAGGATATTCAGAAACAGTTAGCATCAGATTAGAGGGGCAGAGTGATCCAGACGAGTCCCGGTGGCAAGTTCCGACACTAAAATGTCACAGGCCAAAGGGTTCGGAAATGTGGATGGTGAAGTATTTTTAGGTTGACGAGTCAGAATTAGCACTTTCCTTCAGCAAGATGTGAAAGTACACAGCCGCCGATAAGAGACTGCACTTGCAGCACTCTATGTGGGCTTTTATGTGTTTTATTGTCAATTATGTTTGATAGAAAGGCAGGTATACAGTCACCTCACCATATGGCTGTCGGAAATGGAATTGCCGTGTGGATGTCACATTCATTGCCTTAACTGGATTTGCTCAGCCGACCAGCTTGCAGAGATGACCCCCCTTCGGCCTCATACAGCTCTTAAAGAGAGTCAGAATCCATGTGAATGTTTGGCTGAATGGATTTCAGAGGCCGGTGCACATAGATCTGTCTCCACAGCTCTTATATTGCCGTTATGACAGCAGCACTACAAATGACATTACCAGTTTTATCTTCATGAGATATGAAAGATTGTAATCTAATTCACTAGCATGACTACTCTGGAGTACGGATCGTATCCGTTTGTATAAAAAATTCATAATGCTTAATTTTATAGAACAGATAATCCGAAAAAGTCGTTTATTCTAAAATTCTGTCTGTTCCTCACAGAAAGCTGTCATACAGTATGACTTCAGAAGACTTAGTAATATTTTTTATTATCATACACAATATGGACTTTTTTTTTCTCATTTTGGAGCCACAGTTTTTTTTGTTTTTTTTTTGCTGAATGACTGCAGACCCATTTGTACAAAAGCATGTCAGCCTGATTATAAATATGTTAGCATTTGATTTTTCCCCTCAAGATAATAATTCAAAATATTACAGTATATTGATATTAGTGCTGTCAAACAATTAATTGTGATTAATCGCATACAAAATAAAAGTTTGTTTACATACTATTTGTGTGTGTACTGTGTATATTTATTATTAATATATAAATACAAATTTAAGAAAAATATACTATATCTATATATTACACATATTTATATATATCATATACAATGATATAATAAAAGTCTATAAAAAAATAAAAATATTTTTTAATTATATACATTCATTTGTGTGTATTTATATGCACAATAAACACAGCACACACACACACGTAGTACGTAAACAAAGACTTTTATTTTGGAAGTGGTTTATCGTTTGATAACACTAATTGATATATTAAGGCATATAGATGTAGCTTCCCTTATGGATATTTTTTTACTTAAGAAAACAAATGAAGAAATAGTGAATTAGTTTATACATCTTCCTTCCATCAACGTTTTTTTGTTTTGTTTTTTTGTTTTTTTCCCTAGGCAATGCGTCTTAATGAAAAAAACCTAGGGTTAAACACATTTAACATGGGAGTGAAAAGCCACATTGATTATGAAAAACATGTACTGCCAAATATCTTATCCAAGCAATCAGATGTTTTCAGTCCATCCATAGAAGCATCATATCTTCTCTAAATCGAATTCTGTGGGGGTTTTTTTCATACCGGCGGACTTCAAGGACATCCTAGGCTTTTTGTATAGCATTTCTTTGATGAGAAGCTATACTGTGCCACAGTTCTGCGTTTGCTATGAGCTGTAACTGGTACAGATTGGCAGTGTCTTTGAAAAGCAACATATGCATTTGTGTTTGTGCATGATTTTGCACTTGCACATTTGAGATTATTTTTCTGATTATGTGAAGTTTGCATTTAATTGCAAACAATTGTTCTGAAGACACAGAGCGATGTTTGGCAGTGCAGAAATCACCTCCACTTTGCTAGGATGCTCTGGGCTGTTTGCCAAATCTCTGTGATATTTTGCTCTCCACATTTCTTTCAGTATAAGTTTTTATGTAAGTATTTATGGTCTGCCAGGTATATTTAGTCTTAGGCATATACGTCTAACCATTAAAAATAGTGAATTGTGTTTGCGTATCTTGTGCATTGGTGTTTGTTTGGGAAGAATTGACTTTTGAAGTATTTTGGTTTCCTACTATGGAAGTCAATAGAGACCTAAAACAGCCTGGGGCCTGTTCCATAAAACAAGTTTGCCAAATAAGCCAGGCTTTTGGCAGATAACCTGACTTATTTCATACCAAATTAACCAGCAATCAGTCAGACTAACTGAAATAAACCTGGCTTATTTGGTAAACCTGTTTTATGGAACAGGCCCCAGGTTACAAACTTTTTTCAAAATTTCTGTTTGGTTTGGCAGAACAAAGAAATGTATAAAACTACTTGACAAAATGACTCTACATTTTAAGAACATTTTCTTTTGGTTTTGTGAGTGAAAAATGACCCAAACATGTTGACGGGTTTCCTAGGGTTCATCCAGATGCTGGCGTGTGAGTGAGCAGTGGATCAAGTGAGAGAGAGACTTATTGTGTATGTGAGTGAAGAGAATGATTGTGTCTGAGGAACTGGTCCAAGTCATGTAATCTTGCCCTGTGTGTGTTTGCTAGTCTTTGTGAGTGTGTGTGTGCAGTACACAGTTGAAGAGGGCTTAACAGATTGCTTGCCCATTGAGGTCTGACCTTTACTGTCAGTGGAACACTATAAAGCCGGGCGCTGTACCCTACAGTCAGGCAGAATACTAACTAGGCCAAGTCCAGCTGTGCCGGCTGTATCTCTTTGCCCAAGGTGGGGATGTGAAACTGAAGATTTCACAGCCATGTCAATGTAATGTGGAGATTTTGAGGGGCCTTTGAACTGCCCCGAAGGATAACCTCCTGGCAAAATAAGATCTAGTTTTCATCACACAGCTGGGAAGACGGATCAGAGTACCGAGACAGAAAGTATGGCCCGGAACTGATCACTGAAAAAGCCAAAGACAATGGAAAATAATGGACTGTCTCGAGAAAGCACACAGTGTGCTTCTAAACGAATGGATCAGTAAGGCTGACTAGTCAGTTAGTGAGTTAGGAAGCATATTAATTGTTGACGCATGTCAAAATTCATTTACTTTAAGTTAAGCAGTAAAACATTTTATGGAAACACTTTATTTTATCGTGTGTTAGTTACGTGTTACGTGTACTTACTATAGTAATAACAATGAATTATACATAGTTGTTTTCAACTATCCCTAAACCAAATCATAACCAGAACCCTATAGCATGCAAGTAGATTAAAATGAATATACCTAAAAAATTAACTACACCTTAAAACAAAGTGTAACCTCTAATATGACAATTCTATATACAGTGAAAAAATATCATCAGTTTTTTAGCATAATTATTTGTTAGTTTCACATTGAAGGGTTGCGTCAATAATGTATTTTGTTAATAATGTAATTGTAAATATAATAGTAATCATTAAAATATTTTACCATATAATTATATCTGCATATATTTATATATATAATTATATATGCATGAAAAAGAAGATTGAACAACATTTCTAATACAAAATAAAAAAATATTTATTAATAAAATGTATGATACACACACACACCTGTTACTATGTATGAATATATTATAATATATATGATATATTACATAATATAAATGTATGTATTAATTTATTTAAACTTTATTGTTCTATTTATATAAATACATGGATAAATATATATATATAATGTATGATACACACACATTTATTTATATAAATTTAGACAGATAGATAGATATATAGATAGATAGATAGATGTTTATTTAAAAAGATACATTTCAATAAGAATAAATAAAAAGTACATACTAATAATAATAATATATTCTGATAATTGTCGACTAGTTTTTCAAATATAGCACCAATTGTCAGGATAGTGTGTAATTTTGCACATTCTGAATAAGGAGGCAGTGTAAATATGAAATGGGTGCAACTAGAGGGGCATCTAGAAACCTTGCATCATGAATAACAAGACATATTGTGTCATACATAAGAATGTTTGAACATACACAGCTGTATGAGTGTTATTATTATTTTTGGTGGTCCCAACCCATCTGTCGTCAGTGCTGACAAGTTCAGATCGCGTCTGTCACACTGCAGGATGTTTGAGGACCAAATCTTTTCCCTATCTAAGAGCGCTATGACGTTAAAGTGGTGTTTAGAGTACTGACTGTCCTCAGTTTGCCCCCTGTGCAGCAGCACCCGTTTAGTTAAAGTCACAGCTTTTTAAAATCTGCCAGGCAGCGCGGTGTGTATGAACATTAAAGTTCCCCTATTATGGGTTATGAAAGGTTCATATTTTGGTTTTAGGAGTCCCAAACAACATACAAGGTCAAAAACACCTACATTTTTCTTGTAATATGCATTTATTTTTTTACCTTATTTGTCCTAGAACTCCCAAACCATTTTGCTTTTTTAATTCAGAGCTCAATTCTCTGTTTAAACTGCAATGAAACCTGGTTTTACTTCAGGGCACTGCGTTGGACAACATACAAATGTAAACGTTAAGAAAAGGCTGGAAATCAAAGCCACACATTTCCACTGGGCTTCATCATTGATTTCTCCATGCCACTTGCTATCTCAGCAAATTCTCACTGGTTTGCAATGCAAATGCTGAGACAACGGTGTGTGCATCATCTAAACCTCACCAAAGCAAGGCAAATATGTGATCGCAATGTGTACTCGCCGGTATTACAAAGTCTGTTTGTATTGTGCTGGGTATCAGTGCTCCACTGGAGTTCCCTGCATGCGGAGCCTTTAGTGCGTCTTTGCGAGGTTCAAAGACTTCAAGAAATTATGGATGTAAATGGAACAACACAAATGTGACATGAGGAGAATCATACACGAGCCTCCCTCCCACTGCGAGAATCACTGTGCAGCGTGACTGTCTTTTATGTCGAATTGTAAATAAATCAGTCAGCCTTGCTTTGAAAAGTTACTGTTTAATGAATGCAGATTAGGTGTGGAGGGACTTTCAGATAACTGTTGTTAATGCTCTGACACTCTTAAATATTGTTTCGCTTTACGCTAACACTAGTTTTCCATTGTTTATTTGGATAAAGTTTTTATAACATGCATATGCAGTCAAATGATAGAAATGTAGTATATTAGAATGTAATTGTGGGGCAAAAAGTCTGAGAACATCAATAAAATGTTTCAGTTTTGAATGAATGATTACACATTATGATTTTTTTTAAGTTATTTTCTAATATCTAATCAAATCTTCTTTAAAAAAAAAACTTTTAAATATTGACTAATACTAATTAAATGATATTAATAATTAAAGCTTGTCTAATTAGTGCCTTATGACACCAGAAGCTCATATTCTAATAATATCAATATTCCAACTTCTGCATGGTACATGTATTTGTTCAAATATAATACATTTTATAGATGGTTTCAGACGTGGTTGAAAAAAAAAAAAAAAAAAAAAAAATATAAAATAAATATAAAATAGACATAGACAGTGCTTT
>JAUYWG010000039.1:18070329-18086482 GCA_034779775.1 Enteromius afrohamiltoni | reverse complement strand
TTTCTTTTTTTTAAAGAAATTAGTGCTTTTATTCAGGAAGCATTCATTTGATTGATTAAAAGTAACAGTAAAGACATAAAAAAAATAGAATTTTTTTTTAAAAAAAATAGATAAATAGAAACTGTTGTTTGAGATTATAATAGTTTTTCACAATGTTACTGTTTTACTGTATTTTTTGATCAAATCATTGCCTTGGTGAGCATAAGAGACTTCTTTTAGTAACGGATCATAACTTTTGAATGGTAGTATATATTTTGGAAGACAGGATATTAGGATGCCCACATACATTATGGAGCAACTGTTGTGTATTGAGCGTACTTACAGTATACTAAATTAAAATGTTTTCTAGATAGACAGCTCACTAGTTATTTTGGAATGGAGCGAATGTGTAAGAAAGAAAAAGAAAAGAAAAAACCTAGGATGACAAGTGTAAGGAACAAAGAATAATGGATATTTAATGAAATTTTCAGCATTTCAGAATCCTTGAGAATTAAAATGCCGCTACTTCAGCAAAAGAAGACATCAGCAGTTATGTGAAAGTGAGTGTGCTCATCTAACAAAGAGTTTCCTAACACAGCTGTCAGAGCGCCAAAACTGTGATTGATTCTTCTGTATATGCTGCCGCTTTTTAAAAAAGGCAGATTTAAGTTTATTTATGTCAGAATGCTTCTTATTAGGTTGTCGTAAGTAGGCTAATTTTTGTACTGTCACACTTTTTCTACAGTTTATATTTAATGTGGTATTTCAGCACGGATTTAAATATGGATATCTCATTTGTATAACATGTTTGTCAAACTGTTTTGTAAAATGTGGGGTTTAAAAATCACACTTCTAGTTGGATGAGCCACTTTCATAGTCAGTGTGTGTGTGCGTGTTGGTATGTACATATATATTATATATATATATATATATATATACACACATGCACACACATATTATTATCGTGTTATTTCGATTAGGTTAAAAATACCTCCATTTCCGAATCTCTCAAATCTTTTCATGAGACTTGGAAATCTTTTTTAGATTACATAAAAGGCTTACTCTGTTCTGCTGAAATCACCACTAATACGCATTAATTAACAAGATTGATTCTTGAGAGAGGAATGTTCATTTATTTTTATGTGTTTGCTTATCTTTGTTTATTTTTATATATATTTTTGGTTCCTTTTTATTTCAATTATTTTCATTATTATTTATTTGTATTTTCTCTAGTTTTTATATTTAAATATCTTTTGGGTGGGAGGGTTTTAAGTGGGTTTATATTAAGACGATCTGTAATTTATTATTTTTCATTGAATACATTATCTGTGGTCTTGTTAAAATACCAAAAAAAAAAAACACACAATAAATAACATAATAAAATAACATGATTTAAAATGTAAAAAAAATAATAATAAGATAATAAAAATAATTCTGTCATCATTTACACATCTGTGTATCATAGCGTCTATAGTGGAATTGCAAAAGAAGATTTTTCTAAGAACGCTATGTGCCAACATTGGAATTTATTGACATTGGACAAAACAAAAGCACTAAGACATTTACCAAAATATAGTCTTTTGTGTGCACAGAAGAAAAGAAAGTACAGTAAATGAGTAAATGAGAGAATCTTCTTTTTTTTTTTTTTTTGGCGTACTGCCCCTTTAAATTAAGATTTACATTGAACTCTAATACATTTAACTATGTAATGAATGGATTTATCACTATGCCGTTGCTGCTGTTTTATTAAAGTAATTTAAAACACATTGTAATACACTATTTTAAGAAGTGGCCGATTGCTTTGAAGCTGTGACCTAGCAGTTAGTTCACACACGGGACAGTACCTCTTCAGAAATCCGCCCTTTAGGGATAAATAAGATATAAAGGTGTGCTGTTTGACTGTGTGAATCCAGCTTGTGTCATTTCCTGACCCTGTATCCCTCTCTCTACAAATATAGTTAGTAGAGTAGAAAGGTCAGGAAAACGCTTAGAAAACAATTACATTTTGAAATAACTGCTTCCATACCCTAATTCTAAAAAAATAATAGCAATAACATAAGATGACCTTTTTGCTGGTGTACAAGAGAGTGAAGAATGACATTGTGGGTGGAGCTTTAATTCAGCTTTTCTGATCGGCCATTTATGAGGTATCCATCAGCAGAGCGTATATATGAGGGCGATAAATCTGGCACTGGAAGGACGTGTGTGTTCTCGCCCTCCGAGTGGTTTGTATTGCCTGACTGTCGGCTTGATGGATGGTCTTCCGTTCCTGCCGGGTTCGCCAGGTCTCACGGCAGCAGCAATGTCAGCATGTAGCTGGCCAACAGCAGTGCCATAAACAAATTTGATTGACGGTTCGGACCCGCCCATTCTACCTAACCTGGACACGGAGGGATTTCAGGGACATAGACACTTGTTGAGAAGAGCCAGGGTGGAAGAAGCTACACATTAATGTCACAAAACAACATCGCGGGTTTCAACCCAGCTTTTATTGCAGTCTGTTGATGTGGAGTCTGACGGAAGACAGCACGGCCTGTCACACAAACCCACTTCACTAAATACATGCGGTGTGCATATTAATGGACGCTGTTGATGGAGATGGAGAGCTCTTGCAGATATCATAAATATGCAAAGATTCCCATTACTTTGCTTGGATGGGGTTTTTAATTTTGGTGGGGGTAATTTATGTATTTAGGCTTGTCAGATGAACGAGAACAATCGGCAGGTGCCTAAAACGAGTGGCTGCAGCTCTTTGTGTTGTTAGTGCATGTGAAAACAGACGAAAAGTGACATGATGAACTGGGTTTCAGACAGTCGCTGAAGGCATGCAGATTGAAATGGAAATGGAAATCGATCAGTTGTAGAAGAGCCCTTAAATTGTGGCAGACTATGGAAATGTGGGATTGTTGTGTGTGCAATAATCTAAATGCGTCTTATTTATATTTGGGCCAGGTATTTGGGCTGAGCGATACAGTATGTTGGATATTCACAATGAATTTGCTAGTGAATTTTGTGATGTTTTTATATGGGATATTTGTTTTCTTACTAATTTGTCAAGTTTGGCAGTCTTTCCTTGTTTTCCGATCCAGAGAAGCATTACATTCACTCATTTTCACAAAGCAGAACACAAACATGTATACAATCCTTTTGCAGCATCATTTAAAAAAAAGATTAAAGTTTACATTTCTGCCATAATAAAGACCTATATTTAAAATGATTCATTGTGGTATTGGTGCATATGAATGGAAATAATTAAATATTATCTATTATTTGTGTTCATCAAGTGAGAAAAACATGCATCAAAGACATAATTTTTTCTCTTTTATTTTGTTTATGTATGTATAGTATATATATATATATATATATATATATATATATATACATGAAGAGTTTATTTGCAAAAACAGACAACTTAGCTGTATTTTGTTTTACCTAATCAGAATAACCCAACTGTAGTTTGATTGAGATTAATTGAAATGCAATGAAAAATGAAAAAAAAATGTTATCTGTTTTTGCAAATGAAATCTTCATATATAATTTAATTTTACTGTTACATCTATAACATTTTTAGTAACACTTTACAATAAGGTGCCATTTGTTAAAATGAGTTAATTTAACTAATATGAACAAACAATAAACAATGCATTTATTACAGTATTTATTCATCTTTGTTAACATTAGTTAATCAAAATACTGTTGTTAATTGTTAGTTCATGTAAGTTCACAGTACATTAATTAACATTAACAAACACAACTTGTGATTTTAATAATGCATTAGTGCTGAAACATCATGGACCAAGACTAATACATGCTGTAGAACTATTGTTTATGTTAACTAATGAACCTTACTGTAAAGTATTACCACATTTTTACTATTTTCGGCACATTTTTCTTCATCCTTTAAAGCCATTTAGCATATCAATATAATTCTAAAATAAATATATATTATAAACAAAACATGAAAAGCACATTGTTCGTTGTAATTAATCCCAAAATGATTCATTAATAGGTTTCGGTATTTTTACTAAATAGACGTACACCAGCTCATAATCCCAGAAACATTGCTTCTTCCTGTATCTGTCCACTAGTTTCAAACCTTTCCCGTCTAATTGTTTGGGAACACAAGTCTTTGTGACAGACTGTGTTTGGCGTGTTATATCAGCGAGGAAACAGCACTTTCTGGCCTGCTAAACATTCTTTGCGGTTGTTTAGGTCTGGTTGTTTGACTCTTTATAAAGAGTTACAGTGGTGTTCCCCCTGGGAAGACGGGAGAGCAGGGAGACGAGAAGAATGGCTGCTGTGCAGATTGCTTGGAGGATAGATTGCCAGTTTCAAACTGCCATAGACACAATCAAAGTCTCATTGCAGCAGAGGTGATTTTCTACATCCCCTACTTGTCGCATCAATCAAAATGCGCCTAATGAAATAACACATTAATCCCTGATGCACAATGTCTGCGAACAAATGTCATACTCTTTGCATTGTAATACCAGTGACATTGAGGTCTTATTGTTGTTTAATTTTAATTGTGTGCTCACTTGTTAGATGGATGTTTTTGACCATTGCATCATATCTTTTTGTTTTTCCAGTGTCTCCCTTGTGAGCTTATTTTGTAACAGCAAAGCCAACTGCAGAATTCATCTTGAGACCCCTCCAGTTTTTATTTTATTTTTTGTGCTTCGTTTCAGTGTTTTTGAATGCACAAACATGTCCATGTGTTCCATGTTTCCTCTTCTCAAACAAAGCCCTGATTGATTAATTCAGAAATATTGTTTCTATAGGCGAAATCACAGAAAACTATGCTGAAAAAGAAATTGGTACAGGAACTACTTTTAAAAAAAAAATTGTTCCAAAATAACAAATTTCACAAATAATTTCACAAAGAAACAGGAGGTTACTGTAGACGCCAAGTTTATATCTCACAGTTCGAATTTTGTTTAAACTTAAAGTAAAACCCAGACCCTATCACGATTCTGAGTTTACATCTTGCATTTACAGTATTTTTCGAATCTGAATTATGTTTTTTTTTCTGTTTTTTTTTGCACCATGGAATAAAAAAAAAAAAATCTTATATTTTTTCACAATTCAGACATTTCATATCAGAACTGTGAGCTTAAAACGAAACCTTACAGTTCAAAAACACAATTGTGACTTAACATCGTGTTTATATCTCAATTTTGACAAATAAACTTCCATAAGTAACTCACTGTACCCATACAGTAAGTATCTCTTTCTCTTGAAACACATCCTTTCTTTGTCTCTATCCATCATCAACCTTCCATGTTATTTCACTCCATTTATCAGCCTTCCTCATATTTTCTTAACTCCACTAAAAAGCACTCTCGATTGTTGTGCCAATTAGTTTGAAATAGTAATACCCCTCCAGCCTCTTGTAAATGATTGTACACAGTGCCAGAGCTCTCTGCAGGCCTAATTAACCTATCCCTGATGCAGGTAGGAGTAAATTATCGCAGGAGGACACGGTATCTTTGGGGGTGGACACACTCCTGTGTTCTGTGTGACGGCGCGGTGTATCCACGTTGAGGTCAGGGTTGTTGCATGTTCCCCGCCTCTATTTCCAGAGACCTCAAAAGGTGGTTTGATCTCTGATAACAAGTAGCTAGAGACGAAGAACCATTGATTCCTGGCATGATAAATTCAAGAGGCTAGTCTTTCTCCTGACTGCTCTCTTGACTTCTCTTCTCTCCTGAGAGACAATTGGCAGGTTAAACAAGCCTCTTCGCTTTACTTTTCTCCTGAATATGTCAACATTTTCACACTATACTGTGTTGTTGTGGAATCATGCAACCATCAACTCCTTTATCTTATTTTACAGTGATACTGCTGTTGTAAAAATGTTACTTTTAATATTATTTTTTTTTTCACTAATACTGTTATTGTTGTTTTATTGCACATCACTTTGGCTAAATTTCTGTTGGTGGTGAAAAGAGGTGGCCGCAGTAGTTGCCGGAATCCAACCGGTTTTCTGGTTTTAAGTTAAATTTACAGTTAAATACCGTAATTTCATAAACTGATATAATGTTAATATACCAACCTATTAAAGTACTAAAATCTGTTTTGTATCTTTGAAATACACTAATAACCAACGAATACAGGTGGTGATGAGAAAGTCACATGATGAACCAAAGTTCATCACAAGCATTTTAAATAAGAACATATTACAAAGGTGCTCAGTGGCATTCAGGCATTAAACAGAAATAGGAGGGGGATGTTATTCACCTTATCGGACCACATGCCATATATCCTGGAAGGTCCTGCTGCATTAGCATTGACTTACCCTGAGCACTGCTGTACAGTGAAGCAGGATCAGCTCCTGACTAATGAATACCATGGGGTGTTTCTCAGCCCTTCAGTCTCATACATCTGTTTGTAGAGTGAATAGTAAGTTGGTTCAGTGTTTAACATGCAGAGGGCACATTCTGTCCCTAAAGATGTCTACTTCTCAGCTCACTCAGACTTGGACAGAGAGATGACACAGCTAAAGAGGAAACATTTGGTACAAGGGACTGATAATGTTCCCCCGGCCCAGGAGAGCCTGTACTTGCTTCTTTGTGCTGGAGTGCTGTCTGATGTTTCAGTGCGACTAAAAGAAGAAAATTTGAGTAGTGAAAAACTTCTGCTCTAGTGTTAGCAAAGCAGCTGCCCAGTAATACCTTAGAGGAGTAAATAACGACTTAACGAGTTCTTAGATCTGGAAACTCTAGTATTTTTCTCATGAGTGTGAGATATAAAGACACATTAACTTGCAATTCTGAGAAAAAAGTCAGAATTGCAAAATTAAACTCAATATTATGATTTTTTTTCTCAATATTCTATTTACATTTCACAATTGCACAAGTTTGCATTTCTCCATTTTGATATTTGTCCCCCAATTTAGAGTTTAAATGTCACAGTTTTTTGACTGTTTTATAACTTTATCATTAAAATGACTCAATGACTATTTTCTTAAAATTGTCCGTTTCTATTTTGCAGTTTTGCATTTATATCTTGCAATTGTGGAAAAAGTCAGAATTGTGCTCCCAAACAAGCTTCAATACAAAACCTATTAGAAAACTTATTTTAAACTCTAACAATATAACTATTTTTTGACATTAATGGTACAATATTACTGTATTTGCTGTGTAAATATGTACACCACAGTCTTGTGTTCAAAAGCAACAGCAGTGTGAGTTCAGCGAACCGTCGGGAATTCATCAGAAGATTTCTGCAGGTTGCATGCGTTGGTGTTGTACTGGAAATCCATAATGTAAAAAGCACGAACAGAGCAGTTCCCTGGGATGCCCCATTGTTCCTCAGCATCTCCTACCAGCAATCCGAGAACCTCACAGACTGCCGACTGTCAGCCTTTGATTTGGAAAAACTGCAGCTATTGCCCAGGACACTTGATACAGAATACCACTGTAAATGATTTATTCATAAATCGTTTTTTTTGCCTTGTGCTGCTTTAAGGACTACGCAGTTGATCAATATTTTTCCATTCTGTTGGGTCACATACTGGGAGAATGATTGCCTTGCTCAACATTAATTAACTTTTATTATTAGAGACTGAATTAGCGTGTTGATTGCTGTGTAGAGGAATTAAAAATAGCTCAAGATGACCTTTCTTTTTCACTGTTGTTCTCCATTGTATTTTCGCTCACATGCTATAGTATAAAACAAGGTGCCCTAATTTTTAAAGCTGAAATATGAATGTAGCATGGTGACAAACTGTTCTGTGTTAATTATTAAAAGTGTTTGGATTCATTTACATGCCGCTGAGGCCAAGAAGTCACCAGGGAAGGTGGTGGGTTACCCAGTTTTATAGTTTAACACTTCAAACAGCTCATTAAGATTCTGCAAAGAATCACAGGTGTACATAAAGATGTGATATGAATACGGGACTTATGTCCCTCCAAGGACCAAAAATGTGGTTCATATTCAAACATGCTTTGAATACAAATATTCTAAACACTTCTTGAGTTAAGTAGTAAGGTGATGGTTAATAGTTACTGGAAGGGAAGTTTTCTGTTCCACAAATGAGTGATTTGAACCCATTTTCTCGTCACAGTTCCACAATACATTTACATAATCCCAGTGCCGGTTCCACATCGGAGATGAACCTAACTGATTTGTTTTGTCATCGGATCCCTGTCCGTGCATAATTATCAGAATGTCTCAGACGTCGCTGCCCTTTCAATGTCATCACACATCGATTCACATTCCGGCGCCGTGGGTTCATCTGACTCTGATATGCTGTGATTAAGATAATTAATCTGAAATAAGGATCTTCATCTGGATTTGGCGAGAAGTAATTATAGTGATGATTTGCAAGCTATCAGAATGACCGGGGCATTATGGCCGTATGGCACCGCAACCAAATCAACGCAGTGTTGCAATCAGACACGCTTCACTTGAACCATTTCTATCGCTCCCCCTCTCTAAACAAGCGCCGCAGCTTTTGCTCTGTGTATTATGAATACCCTGTTATTTCCTATTGCGGGTGGATCAGCGTTCCAGCGAGTTCAAACTGAGAGAAAGATAATTGAGTGGATAATCATTCGTGTGGTTTTGCTCCTGAATTTAGCCATGAACTTTTGAAGCAAGGATTCTGAATGAAAGGCTTTGACATTTATCGTGGGCAGATGTGATGCAATTTAAAATCAGAGCTAAACAATATGGATTTCCTTCTGCGATTAAGCAAGGTCGGTGTATTGACACAGATGTCATTAAATAGTTAATTGAGCCTTGCGATGGTCATGTTTGCTCGAATTAATTACTGCTGATGCTGTAAGTGTTAATAATGCTGACTAATTTTATTTTATTAATTTATTTTATTTTATTTTTTTCTGTAAGGGTGGGAATCTGTTGGGCTCATAAACCCAAAAATGTAAACATAATTATGTTTCTGTTTCCATTTTAATGAATTGGCTCATGATCTGTTATGCACTGAATAATGTGTGGTTCATGGGCCTGTAGAGGAAAGAAATATGACAATTTAACTTTTATGGCTAACATACAAATAACAGGCTAGAATGTGGCCATTTTCATTTTATATATATATATATATATATATTTCTTTTTTATTTTTTTATTTTTTTTGACACCCAAAACTACCATACCATTATCACAATTCATGTGGTTACAATCCCAAAAATATATATATGATATATAATATATTGGGGAGATATAATTTCTGCATGAATCAACGCTAATAAATAAATCTTGCCAATATTGATGCTTTTATGCTTTTCTAAAAATGCCATGGGGTGAAAACTCTTCTAGCAATTCGTCTGTGAATACTCGGCTCATAAAAGTTTACTTTTGATTCAAAAAGTCTTTTGTTGTTAGAAAAGTATTTTTCCAGAAGCCCATAACGTCATCGCAGTTCTTTTCCGTGTTCCTTCCCTCTGCTTTTTTACAGTTTTATTGTGAGTGTATACGTTTGAAATCATAGTTCTTTGTTAATGTAGGTTAAAGTCTCTTTTCATTCTTCTGAGGCTCAGGAGTGCAGAGACAGAGCAAACATTTCTTTATACCTCTCCTCTTCTTCCTTCCCCGTACCTCATGTCTCTCCCGCTCTCTGTCTCCTCCCTGCCTGCTCCCTCTTCCTCCTCCTCCCAGAGCAGTGTCTTTTAAGTATCTTGCCGTCTTCTCTTCTCTCCTCTCTTCGGGTCACAGACATCAAAGAGAAGTGCGCAGAATGCCTCTTTATTCTGACAACAGCCCGAGAGAGTATCTGACTGCAGAAAACGGCAGCGGCGGTGGCTCAGGAGAGGAGAGACGAATGAAAGACGTTTATTGTAAGCAAAAAAATAGGATACAGTTTAATTTAACGGTCCATTAACAATCCATTAATTTAATAAATATGCAAGTGTGTGATTAAATGGAGAGGTGGTATAATTGTGACGGCGGTGATTGAGATCTGAAATGCATTTTGTATGCACATCTGCAATCTCGGCCGAGACGGGTCTGAACAAGGTGTCGTGACAGGTGTCAGTCAAAAAGAGAAAAGTGGCTACTCTCAATGTTGTCAATGCAGTCAGTCAGTGCTTCATAAAAATGTCCTCAGTTCACATAATATTGTGTGGTCCTGCTGCTGTTCCGCTTTTTTTAAGTATTATACTGTACACCTCCTCGTGCTAAGCTTAATTAAAGGAACAGATCACCCAATAATTAATATGCTGTCACTATTTACACAACTTAGTTGCAAACCTCTATGACTTTCCGTTATCTGCAGAAGATATTTTGAAGAATGCAGTTTTGGTTCTTATTGACTTCTATTGTTTTCTTATTGTCATTACAATGGAAATCATTGCACATTCTATCATTCTATCAAAAGGGCATATGAGTAATGTCCTCTAAATGTTGCTAAAACATAGGTTCAATATGTAAACCCTGGCACATTTGTATTATGTTGACATAGGTACATATTGCTGTGTTTTTATTATGTTGCTTGAGGTATGTATTGCGACACTTCATAATTCCAATATCTGGGGACTGTTGCTAAAAGCTAATGCTGGAATCACCAATTCCATCCCTAAACCTATACCCAATAGTGTTAACAAAGCTGATTTAAAAATGCAGTTGTTGATGCAACAATGTAATTTCAACTTTATTTTGTCGAACCATAGTTATACAGGATTTGAACCAGAGCTCTGTACATCTCTGTAGTCTGTTAGCTACCTACCAAACCTACCCATAGATATGAAGATGGATATGTGTGATGCTAACATTCAAAAGCATCAGTTTTCAAATCCAGCATATTAATATTGTTTTGAAGTCATAAATTGATATTCTTCAAGTAATTGTGGGAAAATTTCATTTTATTTATCGAAAAATGTATTAAAGTTTTACTGCCTCCAGAGTTCATTTCTTTTGGAAACTATAGTAATGTGTACTTGTTAGTAGGCCTATGTATTTCGTGTCTCGCTAAAAAGTGCATCTAGGCACGTTTATGCCATGAGACCAGGTAGTCCATTATGTTTCCCAGAAGAAAGAAACAACAGCGTATGTGTAAATGATGAAGGAATTGATATTTTTGTGTAAATGATCCCTTTATGCAACCTCTAACCTCAAGCTGGTGTTACTCCCCTTTATTTGTCTCTCTACGCACCATTTAAATACTGAGAAGAGTTTCTGGATCGTTTTGCTATGAAAGCAGCACAGGTAGCTTCGCTCTGATGGATGATCCACTAAGCTGAGCAGAAACCTTGAGTGTCAGCCACAAAACCTTGAGACAGGGAGCACATAATGAACCTTCCCTTCAGCAAGCCAAGGAAAGAAAGAGAGGATAGAATGAGAAGAAAGACGAGATAAATAGACAAGGCTTGGAGGAGAGGGAAACATTTGCATTACTATGGCTGCATCCCAATACACATACTTATACTTCACACCAAACATACAGTATGCTTGAGCAAAAGTTATGAACTGGAGGGTCACGACTGCTTTAAATGTGGGTTCACTTGCAATGAGGATAAATATGTCAGCTTTTGGCATTTTGGTCCAATAATGAGTTAGGAAAAGCTCAGCCCTGCTTCTGAATCCGCCTACTTCCCTAATGTAATGTATGCCAAAGTGAGCTGAGGAGCTATCGGATTGCAAAAGAGAAAAAAATTTTATAACTGAGTGGCTATTTAAAGTAACCCTATTACGGGTTATGAAAGGTTCATGTTTTGGTTTGGGGAGTCGCAAAGAGGTCAAAAAACACTTTCATTTGATTATAATATGCATTTATTTTTACCTTACTTGTTCAACAGATGTGATTTGTGAGCGTTTAACGCTACAAAAGTGGCATCTAGTGGCAAAAAATGAATTTGCACTTTCATTAAATGCAACGCAAAAAGAGTGGACGGGACATTTAAAATGTTGCAGGATGTTTTCAGCTATGTTGTACACTGCATGAAAGGTCATTTTCAAAAATCTGTAGTAGGGTCACTTTAAGTATTAGTTGTTTTTGAGTGAAGGTTAAATTATTCATGTTATGCTATACACTACCATTCAAAGGTGTGGAGTAGGTAAGATTACTGGAAGAAGCCTCTGGATGGTATACTTTTTTTTTTTAAATACAGTAAAAACAGTATTGTGAAATATTATTACAATTTAGGTGTTTTTTATTTTTATTTATTTTAAAATGCAATGACAAAACAGATTTTTCTCCAGTCTTCAGTTTCATAGGATCCTTCAGTATAAACAAGAATCTTAATGATATATAAATCTTTACTGTCACTTTCAAAATTATTGTATAATTCGAAATAAAACTGTATACCAACTGTACTACTAATTGAATTAATAAAAAATGTTACCGTTGTATAATTTAAAGGAATAGAATGTTGGTAATTAAACATTTTCTAGTCCCCATTGACTTCCATTGATTTTTTTTCTCCATGCTATGAAAGTCAATGGCTACCCGTTACTGTTTGGTTACCAACATTCTTGAAAAACATCTTGTTCAGCAGAAGAAAAAAAATTAGGTTTAGAACAATGTGTGGTACAGGTAAATGATGACAAAACTTCCTTAATTTATAAATTAATTTATAGTTGATATAGCATCGCTAGTCAAAGAACATGATATCCCACTTCATCAATTGAAATGTCAGTTAAATTGCTCATTGTAGTAATACTACAATATACACTACATACTACACATACAGAAGCAGAGTAGCTATTCTGAACATAAGCTTTACGTTTGTACTGTATATAGGACATATAGTGTGAGAATTGGCATGCAACGTGTGTGTCTGAGAAATAAAGAGAGATATGGGTGCTTACAAAGCATGTAGCGTCCGTCGCTAGCTGCCAATTGGAAGTAACGTACTGCCTGCAAGAGCAAATTAGCCTCCAGGGAGTTCTTCACCTCAAATTGAAATTGACAGCAGGTGACACTCACAAACTCATTAAAATACCTCTGGCAGAGGTCGGCCTTATGCTGGGCCAGCACAGGCCAGACAGTCTATCAACAGGGGGGAGATAAATTAAATATTTCATCCAGGGCCGGAAACGGGGCCTTTCGAATTATTTCACTTGGTAACTTGTCCAGAGAGTTCAAAGTATTCTGCGTGGTACGACCTGCTAAGTTGTTATTTATTGGCCGGAATGTTTTTATAGCTGCTTGGCCGGTGCGTTTAGAGGTGAGGTGCTGTGAAAGATCTCATTTAGAGAAGGCTAATCCGATGTTCTTAGTAAAATTGGCCTCATATAGCCAGTCATGCACTGCTTTTGAGGCATTTGGCTTGGAGAGTCTGCAATGCGGTCAAGTTTTGGTGAAAGCATGTGTTCATCCCACCCATATGGCAAGTGCTGGTCATTAGCTGTGATTTTTGTTTCTTTTTGTCTCTCTCTCTCCTGCTCTCTCAATTCATGACTAGCAGCACAGCTTGTGCGCGCCAGCCATTTAGCATTTGTAATATCGACTGTTGATCTTTTGTGATTCGATTCAATCCACTCGTGTCGAGCGACATGCAGTGTGTGGCATGCATGAAGGGAATTAGGTGTCTCTCAGGCAGGACTTCAGATCCAAAACAGTGACTGCAGTGATAGCTCCTAGCTGTGATGAAACTTTGCGTGTGACTGATATGAAACGCTTAACACAGGTAGCAGCTCGTCGCACAACCTCCATTGGAAACAGTTGCGAGCTTCACGAGAAGAGCATGTGGAGTTTTTATTTATAGTGCCTTTGACACATTCAGGCATGTTTACAGAAACTAGGTTTGTACGCTTCTGTTTTTGTGTTGTTCTTTTGCTGTATGAATCACAATTATTTGCAGTAGTCATTTGTGCAACAACCCAGTGCTTTAATAAGAACAGAAATATAAAGCACATACTGTACATTCAGTGTATAAAAAGAATGTTATTCATTTCTATACCATTTATACTGTACTGTAAATGTTAAGGTGTATTTATAGGGTTTGAAATGTGAGGGTGTTTTTGCACTGATGCAAGGCTTATGTATAATCTTAAAGTTTTGGTCATCAAATTAAAGTGTATTTCTAACTTGTATTTTATAGAGTTATTAATTGATATTAATTATCATCACTGCATATTTTGAATAAGCTAATATAAAAAAAATGTTTTATGTGATATTTTCTGTTAACGTGATTAATTATACTCTGATACTCTGAAAGATTTTCATCATACCCCCCCCTAACAGTTATACTGTGAAATATTATTACAATTATAATTTGAATACATAATTTATTCCTGTGATGCAAAGCAGAATTTGCAGCATCATTTCTCCAGTCTTCACACAATCCTTAATATCCAATCCAGCAATGTTTCTTATTATTATCAATGTTAAAAACAATTGTGCTGCTTACAATTTTTGTGGAAACACTTTTGAAGGAACTAAATTTATTTGCAATTGCAATTTGCAAAATTTATCTTCACTGTCACTTTTGATCAGTTTAATGCATCTTTTTCTTTACAGTTGTGTGGTATTGAATAGTAACGCATTAGATTTTGACCTAAAGAAAGTGCTTTATAATGCTGTCTAGATAGGCGGCTCACTAGGTTTTGAAAAACAGCACCCTCTTTTGCTTGGTCATTCCTTCTGCTTTCTTCATTCTCTTTTTTATCCATATTCCACTACATTTTCCTTCTTTTTTTCCTTTTTAAATACTGGGTCAGACTACCCTTTCCTCTTCTGGTCATTTTAGCCTCCAACCATCCTACATCCTCTCATACACTCTTCCGTTCTCATCTATGTGTGTGGGTTAAATGTATAAGAAGGAAAAGGCCTAGGCTTGTAGAAGGAGAGGCCTAATGAAGAATGTATCGATTTCCTATAAGAAGGATTTAATCAAAGTCCCACGACACATCCACTGGGACAGAAGGCTCGCTACAGCACCAAATTACACTTCATACACCATCTATTTTTCAGCCACGGCGATAAATGGAGGTGCCGAGCAGATAGATGAGAGTCCCTCCAGCTCGTTCATCATACCCAAACTAGAGGAGGAAAGCAAAGTGATTGAGACGGGCAGCAACAACAGCCAATGATGAATAGACCGGGAGGTGTCGACGGGGCGGGAACACCATTCACCATTGGACAAGAAAGATTTAATTGAATTTGGGAAGAGAAGGTTATATAATGAATGATTCATTTGATCTATAAAAAAATGTATGACATTATGTCTGGGAGTGCTATGTTGTTGTTGCATAGAGCATTTATAGTTTATTAGACAGTAAAGATAAGTAATTCAGTTGACTGAGCTGTTACTATGGCTCATTACGCACCACAGTGGAGGAAAAGTTTACGAGCACAACAAATCTGATGTGGATTTACGTCTGCAAAATGCTGTTTGTCAGCAAATACAAGGATTAGCACTTGGATTTGAATATGCTAATTTTATCCAAACACAAGCAAGTTCTATATTTGGCCAATTAATACCATAAAACAATGTCCTCTACGTGAGATTATCCCTGATTTTGTGGAAATAAAGAAAACAAATATTATTTCAGTATATTAGATTTAAGGGTATTCTGCTTGAGATAATGCATCTCTTTGTCACTGGAACCGTCAACAATTACACTGTTTCTGTTGTGTTTCTGTTTCTGTCTTTAAAAGTCTTGATTCGTCCATCCACATTTAAAGGTCTATAAAGGTTTAAAATCTGAGCAGAAAAGCAGAAATGTTAAATATTTAAATGTTGAATACTTAAAAAACAAATCTATCTCTAAACATCTCTAAAACAAAATATGTTTACTTTATATTCAAACTAAATGTATGAAGTATTGTTTTCTGAGAAACTGAGCGAAATTAAAGGATTAAAATCCAGATGATTTACTCACCCCCATGTCATCGGATATTTTCATGTCTATCTTTCTCCAGTCATTGATTTTATATATCTTTTTAATTACCAGTCGTTTCTCTAGATAAGAGCCTTATTCCTCAGTTGGGATCATGTAGAGCCCTCTTAGCACATTGGTCCACATTAAAGTCCTACAAGTTTTCTGAGTCTGTATAGATATTTGTTCTTGTTTTAATCATAAACCCGTTCCATTTTAATCCGTTTCTCATTAATCGTGACTTTTTATTTTGTCGTTCATCTTGATTTAAAGTCATACAAAGCCAATTTTTCCATGAGCTAATATGATTCTTTAAGGAAAGGATGTGACAAGTGGCCAGGTATGGTTTCCCATACTAGGAATTGGTGCTCTGCATTTAACCCATCCAAGT
>JAUYWG010000039.1:18027741-18070229 GCA_034779775.1 Enteromius afrohamiltoni | reverse complement strand
GAGAGAGCGCTGATTATTCACTAACCCCACCCACAATCCCTGCCGGACCTGGGACTCGAACCCACGACCTTTGGGTTTGGTCTCAATGGAAAGTTTGTCATATAGTTTGTTTTAAAATTTTTCAAAGATAGTGTAAAAAAAACGCTAATTTTACCCTGTCAAAAACATCTCTTTAGAAATCACTCTGTTCTGTGTACTGCCCCTTTAAATCTTCACAAGCTCCGCTGACCCCACCCCTCTTTTCTGAGGCACTCTCAGAGGATGTTTATATAGTTGTATTCGTATTCGTGAAACTTGCTAATTAGTGCATTATTAGGAAAGGTGATTTGCAAAGATTTATTAAAAGACATCATTACACGGCTCTCTGGAATGCTTGATTCTGATTGGTCAGTTGAGACATTTGCAGGTTCGTTCTTTTCAAATAATATCCGCTCCAAAGTATTAATGCATAGCCGGTACTACTTGTATGTTTAAAATCCCTCCGTGCCAACAAAGATTACCGTTTGGCGCCATCTCGTCACAAACACTGGACAACCACAATAAACAATGGAAAATTTAAAATACTTCCGTTGTTATATATTCATATGTAGATGTTAAAAAATGTCTTACTACCGTTTGAATGTTAGTCACGTGGTACTATATCGTTTTTCGGAAGGATGAAAATGTTAATTTAAAACAAATATGGCAATAAAATGTTTCAAATTCATATTTATGTCCAGTTTTTTTCCTTATGTGGCAAGTAGCCGTGTAATAAGCGGGATAATGTTCAGACAGCCTGTAGTTATCGCAAAATAAACCCCTTCAGCGTGATCACACTGTCGGGGCTTATTTCTGCGATAACTACCGGCTGCCTGTACATTATCCCTTACTTAACTCACTGTTTCTGTAGGTGAGGCTGGATCATGAATGATTCTCGCAAACATAAACGCATTTCAGTTGATCAAGGGCACGTTTCCCTTCAGAACCAAATGTAACGTTAATCCTCCGCGTCTTCAGTCTCTCAGATGTCGAGGGTAAATCACTTCTGCTATGTTCATTAATACATTCAACAACAAAACACCTCAATCGTTTAGGAGTCTTGCTTGTCTCTGTGTCTCGGTCTGATGACGGCTCACTGAGGTAAGACACCAGTTCTGTCTGTGTGACACGCTGCTGTCAATCAACTATTGTGGGAGTGACCACCATTTTTATTAAATTAAAAGAAAACTACCGGTGGCCCCGGATGACCCCTTTAAGAAGCTGTAGACATCTGCATTAAAAACAAGACAAAAATACTGATGAAGTACATCACTTTTTTGCAGTGTGATCCAAAAACAAGTGAAAGCTCATCCCATTCCAGCTAAATTAAAAACGAATAAAAGTCTTGAAACTTTAAAGTCTTAAATTTACCCTGATAAAACATGCAGAAACATGTACATAAAAACAGTGTTATATGTTTCTCTATATTAATATGATATTAAATGTACTGTATGTAGGATTGACACCGAGGGTAATTGCAGTCCAAATTCAAAATACTGGAGAGGGGTTTTTCACCCGGCCTCTCCTCTCCAGACCTGATGCACATTCAGGTTGCCATGATTGACGACAGCAACAGGAACGAACGCACATGACAATGCACTGTATTTTCTGCCAAGCAGGCAACCTGGATGCCGAAACGCTACTGACTTCGTGAGACTGGGAGATAGATGGAGGGTGGTGCTTCAGACCAAAACAAAACATGACAACATAAACATCAGTTGAGGGCTGCAACTGCGCTTTTTAAACGAGAATATCCAGGCTGTACTACTGTCAGCGATATGAGTACTTTTAATGAACATGTTTTCTTAATTCCTGCTGATCATAACAGAGACATTTTATGATTATTACAATACATTTCTTACATACGGTACCTTTAAATGTGACCCTGTTTTTATAGTATACAACTTGTCATTTAAAACTTGCAGGAAAATGTAATAACTTTTAAAATGTAAATATTATGGCAACACTTCCATAGTCCACTTTAGACATTCTGCTAAAAGTGAGTAACTTTGCAACTACATGCCAACTAGCAATCATTAGAGTATTAGTAGACTGTATACTCAATATCTTCTAACATTTCATTTTGATGGGTCTACATGGCTCCATACATATTCTTTTCTTGCTCATGAATATGTCACATTACTGAAGCGAAATGAGTTGCAAATGCTGTTGACTTCAAAGCGTTTTTCAATTAGAAGGTATACACATTTTAGAGACTTTTCCTCCCTCTTTTTCTTATCAGGCTACAAATGAAGGGCCTTTTATGTTTGTGTGTTACTATGGTGACCAGTTACCCTGCGCATGTCGGGCTTGAAAGACCCCCGCTGGTAAAATATGCTGTAAATAGCTGTACAATAGTTCATCTGCATAGCTGCTTCTTGATTGGAGTGGCTGCAGTTCCATGCCACTCGGCCAAGAGAAGTGAGTCTAAATTGTTTTGCCCCAGAAACACTGACTAAATCAAACCGGTATTGTTGTCTGAATAGGACACGGTCTCAGAAAAACAGCGAATGTCCCCTTTTTGCCTCGAGAGGTATATGGAAAACAGCTAAATTTAAAGCTACACTCTCAAAAATAAAGGTGCAAAAGCTGTCACTGGGGTGGTACCTTTTGAAAAGGTACCCTTTTGTACCTATTAGGTTCAAATATGTACACTTTAAGCACTAATATGTACCTTTAAGGTACCAAAATGGACACTTTACATACAAACATGTACCTTTTCAAAAGGTACCGCCACAGTTACAGCTTTTGTACCTTTATTTCTGAGAGTGTAGATGTATCTGAACGACTGATTCATGCATAGAAATCTGATTGGGAACTCGTAATAAATGCATTTGCACCACAATCCAAACAGAGGGCATGAAAGTTTTCTGATGCTGTTGAAAAGTTGTCGACTTTTGATTGCTTTTGTTTGATACAGCAAATCAGCGTTTTGAGAGAAAAACACTTCAGGTTGTGTGATTTTAAAATATCTACAAAGACACTGCAAACAACAGATGGTTTTATATAGGACAGCGTGCATTATTTACGATATTCTAATCCAGCAGAATAATAAACACCTTTAGAAGAAGCAAAAAAAAGGGCAGGACAGCTTGTAGATACTGTCTCAGAATGTGGATTTGTTTGTTGTAAACCGTTCCTCCATCTCATTTTCGTCTTTTCTCTTGTTCAGCACTGGTTAGTCCCTCTGCGTTAATCCACACTTGAATTGTCACATCCTGACAAATGGTCCAGCAGTCAATGCATGCTATATATAGCGGTCTGCTGGGTGGTCTTTAAAATGCTGCTCTCTTAGTCTCTCTGGCAGTAAAGTGAATTGCATGAGTTTGGTGAATGTTACTGTAGCTTGTCAGATAGAATCGCTGTGCTGGTCTCATGTGGTCTAGTTAATAGATGTGTGTGCTGATGCAGTTGTCAGGTCGGTGCTTTCTGCTTGGGTCATCCTTGATTCTTTGACCTGATGGTTACTCTAAAGATTATGAGGTGTCTGGCGAGTTCAGCACTTGTTCTGGACAGGTTCCTCTACAAAGCTTGTTTACTATCTTTAGCTTTAATATTAAATTATTGCATTATTTGTATGTATAAATACACTAACGTTAAAAGATTTGGGGTCAGTAGGATTTTTGTATTTTTTAACCATGGATAAACTGGTCAGAAGTGACAGGGAAGACTAAATAAAACCAGTCATAAGTGTTAATTTTCTAAAATTAAGATTTATACATGACCTAAAAGCTGAACAAATAAGCTTCCCATTGATGTATGATTTAGATGTATAGGGCAATATTTGACTGAGATACAACTACATGAAAATGCTGCTAAATGCTGGGAAAATCACCTTTAAAGTTGTCCAAATTAGATCTTATCATTGCATAATTACTAATCAAAAATTAAGTTTTAATATGTTTTCAGTAAGAAATTGGTGAAATACCTTCATGGAACATGATCTTTACTTAATATCCTAAAGATTTTTGGCAAAAAATAAAAATCAATAATTTTGACCCATACAATGTATTTGTGGCTATTGCTACAAGTATACCCCAGCGACTTAAGGCTGAATACCAAAAAAAGAATACCAAATCTTTCTTGAGCAGCAAATTAGCATATTAAAATGATTTCTGAAGGATCATGTGACACTGAAGACTAGATTTATGATACTGAAAATTCATCTTTTTATCAAGGAATAAATGACTTTTTAGAATATATTCAAAGTTTTTGAGAGTGGTAATTTTTCATTTTCTTTGTTTAGTTGTGTCTTTTAGATGTCAAATGTTCTTGCATCTATTCCAAATATTTTGGTGCAGCTTACAATGAAAAGTGCTGTTGGACTACCTGTTGTATAAATTAATACTCTATTCTATTCAAGCATGGCAATTGTATTGATATTTAATTCTTTCCAATGGTTTAGATTTACGTTTTGAATTTTACGGATAATTGGCTGCCAAAAGCTGCTGCAAGCACATTTCTGTTTTCAAATTTGTTTTTTAAAACAAGTGTCTCGCTCCAAATGACATCACTGGCAAAGAGCCGGAGTATTAAAAAAACACTTACTGCAGCTTTAAGTCTTATTCATACGCAATATATGCACTTTCATATCAGTTGAGTACGAAAGTGTCTGCCAAGACCTTCCTAAAATGCGGTTTTGTAGACATTAAGTTGAACACTTAAGTGCATTCACCATCGTAAACAACTAAACTAACAATATTTAAAGTATGTAACTAGAGTTTTAACCTAGGGAAATGTGCTTGCTTGTGCAAAAGTTGCATAAGTGTTTTGGGTGGTTGCCAAGGCATTTCTGTATGATTTTTAGTGTTCACTGGGGTGCTTACTTCCTGACTCAAGTCTACAGCATCTACCTTTGTGCATTTGATGGACGCTTCCAGAGTTATCCAGAGTGACTCACGTTGCATTCAAGCTTTGTTTTTTCACTGCAGGGAATTGAACTCATAACATTGGCATTGCTATGGCCAAGCTACAGGAAGACACAAATGATGCACCACTTGTAACCCTAACCCTGATTATGAATAATATTGTGCAATCCAGTAAGTGCCTTAGCAAGCATCACCAGTTATAATACTCTGCTTTGTTACAAAAGCGCACAGCTTTTCTTGTACTGTAAATAAAAAAAAAGCGAAACAGTCTCTATACTTACCGAGACACAACGTTAGCATATTTATGACTATGGCATGTAAATTTGAAATAAAAGGCTGAAATGCGACATGATTTCTTGTAGCTTTGGGCAATTTCGCTGTAGGCTAATTTGTTTTGAATCTGCAGAGTGAACATGAGGCTAATGGAATTGGTTGTATTTGTCTTATTATGTACAGTTTGAAGCACTTCTCTTGTTATAAAGCAAGCACGCATACGCAACGAGAGGGGGAGTCTTCGCAACATTAAATCTGCATTACCTCTGATAAACCAAGGACCGGGCCCGGCAACTGGAATAAAAAGTGCCAGAGGGTCCAAATCTTCCCTGGCGTCTTAGTGATGGCATGCCCTCTGGCCTAGCTAGTCTACAAAGGCCACAGAAGTGCTGCTGCTTTGTTGATTTAGTAGTGTTCAGCTGAGGATGGGGAAAGTCAGACTTCCCAAAGGAACAGCCTGCGGAGTCCTAAAGCCCAATAATTTTATGATATATCTGGTTGGAGGAGCCAGAGCAAGACTTTATCAGCAATACCAGATGTAGCCTGGAGCCATTTAGAGCTGTCTCGGGGAAAAGGTCTTCTCTGTCTCTGGGCATACTTGGATGAGTTTATGTAAAATAGGAGTCTTTTTATTAATATTTTTGTATGTGCCTTGGTTTGATACGGTATACGTTTTGCACTTATCCATGGGGGGTGAAAAGAGTCTGCTTTCGTCTTAGGAAGCCAAGTTGAATTTTTTTAAATGTCTTTTTTCTCTATTTGACATCACTTTTACCTTCTTTGGTAGCTGCCCTTTTCTGACTGTTTGTATATTGCCTCTTGTGACATGTTTAGATTGTGTCTTCTTGAAGATATCATGAAAAAAGTACCCAATATATTTATTCCAGTGTCATTGCATGGAGCATTGAAAAGTGTTATGTTTTTCAGTCGTTAAACGGTTAATTGAAATGATTCCTTCTAAAGTGCTGATTCATTCAGGAGCAAAACACTTTTGATTTGACTCTATTTTGTATGTTGGAACAAAAAATAGACCAATTGAACGGAAATATTGTCTCTTATTGTTTGTTAAGCTTTTTTTTTTTTAATGCCATTAATTTTGTTAAATCGGATGTTGTGATGCATTCTGTATTTATGCATTAAAAAATATATATATATTATTGAAATGGGCCATAATCTATACACTGATACAGTCCACAACACTCACTCACAGTGTGATATTACATAAATGCTTGTCATATGAAAATAAACATAAAATAATAACATACAAAGCTATACAAAGTTCAACACTCACCATCAATGTGATAATTGTTCAGTTACCTATATACTGTATGTATAAGCATGCATAAACGTTAATAAAATGTGTTTAAAGTAACAGTATCTAATTATTAGTTATTTCAAATGACTGGAAGCCCTCTTGCACTGGCCATACTTTGTTTCATGATTTTCATTCCTACACACCAACACCCAACTGCTCATATATTGAAAAAAGAAGCCCTATTGCACAAAGGAGACAAAGCTGTTTCCTTCTCCCTGCTTGTGTTTTTGTGACTAATCACAGTGCACTTGACATATAGGTGCCTGTAGCACAGAGCACACATGAACATATATAACCACGCACTGAGCGTATATACACACCAGACATAGCTGGTGCCAGCCATTAGAAGCATATTTCCCAGTGCTGCCAACCAGCATGTGCAAGCGCAGCACAGATCCAATAACTCAAAGCAGAGAGGAAAAATAATCAATACTGTCATCCGTTCTTCTGTAGCACCCCTCCCCAAGTCTCTCGTCATCCAGCTCACCGTGAAGTATGACACCCAGTGACCTTCATGCATCCGTGGGCACCCCGTGTTTATTTTCCTCGGCTAATTATTCTGTGGATTCAGACGCCACTGGTAATAAGCAAGACATCAGACGCTGACGGGAAATTAGCAAAGTGAGATAGAGAAAAGGAAAAAGAGAGATGAGAAGGGACCTCATCATTACAAGCACACTCGTTTATTCTGCGTTCCCTTTTATCTCTGGCAACACCTGCCCTCAGAGTTGAGAAGAAAAAAAATTGAGAATTTGTAGCGAATGTGTGCCTGCTTTTTTTTTTTTTTTTGGAGGGAGTAGAGATATAAATTTGACACAGGCAGCCACCAACTGCGCGTATATTGCTCAGCTGCTGTGCTGTCTGACTTAAAGGGATAGTTCATCTAAAAATGAAAATTCTGTCATCATTTGCTCAGCCTTGTGCTGTTGCAAACCCATTTGACTTTCTCTCCTCTCTGAAACACAAAAGAAGAAATTCTGAATAATGCCTTGGCTGTTGTGTATAGTATAATCAGGCTGCCAAGCTCCAAAATCACAATAACGCACTGCTAAAATATTTTAAAAAGTGGTCCTTATGACTAAATTCCAGTTGTTCCAGCCGTATGATTGCTATGTGTGAGGAAGAAGCGGAAAAATTCAATGAGTTATAGACTACTTTATGACATCTTTAAGGTGTTTTTACATCCTTTTCGAAGCGTAATTGTGAAGTATCCCGTTCATTCATTGCAGCTACATGTTTCTTTTTTTACAGTAATGACAGATCTTAACTATCAATGCCTCTCTGTGTGCAAGTTTATGAATGTTTTGAATTTTTCACCTGCACTTCCCATGAATGTTTGAATGTGACTTGAAATGCCTGCATGTTTTTACTTTCTATTTGCAGTTAAATAATTGCAGATTTTGCATAATTGTGAAATATTGCATTTTGAGTGTTTTCCATTTCAATGGAATGTAAAAACCTGATCCTAAGTCATGCTAATATGCTGATTTGCTGTTCAAGAAGTGTTTCTTATTATTAACAGTTGCAATCAATTGTAATTAAATACAATTATTTAACACCTTAATACTTTTATGTAAGATACTACAATACAATAGGACTCTTCTATAAATAGAAAGTTCAAAATAATTTGAACAGTAGTGTGTATTTGTTGTGATATTTTTGTTGCAGAACTATCTATTTTTTTACAGTCAGCCTGATTGCAGTGTTTAATCTGTGCGTGGAGGTGAGACCCGGTGACTGCTGCTGGCAGAGACATACTGAGCATAACGAGGTTCACTGCTTGCCAGTATTGAGGTGCACAATAGGGAGGTGAGAGCTACGCTTGAGGGACATTCAGCAATCAGGCAATGGTCTGTTCTTTACTCCCTGGAGTGATAACGGTGACAGCAGTGCTGCACAACACAGCAAAGGCGCCCTTGGGTGTCAGAAAGGAAGAGGAAGGCGGCGAGCCAAGATGTACAATTTATGCCGGTTTTCCTCTAAAACTTGTTTATACAGTTTTTAAAAATCACGCCACCGCTTTGTTTAGTTATTTACATATTCTTCTACACTTTACATTTTTTGATTTTTGTGTTGTTTCCAATATGTTAAAATATCTAGAAATTCTTTTAAAAAAGAAGGCTTTTCTAGACAAGTAAAAATTATTGTCTTGTCGCCTATAATTTTATAATTAATCCTTCTTGAGTTAAGAATTTTTTGACATTTTGGCTGGAAACAAGAAAGAAATCTAAACTAGAAAGCTTTTTTTGCTGTGTATTCTCTGCATGTATTGAATAGTGTTTTAATTGTTTTTCAAATGAAATATTATGCTCAGCATATGTTCGTGTGCAGTTTCTTAGGTGAACTCTGAAGCCTCAGTAGTGGTTAAACATGAAATACACAGGTAGTCTTTGGTCTCATTAATCTATTATTTGTTTTAGAGAAAATAGTTTTTTGTTGATGTCATCATGTTATACGTTGCCTTTGTACTTGAATTGCCTAGAAACTTTTATGATGGCTGTTATTGTTGATTATTATTGATTTCTGTTATTTCAAAGATCTTATAATCTGATCATTGCCTTGATGAGTGGCAACCACTGTGGAAGTGGGATACTTGACTCCAGGCCATTGAATTATTAGAAAAATAATGCACACCCTATGCACACAATTATTCAATAAAGAATATTTTTATACAAGAAATAGTAGTATTAAATATTAGTACTTACAGTACTAATTAACAATCGGTGTGTGTGCGTGATGGTGATTTTAGCTAGATTATTCCTCCATTAGGTGGCAACAGGAAACTGTCTTTATTCAGTAAATACTTTTATACTGAAAGAGACTGAAATAAGAAAGTTATTTTTATTGTCAGCAACACATAGTAAGATACAGGTGAATAGATGGTATGGCAAAGATATCGCTTTCCTAAGCGATCATTCAAACTAATGTTTTATTGTGAATATGAGATGCTGGTAATCACACTCTCTCAGACCATCTCTCTCATTATACTCTACTCTAATATAGGTAATACAGTAATACAAAAAGCCTTCAATGAAGCAATTTAACATTCCTTCTTTAATTGTTTTAAAGTGACGTTTTAATATGAGTAACAGAGTCTTGGCGATTTGTCAGGCGATTTTCAAGCGTTATTTAAATGATGATGCTTTGGAAAACGCTGCTCAGTAAATTCCTCAAAATCCCTGTTTGTGCTCCACAGATGAATGCTTGTACGGATCTGTGGTTTATTCCTTTAACAATCAAATGCCACAGAAATCTCTTTAGATTCCTGCTCAAACCACAATTGTGCACACCGCACCGGGTACAAAGCGTCTGTTTGAGGACCTGATTGGCTGATTAACTGATGCTTTCCTCAATGCTCAGACTCTGATTTAGTTGCCTTGGGCAACAGTAGAGAAACCTAATTCCCAGGCTGCTGTTACCAAACAGAATTTGATGCTGATCCCAACAGAGCGTGAGCAACATCGCTGGGATAGGTAGCCGTTTGGTGCTTGTTCTGGTAACATCTGTGGTTTGTATGTGTGTGGGGGGGGGCAAGTGTTCTCGTTTCTAATGATCTATTAAGTGACCTCCAAACACATTTGCCTGTCTGTAAAGTACCATTACTGACAGGGACGATTTTGGCGAAAGCTCAAATAGAATATAAATTATTCCCAACAACCATGCAGTGTGTGTGTGTGCGTAAGAGACAGTTCAAGTATATGACTTTGTAAAGTCAAAAAGAATTAAATTTGTACAGCATTATGAGTTGATCAAGGGTAGTTTGTATATATAATTGCTCTTTGTGTTTTTACTTTGATAAACTCATGAATATGCATTTTCAGTTTACTGCTATATTGTCTTAATAAATAAATTATGAACAAATAATGTAGATTATTTGTTACAATTAATATATTTTAAAAAGTTTAGATGACTACTGCTAATACCTAAATGCATATTACAAATTTATTAACAAAATTATTCATTTATTATTAGTAGCACAATAAATGCTAAATTTGGGTGTTTTTATGTAAACGCATGTGTTATAAGAGATGTATTTTTAATATGATCAGAAGACTAAATACCTAAAAGCAAATTACAAAATTATTAATTTATTATTACTTGAGTATTACAATAGCTTTTATATTTTGGTAAGTAAATAATTTTATATAAATATATTTAAATGAAAATTTAAACTGGAATAAAATATATTAACATATATAAAAATATATGATCACTTATTTGGAAGGATGGTATTTATTTTTATGGTGATAACAAAACATATTTTATTTACATTATATATCCAATAGAAAATGTATTATATTAAAATATTATATATGTCATTACATATTATATTAACCTAATATTAATACACATTTATATTAATACAATAAATAAATAAAATTCATACAAATAAAAAACACACAATTAAAGTGCTTTATAATATTTTTTAAAATCTTTGTAATAAATTTATTACATGTAACCAATTAACATGTTAGCATTTCAACAATTTCACTGCTTTTCAAAATGCTAACATTTTCTACAGTGTATAATTTCAGTCTTACAGTAAACACCCCAGACCCCAGACGATGAACCACAAGAAACTACATTGTAATTGAGTTTTGAGTGTGTGAAGTAGCTACTCCTGTAAGCACATTATTAGCATGCTAAAAGTGCTGAGAGTTCAGTTTAAAATGCAAACCTCCAGCGCACTTTAACCTGGACTTTTACTACAAAATGCAAAACAGGTTTCAGGTCAGCAGTAAAGGCAGATGAACATTCAGCCCCCCCGGACATTTTAATAACCTGGTATTAGTGTGTTGTGCAATGCAAGCAGCTGCTTCTGGGAAACTTGTGTGGTGGGACAGCACTGCCAAATCTCTGGAGAGTCAAACGTTTGCGTGCCAGAGTCACATGCTCGCCCCACAACAGCCTGAGAGAAAAAGAGATGTGTGTGTGAGAGAGAGAGAGCTTGGTGTCTCTATCCCTGATGGATCGTGCTGCTGTTTGGCCTGGACTCTGTCCAATCCAATCTCTGCTCTGTTAATTTCATCCATTACACTGTTAAAAACAGTTCCCTCCGCTCACCACATTACTGCTAATTAAATATGCCAGCTTTTCTTGTTTTTATAGATGCCTTAGCCAATGATGTATTTGCCAATTATTAATCAAATCCATGCATGAAAAATGCAAATTATTAATGATCAGTAGTGATTTACGATAAAATTAATAAAATCAATATCAAATATGTTGTTTTATTGGTAATTTATGAAGTACATGTATTGCATTGAAGGTTCTATAATGTTTTATCTGCTCATAATCATCTCAAAACTGACATATTTAAAAAAAAAAACACACAGTAATTGCTAGTAAATTTCAGAAACAATTATAAACAAACCATGAGTAGCAGTTTTATTTTTACAGTTGAGTGATCTGCAAAGCTTATAAGAAAGAAGAGAGCAAAATATTTCATTATCAAATATATTTTTAATAAAAATTATGTAAAATAGGCTTTCATGGCTGGGTAATTTTCATTCAAGATTTATTAGCATCATGGCTGTGTCTTCCCTAGACACAAACTGATCTATTAAAGAGTTTTGAAAGAGAATGCTTACCTTTTATGTTACCTTAACTTCTGAATTCTGTAATGTATGTGTGTGAATTTTGAATATTTGCAATCACAGTTATACTGTTCTCATGTTTTCCACAATTGGTAAGATTCATTGTTAATAAGTGCAGACATTACAGTATATTTGAAAAATGTCTTTTGAATCATTCTAATAAAATATTTACAGTAACATTAATAAGTTTGCGGTTGAGTAAGATTTATTTTAAGAAATAAATACTTTTGTTCAGCAAGGGTGCATTAAATTAAACAGTACATTTATAATGTAAAATGCAACAATTAAAATATACTTTTTCAGTAGTATTTTACATTTTATAATTTTTTGTAATATTTTAAATATTAAAATATATATATATTTTTTTAATAATAGTATGTAATAATATTTCATTTATAGTTTTTCCTGTATTTTTTATTCATCTTACTGACCCCAAACGTTCCCCAAAAAGCTGTCAATTATGATAATATTATGAATTTATTTAAATGTATATTACTAAGGAAAAAACTAATAGGCTTGAAAAAAGACAACGTATCAGTATGACACTATAGTTTTTTGTTTTATCCAACAAAAATGTCCAAATTGGTGCATTCTTTATTTTTCTTTTTGGGTCTTACTTTGATCAAACTCGTGCAAAATAATACGCTTGAATGGGTTAATTGTGTGAATGACATAATGAGGAAAAATGGGCGCTCTGAAACCCACAGCTCATTAAGTTAGCCGGAGGTAGTGTGAGTCTTTCAGCCGCATGAGTGCTTTCTGTCAGGATGCTGTCCAACATGGTGTGATGTAGGAATCCGGTCCAGTATTTTCCCACTCTAATCGATCATTCAATTACAATCCATGATCCCTAAACCTTCTTATGCTTTCAACTACCAAATTCTTTGGAACGTCTCGGTTACATATGTAACCCTCGTTCCCTGAAGGAGAGAATGGAGATGTTACGTCATTGACTGACATCATGGGGTCCCGCCTGGGAGACCAATCGACTCTGACTTTTGAAGAAAATGGCAATAGGAATTGGACATTAGATTTTGCATGCAAATCCACTCTCCCGAACATATGGGTATATAAGACGGCATCACGCAAACTACTATTAGTTTCCTGCTGACGAGCCAATCGCAACCAACTCAACAGTCCGGCAGTCACAAGGCACGATTCACTGACCGAAAATAAGTGCAGGTCTCCCATCCTTCATGGAGGTGAGTGCAACCAGGAGCGAGGTTTTTAAAGACAAAAACCTCAACTCGACTGAGTCTAGCGGCTCAAAGGGAGCTCCCTGTAGTCCCATAAGGACGACAGAGAGGTCCCAAGAAGGGATTAAATGCGGACTGGCTGGGTTCAGACTTCTCGCACCTCTAGGAAACCTGGTGGTGTCTTCCTAGAGAAAGCATGCTATGCTGTGATGGCAGCGAAGTAAAATTTCAAAGTGGAAGGGGACAGCCTCCGTTTCAGCTTTTCTTGAAGGAAGGAAAGCACCACTCTGACCGAACATCTGTGGATCCTCTCTACAAGAGAAGCACTAGTCAGTGAACGAGCATAGGCCTGCCTCGTAGAGTGGGCTCTAGCCTGAGTGATGGTATCCACCATGAACCTGGAAGGCCAGGAGATCTACCAAGTCCCGCCCAGAAGCCAGATGTGTAGATTCCAAAGATCGGGACGCAGGTGCCAGATAGTGCCGATCCCCTGAGAAAGACGGTTCTTCCTCAGGGGAATCTTCCAGGTAGGGGCTGTCGACAGGAACCTGAGGTCTGCAAACCAGGTTCATGTGGGCCACAGTGGTGCAAATAACAGATCCTGCTCCTGGTCCTCCCCCGCAGGACGAACCAGCGCCATCATTCGGTAACTCCTCGGTGCATTGCAGCGAGGGATCAGGAGTCCACGGTGATTTACCCACCGGCTTGATCCAGTTTGTCACTTTAAGATCTGCCAAGCCACTAGCCGATGCGGCCGAAGAGCTGTTGCGACCTGCCGAACCAGAAGAGGTAGCGGACAAAGCTAGCCTTCTAATAAAAGAAAGCCGTGCTCTTAGCAAAGCCATGGACATGCACTCGCAATGAGCACATGAATCATCCGCGAAAGCCTTCTCAGCGTGACTGAGGCCCAGACAGCAATGGTGGCCACCATCAAAAGTAAGGAAACTTCTGCAACCAGAAGCACACGGTCAGAACAACATCCCGGAGGACATGCTTGACGACCATGTAGCTGTTGGAAATTTGCTCTTTTAATGGACCGGGACTGCCAAGGGGAGGACGTAACGTCATAGTGGCTGACTAAAAGGGAAACTCTTTAACAGGTGTTAATGGGCCCCACAGATGCAGGACTTTAAAGGCCAGTTCGAACAAAGCAGCGAATAGGCTAGTTATTTCTGCGAGCGGGATGATAGCGTACAGTTCAAAGACCTTTATTGCCCAAGTCATTATAACAAGGAGGAAAGAAAGACAGCACAAGCTTCAAAGACTTCTACCATCCCCAGCAATGCGAGATGTACAGAGTCGCTAGTAATTAGAGGAGAAACGTCTCTTTCACACTAAATGACCTTCCTGTTCGCTTGCTCTGAACATACTGTGCGATTAGCAGACTGTCAGAGGGGGCGAGGTCTGAAAGGCCCTCACAGTAGACCTGATTCAGTCATACCTGAGACTGTAGTTGACCCTGACAGACTTGAGGTTTGAACCTGATTTCACGTTTGGCTGCTGCTAATAAGGTGGTCCACTTCTGCAGCGGTCAGAAACACCACGTCTTTTAACCTCTGATTTCTTTTCTGTCCCCATAATAAGGCCCAGATACTCTTATTTTCTCATCTCATGTCCTTTCACTAAATCACTAAAGCAATTCAATTTACCCCTGTGTAATTCATCCATTGATTGGATTGCGAATAGAGGGTGTCATACTAAACATTTACGTGGATCGAATCGCTCTGAAATGAGAAATATGTGAGTTTATATCAAGATCTCTGACAACCAAAGTTGTTAAGATCTCTTCTGAAAATCTAGAGGTGCCTTAAAAGGATAGTTCACCCAAAAATGTCATTTCTATCATTATATTTTGAAGAAAGTCGTTGACCAAATAGTTGATAGCTATTAACTTCCATAGTACTCTGGAAGTCAATGGCTACCGTCAGCAGCTTGGTTACTAATGTTTTTCAGTATCTTCATTTAAACTCAAAAGAGGAAAGAAGCTTATACAGATTTAGAGTAAGATTAGAGTAAATAATGGCATTAACTAGAACTTTCCCTTTAATAAAAGTCTCACTTTCTTCTCAGATAAATCCCATTACAGTCTAGAAGAGACATTTATATCTGACAAAAATGTCCAAAGTGGTGCATCCTTATTTATTTTTTAAATTTCACTTTGATTAAACTCATGCAACTAATATGCTTGAATGAGTTAACAGTGTGAATGACAAAAAATTATATTTATATAATAACTCTCCCTCATTTGGATCCAAAGCTATATGAGTTTCATTCTTCTACTGGAAAAAAAAACCTAAACAAAACAAGATGTTGGTGACTAAACATTTGACGGCAATTGCCTTCCATAAACTGAAAAAAATACTATGAATTTTAAAGTCAGTGGCTACCATCCTGTTTGGTTGCCAATTATCTTCATTTGTGCTCGAAAGCTAAATAATAATGACATAAAATTGAACTATTCCTTTAAGAGTCTCATTTTCCACACAGTTGAATCTGTTACAGTCAAAAAGAAATAGCTGAAATACTACAGCAATCTCATGTGTGATTGTTCTTTCTTCGGGCCTGTCATTAAGACTTTGATCAGTGTGCTAATTACAGTTCTGTCTGATTTTACTGCGTAGGGTGTAGCCGGTCTTGCCCGTGAGAAATGGCGTACATCAGATGTGCTGTTCTGGTGTCAGGAGAGCTTTGATCACTTATTCATTAATTAGACGATATATAGGTCAGGGCGTGTCCATCTTCAGGATGATTCATAGGGTAATGTTTGCTCAAGGGCAAAATCTGCACCTTTAATACCCCAGCTATTCTATTATATTTCTTAGTATTTTTGCATAAAATTAATAAAAAGTATATATATATATGCTCATGGCGTGTTGTTTTAAGTCATCTTTTTCAAGAAACCTATTGATCTTTTTTGTCCATTTCAGTTATATTTGTTGATTTAACAGTATCCAGATGATTATACAATGGTTGGTCTAAACTTACATGATTTGTTTCTTCTTCAGATTGTTGTTCACATTTGAACCAAGATGTCGCTGAAAGTCCAGACGAGCAACATTACCAACAAAAATGACCCCAAATCCATCAACTCGCGTGTTTTTATCGGCAACCTGAACACAGCGGTGGTGAAGAAGAGTGACATAGAGACGATCTTCTCCAAATACGGCCGTGTGTTGGGCTGCTCGGTTCACAAAGGCTACGCCTTCGTTCAGTACGCTAACGAGAGACACGCTCGTGGAGCCGTCATCGGAGAAAATGGGCGTGTGCTTGCTGGACAGACCCTTGGTGAGTTGGACAATATTAAGAATGTTATATACATGTTATATATCACATCTGAACATCATCTGTTCAAGGTTAAAAAGAGTGCATAACACTTGCTGTTGAGCAAACTGACTTTTTAAGTGCCCCGTAGAGTGTTTGGTTTGCATGTGCTATGACTGCTGCCAAGAGCGAGCCCTGTGACACTGAAGCAGTTAAGATTAATATCTATTGGTGACAGTTTCCTTTGGTCATCACTGTGATGGGGTCAAAGAGAGGTCAATGTAGTGCAGAGAAAGTAGATGACATTATAAGGAGGCCAATGAGACATCAGTGTCATTCTCCGCTCTTCAGGATTTTAAGTTTGTATTGAGCTTTTTCATGTAGTTGTTAAACACTCTACTGATTGTTGTTTTGTAATGTAAGTAGGGCACTTACTAGAGGGAATTTTGTTAGCATGTACTGTGCCAGCAGATCAGTGTGCATGTGTCAAGACTGAAATTAATAGCATACTGATTACAGGATACTGCATGTATATATATATATATATATATATATATATAAACATAGTCATAATTATTAATAGGCTATATAAATATAACAACAATAACAAAAGTATAATAATAATTATTTTAATTTATACTAATGTATAAATTATAAATTTATTGGGCAGTTGGTATTACGGTTCAATAATCACTCTAGAAATAGAAATGAAAAGTCAAGTGAAGTGCATTGCATTTCTGTGGCACATGCTTTGTTGTACACTTCACATTTTGCCTTACAGAATAAATATGCATGCTCTTTTACTGTAAATATAAAGGGTGGTATTGCAGAATGTTGCTCTAAACATAGCCTTAGTGTTCAGAGAAACTCCTTACAGACCATTAAACAATTTCTTTCATGCCCTAAAGTACACTAGGTTCCGTGAAATCTATATATGTATGTCTTTAGCGTGTGCCAAGTGAATTACAGTCGGTCAGTGTGGGGTCTATTTCAGTGATCAAGTCATTTTAAGCTTCATCATACCAGCCATTAACGCTGCGTCCTCTACGAGGTGACCTCTAGACACTGATTGGTTTCTCAGCTGTGCTGGTATCCGGGCAACCGAGCGCTGATGCCCCGCCCCCCTCAGATAAACGAGGAGAAGGACAGGTGTGTCAGCGGCAGGTGTTCGTGTCACGCTGAGGACATCAGACAGTTGTTCATTTGCTCGCCTCCACCTTTCATGTCTCTATCTCTCCTGGATTCGGTTCGATCTCTGTCTCCTTCGCTTCCAATCTTTGTTTGTCCGTCTCTCGTTTGCCCTCCAGCCCTCCGCAGCTGCTTTGTGACATACATGTTTTTGGGGCGGTCAGATTAGCCGCTGTTTCGTGCTCCACGGAGCCTTTGGCTTCCACTTGACAGCCCCGGTGACCTGTCACTCACGCGGCCCCACTCGGTCCCGGTGCTGAAGGAAATCATCACGGCTGACAGCTCTCCCTCAAACCCTGTCTCGAAGCTCAGCTCTGTATGCGCTTGAGTGTTGGAAATATGAAATCGGGTGACAGAGGCATGGCTTCACGGCTATCCATTATTCTCTTCTCGCATCTCCTTCTGACATAAAGTGGAAGCCAAGGAGACTCTGGAGGCCAGAGTGTGCTGGGAAAGATCATTCTGGGTCGGTTGAGTGGGTGTCGAGTGCCCTCTGGTGGACGCATCGAGCGCGTGGTTATGCAAATCAGACCACTCCCACTTAAAGACAAGTGTCCGTAATGTCAGTGCACCATGATGATTACAGAGTCATTAGATAACAGCCTCAAGTGCACCCGGTAACGTACAATTATCAAAGAGCTGCAGATGTCACTTTGAAAGGCTTCTTCCAGCTGTCATTGTTTAATACGTATGTCATGTAATTACTCTGTGCATTTTTTTTTTTAAATCAGCTTTTTCTAAAACTAAACTTCAGATTAAAAATGTGTTTTCTGCTTCTGTTCACAGACATTAACATGGCAGGTGAACCCAAACCCAACAGGCCTAAAGGACTAAAGAGAACCGCAGCAACATTATACAGGTGAGTGCATTATTAAGCAATTTAACAGCTTGCAGCACATTTAGATACTGCCATAGGAGAGACCGGGGTAAGAGTCTATTTAGACCAAAAAAGTGGTTTGATATTTTTCAGTTACCTTTTCATTGTTCATGTTTTAAGATCGTTTCGCTGCTTACATGTGGCTGAGAAAGGCTTTTGAGTATTGTGTTTTTAATAAGCCTACAGTACCATGCAAAGGTTCTGGGGTCAGTAATTCTAAGCCAGGATGCATTAAATTGATCAAAAGTAACAGTAAAGTCGTTTATTATCATTTTAAAAAAATCTGTTTCAAAGAAATGTTCTTTTGAACTTTCTATTCATCAAAGAGTCATTAAAAATCATGGTTTCTACAAAATCATGAAACATAACTGCTTTCAACATTAATCATATTGAGAAATGTCTGGAGCAGCAAACCAGCATATTAGAATGATTTCTGAATGATGATGAGACACTGAAGACTGTAGTAAACATACTGAGAATTCAGCTTTACATCACAGGAATACATTAGATGAAAAAAACAACAACATATGCACTGTTCGTTTTAGTGGCTGTTATATATTAATTTTGGCATGTGTAAAAAAGTGTCATGTTTGTACTCTTACCCTGTATAGTGTTACATGTTGTTTTTTCCTTTGCTTTTCAATAATGATGTAGGTTTTAATTTAATTTATTTATTTATTTATTTTTGAGAATCCTGTGTATCACCTGTTTTTAAAATAATGTTTTTTTTTGTTTATTCCCTGCAGCGGTTATGATTTTGACTATGATTACTACAGAGATGACTTCTATGACAGGTGAGTCCATGATTTTGCACAAATAATTTAGTTTGAAACATAGGAAATGTTCTAAAGTCACACCCAGAATGCATAAGTTGACAGTCCAGGTATAATAATATGCCAGTCCTTGTCTTCTGATTTGACCGGCAAAAGCAGCAGTTCACTGTTTGAATGCACCATTCATTTGTGTCTGCACCTTTCCACTGCAAACCATGTGATAGTGATGGACAATCTTTTTAACCACCTGCAATAAATGGAATTTTCCCATTATTTCTAATGATAAAATGCCTAATTTATAGCAGTTATATATAACTATATCTGCATGCTTCCTCCACTGTTAAAACCTTTGGAGTTTTTTTTTACTGTTTTTGCAATTAAAAAAGAAAGGCAGCATTTACAAGAACAAATATATAGTAAAAAGTAGTTATTGGACTAATTGTGCAATATTACAACTATTTAAAGTAACTATAATTGTTTTTGTATTTTTTTAATATATATTTAATATAATATTTTTTCTTTTTTTTTAGTTCAGTAACCCAGCAGTGACTTCTAATGAAGTCAGGCACACTGTTCTCTCTCTAGCACGGCTCTTCCTGTCATAATACATTTTCTCACAACTTGGCAGAATTAAAGGAACTCTCATAAAAACACTCACTCACACACACAGCTGTAAGCTGCAGAAAGAAAGGCAGAGGGGGGAAAAAAGCATTTCACAAGATCTCCCTCTACGACCCGTTAAGCAAACTTTGGCTCTGCGAGTGAGCGGTTGGCCAGCGTCCCTTTTCGGTAGCTATGGAAACCCTGCTGTGAGACTCAGCTGGACGTACTTGTTTGCAGATGTAAGGGATATTGCGTCCATATGATGAGCTGACATGTTTATTGATATCTCTCTTGTGATCTCTGCTCCCTGACTTACAGCCGTCTTAGGGCGATGCTGACTCCAGTCGATATTTTACAGCAAACATATCCAATAATTTAGATCTCTAGGATGGCGGATCAGTCGGTGAAGCCGCATAGATGACATGTGGGAAGCCAGCTGGTTGCTTTTAGATTCCTGTCTGGGCAACAGACGTGCTTCTCTTTGAAGGCAAAAGTATCTTCTTCTCTCACTTCATTCATGCCACATCACCTCCTTCATCCCTGACAGCAGAGCATTAGGATCGACTTGAATTCGCTTCTGGCCTTATTTCAGCTCATTTGGCCACAATGCGAAGACGTACGCTGTCAGTTAATGCTATGAGATGGAGCGGTTGAGCTCCTTTGAGTCAGGCGCATGCATCTCCCGCTCTGTTGGTGAGGAGTTGATGTATGATGGAAAGAAAGCAGGTATGCTCTGATCGCAAGAACAATGCAAGATCACACTTTATTCTAGCGTTCCCCAATAATACCTGAACACACTTCTGCTACTGATGGGCAAAATCCATCTGAGAGTTTACCAAGCAAATGACCTTTCAAAAAGAGAATTTTGTATTAAAAAAAGATAATACATGTGTTATTTATTTTGTTACTATTAATGTATTGTATAGCATTTATTAATGTTTGGAATTGGCTTCATATTTTCACATTTTGGGTTTTCCTTTTATTATATATATTTCTGTTAAGCTTTGTTTATTACAGTTTTAGTCATTTTAGTAATTAAAATGTAAAACATTTATAATTTACATTTTAAGTTATTTTGTTATATAATTTTTTTTTAATTTCATATTTATCGTAAAAACTTTAAAAACTGTAACTTTAGTTTCAGTAAATGACAACATCAAGTGTTTACGGATTTGTTTTTAAAATATACAATGTATTAATTACATAGTATTAAAATTACTTGTATTTTATAATGTTTCTAAAATTCTTTTTAAACTGCTGAATTTAAATTTTTTTTTTTTTTTACATGATAGTTTTATGTTTTTGACATCCTTACATATGTTGGATTGGTGGTCATATTTTAAGAGTACATCATTAAAAAATAACTAACATATGTTGACCATTTATCTAAAACTCGCATTTGTGTATTTGCATGTCCCCTGTATTTGCATTTATCTGTACTATTTCATTTACTTGGGGAAAATATGATTTCTGGAAAGTTTAACACTGAACATTTTAAGTGAGTTGATTAAAAAAATTACATATTAAATGAAAAGTCACAAACACTGCAGTTTCCTGAGCATGATCTATAAACTCACTGATAGAAATCATGTGGTTGCATGAAGCAGTTTCTTCACACGTCTTTTTCTGTCTCCAGACTGTTTGAGTACCGAGGCAGAGTATCACCAGTTCCCAGAGCGGTTCCAGTAAAGCGCCCCCGTGTGGCAGTGCCGGTCGTCCGCAGGGTGAAATCGTTACCTGTCAAACTCTTGACCAGATCCACTATCCTCCCCAACAGCTCTGTCAAACACAAGTGTAAGTCTCTGTTGTTGTTTTTTTTAATGTATCCTGTTCCTGATCTTGAATGCTAGAACATAAGATTCAGAAATATCCAGAAATCTATATTGTTCCATCTCAAGATCTTTTTCAGTTTCAGTGTGCCGAGGTGATTTATGGATGGCATGAACTCTTGAACTGGCCTTTGGGTCATTTGACAGATTAACATGCCAGGTTTAGGATTTAAGGATGTTGGCAATACTGCAGCAGAGGAACGTTTTGTCTTGGGCAGTGCTCCATTATAGATCCACAACCAAATACCAGTGCCTTGTTTTTATTTCTGTTTTTGGTTTTATGGCAATGTATAAACTTGATTTATTCACCTAAAACGTTTTGTTCTTTTGTAAACCTTGTGTGTACGTGTGAGCAGTGAAATCAACCGAGCTGCAGGCTATCAAATCAGAACTGACACAGATCAAGTCCAACATCGACGCGCTGCTGGGACGCCTAGACCAGATCACAGAGGACAAATACTGCGCCACAGGTGTGCTCTTATGTGTCATATATCTGTATATCTACTATACACACAAACACACAATACCATTTAAACGTTTGGAGTCAGTACAGTTCTATTTCAAATAAATTGTTTTGTCTTTTCTCAAAGAATCCCAAAAGTATTAATCTCAAAAAAAAAAAATTGATTTTGAATAATTTTTATCCTGAGTTTTAGTGTTAATGATGACAACGCTTGATAATACCATAACACTTTGATATATACAGTGGATTACAGTAGTGTTTTAGAAGAGTTTTATATAATATTGGATAACACTTTACAATAGGTTTTATTAGTTAACAACATTAATAAACAAACTTGCTTCTACAGCATGTCAATTTTAGCATTTACTAGTGCATTATTAAAATCACAAGTTGTGTTTATTAACGTAAGTTAATGCACTGTGAATTAAAATGAACAAAAACAATATTTTTACTAACATTAATACAGTTGTTAACGCTGTATTTTACGGTTACACCCGTTGCTTATTAGCGTTCTTAGAATATGCCATTTATTAGTGCTTATTAAGAATTTATTAATGCCTTTTTCTACATGATCTTATTCCACATCCCTTATCCTACCCTATGCTTAAACTTAACAACTACCTCACTAACTATTAATATGTAGCAAATGAAGAATTTGAGGAGAAAAGTCATAGTTAATAGTTAACACGTTACCTATTCTAAAGTAACACCACAGATTAATAAATGGTGTAATATAAGCATTATTCATTGTTTGTTCATGTTAGTTATGACAATAATTAATGTTAACGAATGACACATTGTGGAAATTATTGGAAAAAACTTTAAATCAGTTGAACAAGTCCTTGCTGAATGAACTGTCTCCAAAGGTTTGAACAGTAATGCATATATTATATATCGTACGCACACAAAACTCTATTATTCTGTGCTATATATTGTGATCAATCAAAGTTGCATTCTATTAGAAACGATTTCATCCAAATATGCCTGTTATACCTTCCTCACTTTTTGAGAAAAGCATTCAAAGGGCTTTTTTAATCAAACGGGAACCGCAGCAAAGCACAGAAAGCGCTGACTCTGCGTCGCACCGCCGCTGTCACACGAGCCATTCGCAGTTTAACACTTTTACAGCTCAGTGGCTACAGTCCAGCTTTGCAGATTTGTCCCTCTGTTTCACATCAGCGGTCAATTTGACATCTCATTCATCGCCTGTCTATGAATTGTTATGATGTGGCTAATGGTTTGTGGCTAATCAATGATGATGTCCCCCTGAAGCGAAACACGTTTCTGTGCATGTATGCAAGTGTTGAGGATGAGAAGCTTTAAAAGCCCTCGTGAGGGAGGAAAGTCAACTGGCACTGACTCTGGCCTTCTTGGAACTGACTGGGCTGATGTATAAAGAAAAGCCAGCTCCAAGTTTTTCTTTGAACCTTGGCATGGTTTTCTCACATGTCTGTTCTTCAAACATTCCCTGCAGAGGTGTCTTGGTTGTTTAGGATGTGAGAATTTGGACTGTGGTTCGGCAATGCTAAAAAGAACAGAACATCTGTAACCAGTACTGACATACCGCGTTTAATCTGTGGAAATAGACCTGAAATCACTCGCTGCATCTTTAACCCCGTAAAAGACTACTGTGTCATCAAAAAAACCTGTCGGGCCAAATTTACAACATGCCTTCTGCCCACTGATTGATACATTTATGTATCAGATGAAATTTGGTGTAGAAATAGTTTTGCTCAGAGATACTATAAAGAAATGCTAAGTAAAATGTTGAATTAAATGTGCAAAGTTGACACAGAAAAGTATTTTATTTCAAATTAAATAATAATTACAGTCTATAATTGTAAAAATGTCCACCTTCACATTAGTCTTTTTACTGCAAAATTGTAGCTAGAGTAGGATATTAAGTTGAATTAATTTTCATAAGGGAATTTATTTTGTTAGCGATGTTTCGAGATGAATATTTAATGGAAAAGAGTTTCATGATAAACTATCGAATGTTTGAGGAATGTTTATTTGTTCATCGTTCAGTCATCACTGTATTGTATGCCTTATGCTTTGCTGAAAAACAGCTTTGATCATAAACCTAAGATCTAATTGGGAGATTTATAGTGAAAACTGATGTTTCTGTGCATTATGTGTAAATATTCTGCTGTTAAATTATAACCTATCAGAATTCGTTTACTTCATGGTCATATATCTATCAGCATCTGCACCAGATTGCATATTTTTGCTCAGTTTGTGCCTCTAAATAAAATCTGTGAGTGCCATAATCTTACAATGTTACATAAAAGCCTAATGTATCACATATGTGATGTATGTAGACTTTGTTTTAAGATTTAAAAGCGTCTGGTATTACAGGGTCAAAAAGTCTGCTATAAAGCTACGTCCTTTCCCATATAGTGTAATTTTTGATGTAGTGTATGTAAATGTACACAGCCGTTTATCTGTGTGCAGAGTTGCAGAAGGCAGATGAAACGATGAGCGAACTGTCTCGGGACGAGTCAGGCTCAGAGTCGGAGGAACTGCAGCACAGTGATGCGGAGGATGAAGAGGGGCACACACACGAGGAGTGTGATGAAGACATGGTAAGAGATGTATGGATAGAGGTGGGAAGACATTTAAATGAGAAATGGAAATGATATTATAAGGTCTGGAGAGTAGGAAATATGTTCTTTAAAAACAACTTGCCGTGTCAGTTTATAAATCATCAAACGCTCACATATCGTACCATATGAATGTTCAAGTTAACAGTCTCTTAAAAGTGATTTATTGTCTCTTCTCTCTTCAGGAAAACAATCACATATCTGAAATGGATTCCATTCTTCAATAAAAGGCAAGAACTCAAAGCTGGGACAATGGATTCTTGGAGCAAAGTGATAATTCAAACCATGAGATGTTTTACAAGTTTTCAAGCTTGAGTTTCAAGATCTAATCAAGATTGTTCTTCATGCAGAAAACAGATTGTAAAAATGAAGTTAGTGAGTACAAACCACTAAATCTGGTTTTAAAGGGTAATTCGTTCAATTCAACTGAGTGTGAACCTAAAGATGCATTAAGCATGACAGGGCGACATTATTGGAGGCTTTCTTGACTGGTGAGGACTTTCAATTTTTTTTTTTTTTTATCTTTTCAAGCTAAAAATCTCACAAAAGATTACTTAAATCACCTAACAATATATATATATATATATATATATATATTCTACCATTCAAAGATGTGGGGTTGTGCTTTTTATGCTTTTAAAAGAAGCCTCTTTCCAAGGGTGAATTTATTGAATCAAAAAATAAAAATATAAAATAAAAAACTGTTTTGTGAAATATTATTACAATTTAATTTAATTTCTTTTTGAATACGTTTTAAAATGTCATTTATTTCTGTGATGCAAAGCAATGTCACATGATTGTTCAGAAATCGTTCTGATGCACTTATTTGCTGTTTAAGAGAACAGGTAGCACAACTGCATATGTTTGCGACACAACATTTCAGCGTTTATTGATCAAAGGGAAGTTCAAAGAAAAGTCATTTGTAACATTAGCAATGTCTTTACTGTCACGTTTGATCAAGTTCATACATCCTTGCTGAAGAAAAGAATGAAATGAAAATCTTTTTTTAGACCCCAGACTCTTGAATGGTAGTGTATGATGTAAATAAATAAATGTTTTGTTTACACGTATACTCCAATATACTGCTAAGCCAGTCGATTTAAAAACCGCAATACACATTTGCAAAAATAAAAAAGAAATGTAATAATCCCTGACTAAAAAGCTCTATAGTTCCAGTCAGAATTACAGTATTGGAACATGTCTTGTATGTGGTTATAAATTGACTGGCAACAAAATACCACATAACTTAATCGCGAAGATGAAGTTTTGCAACCCACGATTCTCCAGAGTTCAAATGTGTCTTGTTTTTAGACAGACACTACTGTGTTTGGCACGTATGTCACAATGGTTTTGTTTTTATTGAAGTTAGGTCTGTCTTTGGTGGTCTGATCGAGTTTGACACACAGCGCTCTCCCCGTCTATGACCTGTGAGCATAAAGTTTATCAAAATGAAGGGCAATAGCTGGGGTTATTCTTACTAATCTGTTTTCAAGGTGTAGCGGCTCAACTTCTGCTGTTTCAGTATAAACATTGCCATATGTTTGGCTACATAATACACTGGACAATGTGGAATCAGATGGCAGTTTCCACCTGATCCTTCTGTGTGTTGTTTTTGGATCACCGCTCTCTGTTTGTCCGAATAATCTGCCTGACCACAATCTTATTCTACCAGCTGCAGTTGCTTTAAAAAAGGCCAAACCAAAGTTAACATCACACTGAGCACAAATTAGTGATTGGTCACACTGTTCTCTGTGAAATTATCTGCATTAGGAGACTTTCAGAGGTACTTGACGTTGGCTGAAATGCTGCTGTGGTTGAATCTCACAAAAAAACACCCCGGTCGTATTTCCCTGCAAGAAGAAAGACAGACGTTATATTTTGGATTAGGAAAATTAAGCCTATGTTTAGGAGCATTATTGCATTACTTTCATGACAACTAAGCACATTTTCCACCTTTATTAGGTAATGGCATGTGTTATGTTAAAAAATATATTGTTTATTTGAAATAAAATATACTTTTTTATTAAGGTATATTATAACTCAAAGGCAGTATTTCTCATTTTCATTACGTTTGACTTAAGGCAGTTAAATGCAAAACGCAAACATTTCTAAAACTTTAAAATTAAAATGAAAACAGGATTTGTGACAGTGATTGTTCAAAATATCACAATTTTTTAATTACTTTTTTCCATGTCAATCTATATGTACACCATATTAACAAAGCAAAGACAGAATTGCATAAGTATTCATACCCTTAACTAAATATTTAGCTGAAGCATCTTGAGTCATGGCATTTATCTGCAACTCTTTTTCTCACCTGTTCACCTCTTAAGCTCTGTTTGGTTGGATGGGGGAAGGTGCTCATGTTCAGGTTTCTCCAGAAATATTTGATTGAGTTCAATCCCAGGCTGTAGCTGAGCCACTCAAGGTGCTTAGCTTCACTGTCCTGTTGGAAGGTGACTGGGTTTTCATTAAGACTGTCTCTTATATTTTATATATTATTTATATATATAATACAAGATATATCTTATATATTTTGGTGCACCGAGCTTTTCTTCTACTCATTCCCTGCCGCTGAAAAACAGCCCCACAGCATGATGCTGTTACCAGCACGCTTTACTTTTGGGATGTTACTCTGCAGGTGATGAGCAGAGCTGGTTTCCTTCAAACAGGATGCTTGGAATTAAGGACATTCTTGTTTCTTCCTTTAGGTGCTTTTGTGCAAATTTAACGTGTTTTCATGTGTCTTCACTAAGAAGAGGATTAAGTCTGGCCACACCACCATATAAAGCACAGACTGATGAAGTGTTGCAGTGAGGTTTTTCCTTCTGTAGATTTCTTCTTTCTTTCTTCTGAGCTCAACTAGAGTGACCATCAGGTTCTTGGTCATAACTCAAACCCAAGCCCTCAATTGCTCAGGTTGGCCAGGTTGTTTCAAACTTCTTCCATTAAGAGCAGAGGACAACAAACATGCTTCTATGACTTCAATAAAGCAGTTTTTTTTTCTTTACTTTTCCCCAGATGTGTGGCTTAGCGCAAACCTGTTTCTGAGCTCTACAGGCAGCTCTGTTCACCTCAGGGCTTGGTTTTTGCTCTGATAAGCATTATCAGCTGTTCGACGTTTTATTAAGACTTTATTAATCATACCCATTCAGCTGAATTTTCCACAGGTTAGCTTCACTAGAATTGTAGTAACATCTACAAGCGATATTAATGCTCAAACCTAAGTATTTCTACCCTTATCTGGTACAGTTTAAATTTAGCTTATGTTTTTATATTAATATTTATGGGGGGTTTTTTTATTCATTTGCAAAGATGTTAAAAGTTTGCTCGTTTTTTTTGCTTTACCATTATGGTGGATTAAATGTAGTATGTAGTAGATAAAAAACATAATATAAAGCATTTTAACATAAAGCTGCAACATAAAAAAGGTGAAGGGGTATGAATACATTTGCAAGGCACTCTTAATATATATATTTAGTACTTGACAGGGTTTGTGAGATTGATCCGCATGGCTTTGCAGTTCAGTGAATGCATAAGGAGACAACTACATCTTAAGAGTCAGATAACACTCTAGTTCTGGACCATAGAGAAGTTCGGGTTCCCCGTTAAGAAAATCTCTGCATCGATTTGGGTCTCTCTGAGTGATAATTGGTGCAATAAAGGTTGAAAGATACCAGAGACTTTTTAAAAAGGCCATTTAGTCCATGTGAGTTGTAGTTTCTGTGAATTTACCGTGATATATTGATTTCTTGCAGTGTTTGGATGTTTCCTATATTAACTGTCCTTGAATTTTTCGACAAAACATACTTTATATTGAGTTTTAGCTTTAAAGGCAGTTGGGGAAAAATAAAACCACATGCGAGTATTGAAGGAGATCCAGCGAGCTCTTTTCATTTCAGCCCCCCTCCTTTGCGCGTCTATTTTTTCTCCACTATCACATCTTAATGCTCGTCTTCCTTTTTTGTATTTATTACAGCAGGGAGTTGGAAAACACTGTCGACTGGAAACTTTTTTTAATACCACAGACTCAGCGGGAAGACACGGAAACCAACAGGCGCCGTCAAACTCCAGCATCAGCTGTCAATGAGACAGACAGCTAAACTAGCTGTTTGGTGGGAGGGAGGAACCAGGAATCCATTACAAAAAGGGCCAGAGTTCCTGAGAGCATCAGCATCACACACGCGTCAACAGATGGGGATCAATTTCACAGACATTCTGCATTCATGCTCCCCACAAAACATTACTAACAAGCAGTTTTTCTACACATTTGGGCGCCTCATATGTAAATAGCCTCATATTATTTCCGTCCTTTCCTTCTTTCATGTCTGTTTGTGCTTTTGGAAAAATGTTTTTCATTTTATTTATATGCCAGTCGGAATTAGAAAGGTTGGCTATTTTTAATTACATGTGCATATTTCTTCTGCTTGCACTTTCAAGAATGCAAGAGATATTTACAGATGTAAATAAACTATGATTGACTTGTGAGATGTCTTTCTCTGTGTGTTTAAATGTTGGCCGCTAGGAATGCTAATACTTAGGTTAATTCTCCGCAACCTGTCTAATTCAGTCTTTACCTTTAAGACGAGATTTATTCCACCTCTGTTATGTTTGTCTTTAGGAGGATTGAAGCAGCAGTTACTTTAAGACACGGCTTGCTTAGAGGTCTGGATGGAACCATCCATGCATACGTTTCCTCTTTACTTTTCATTAAATTATAGTCACAATTGGACTTTCTGGTTAAAATGAAGATGTATGACTTCAAACTTGTGAAAACCACCACGGCTAAAAAAAATTCTAATATAATAAAAATAATAACAAAAAGATTGCAACTTTTTATCTCACAATTCTTTTTTCTAAACCTTTTCTCGCTTTTTTGATCTTACGTCTCACAATGCAGACTTTTTTCGTTCACTTATTAGAAAAAAATGACAAAAGCAAGATATGAATTTTGAGATGGCTTTCTTTTTTCTTTTTTTTTGACGTCACAATTCTGACTTTTCACATAATGTGTGCAATTGCAAGGAAAAAATGTGAAATAAAATGTAACAAATGGGGTACAAAAATAGAACTAACTTTATATAAAGTCTTTAAGACATTAAACCTTTTAAGAATATTTGTTAAAAAAAGGTGACAAATATTCCTTCTCCAAACTGATTTTATATTAACTTTAATAATTTATAAATTAACTAAGAAAATAGCTAGAATTCAAATGTGTAAAATAATGGAATTGTGAGATACAACATGTTTCAGTTTCAAAAATGCAAACTTTTTGGAATGACATGGGGTTGAGTAAATGATGACAGAATTATTTTTTTTATTTTTGGGTGAACTGTACATTTAAGACAGTAGGCCTATTAATATGGCTGTTGATTTGACTTGCATAACGCATGACTTCAGGATAAATGTGGTTGGAATGCTGATTTTGCATGTAACTTATGTTATCTGACATTTGAGCTGTAAGATATGATGATGACAGAGATACATTTAGGATGAGTTTAAGGTGCTCAAGCGTCAAAACTCAAAGATTTGCCAAACAATAAAAAACTAAATTCGGCTAAAATATTTTGGCTTTACAAGTTAAGCGTTAAGTTCAGCTTTGTGCATAGCAGCCAGACGAATGTTATTTTTATAGCACTTCAACGCGTTTCCTCCCATGCAGCAGAGACAGCCATGTCCGGGTCAGTCAAGAAACCCTGCTCATTATTCATCCATGTGTCACCTTATAAGTGAGTGATGTAGGATGTTAACCAGAATCCGCTGCTATGGCTCTCCTTGTAGTCCCTGGAGCTGGTAATGCCTTTAATCACGGCCAAAAAACAAATGCATGTGGAACTACTTTAACACGAAAAACACTGAAAATAGCCAGGTACGGCAACATATGCTAGTTAATAGAGAACTTGCATTAGGACGGTCCAGAACAAGAGAAAAGGCCTTTATACCCCAACCTTCAATATGCTTGATGCCGTGCAAAGTATAGATCTGTTTGCATTGTGCGCGCACTGATGGGGGTCGTGTTTCATATTTACTTCAAATAAAAATATGTTTTGACAGATTGACACATCAAACTCATTTAGATGTCATACTTTGAGCAGTCGCATAAACAAGTGTTGGTTTACAGAAAGAGGCCCACGGCGCTGGGGATGTTTGAGCAGAGAAACATATGTATAGGAATATACTGGAATGCTGGGTGTCAGAATAACATTCCTTGATTTATGTCAGTGGGATTTTGAGGCTCTATGGAGCTTAAACAGGCAAGGACTGGATTCATTCGGACCAATGCACAGTAAAAGCTTTGAGTCCCTCACCCCTTTTTAAAAGAGCAATTATCAGTTCTGGGTCATTTCATTTGAAGTATAAAACACCCATAATAGCCTTTATTAATGTTGCTGCAATTTGATGTCAAATAACTAGAGGAAGAAATGCCTTTCTTGGAGGAATACTGAGGAAAAACTAAAAAAAATGTAAAGGAAAAATTCAAGAAAAAAACACATTTAAAAAAAAGAATTGCCATGCAATTAACACTTCAAAATATTCTTCGATGACAAAAATAATTGTATAATATGAAGTACAAAAACAGTTTTCTTTATTTTACTTTTTTTTTTAAATTAAGATAACTAAGTGATTGACATTTTTGTATAATATGGAGGGCAGAAAGTTAATATTTGCAACACTGAATTTTAATATAAAAATGAGAAATGTACATTAGTATCAGTTATGAAAGTGTAAACTTGATATTGCATTTTATATATATATATATATATATAGATATAGATATAGTTAAAGACATGGTCAATCAACATACAATTCTTTTTTTTTTTTTTTTATAAATGCACCGAAAAACAAAAGAGGTTGAAATATTAGCGTTTGCACACATAAGAGTTAGTTATCTAATTATCTAATAAGCTAATTATCAGGCTCATTTCTCAATCACTTTCAAAATCTCTACACGCAAAGCAATATGTCTTCCCAGAAACATACACTGCACGTGTTTGCCCAGCTGGTATGCATTTTATTTCAATTGTTTTTCTGAAGGTAATACAGCAACAACAAATTTCACCAACAGTTCATTCATAAAATCCTCCAGGCTCTGCGCTCTCTCTGCTCCACGGCCAGACCGAACAAATCAACACTCTTCCTGTGCACAGGCCATTTCAGAGCTCCGAGGAGCCAAAGGAAATGAAATGATGCATTTGAGATGGCTGAGAACTCAGACTTCCTGAACAGACGGGGCAGTAAGCCTCGAGAGTGGATTTGTTGAGTTTGGTGGTGGAGGGCAGGTGTAAGGTGTGTGATGGAGGACGGGCAGGCGTTAGTTGGCTTTGGCACGCATCTGCGCTCTCTTGCCCGTCACGGCCTGGAATCCGGTCTTGATGCTGGCGACGGAGCAGCGGGAGTGACACGTCTCACACTGCAGGAAATACAGACGTGTGTCCTTCTGCAAGATAGTGTCAGGAGATCGACACGTGTGGCACGTCACGTACTCCTCTGCAACACAAAACACACTGTTTAGTCAAGGTTTGTTTTTACCCCCGATGTAATGCATATCAGTAACTATGCAATATTAATAAAGTATGCCTAGGATGCATAATGGAATTCTGGCAATAAATCATGTATGACTTTTTTTAGTTTTATTTGTTTTAACAATATGCAATATACAGCAAATTTACATATTATATATATGTGCTTGATGTATGTATATCAAATGTAATGCTATATACAATACTGTATACTAAAGATACACACACACACACACACATATATGTATATTCACACACAAGTGTGCATGTATATATGGGTGACAAAAAAGGGTTAAACCATAAAACCATAAGTATAATACTGCTTTAAAAAGTTTTTGTTTTTTTTACATATTTCCCTGATTTACTAAATTTACTCTCAAAAATGTAATTTAGTGTAACAATTGTTTCAGGCATATTTACAACAAAAATCAATTTATGACATTAAAATACGAATTAATTTGACCCCAAATACTAATTAGTTGTAATTTAAAAAATGTTTATGTACCACTTTCCTAGGTTTTGTCAGTCAGATGTTTTTTACTCATTAAAAACATTTTATATGCTTAATTATCCTTTTATATACTTTAAATGTGCGCAGTCAGAATAAGCATGTGCTTTAAATTTCTCATAAATGTTGTTTTACACTGAATAACAATGTAACATTATTTCAACCAAATGTTGACATTTTATTCCCCAAAAACTTACTTGAAACCTTAAAAGTAGTCACTTTACTTACATTTAATGTCCTTTGTATAGACGCTAAATCACTTTTGTAAAATTATTTTGATGCCGACATCTCAAAGTCTTTGACCCATTATATACACACACACATTTATACATGACGTATGATGTATAGTATGACATACAAACATGAAAGCTATATAAATAAGCATTCATAATGTGTTTACAAACATGTGTATTTTTTTTTATAATTCATCAGTCAAATAAACACTCACTTATATATCTTCTTAAGACATTCTCTATCTGTTTCTGCTGGAATCTGCCTTTGATGACGAGCTGATTGTTTCCGTCTATGGATCCGCTGGAAAGTCAAAACAGTGGTTAGTGCATCTCCAAATATAACAAAGAAAAATTACACTACTACTTAATTTCTATATTTTTTCCAAATCGCAAAGTTCCTGTTTCTAGTGACAGAAAGAAGAATTCTATGCATATATGAGACTGATCTCTTTCACAAACCTAAATAATCAGTAAATATCCAGAAGGCAAAATCGATGGGTTTCCTTTCATGCGTCTTCTGAGAGACATGCGGGTAAACACAGTGAGGTGCTGGAATGAGTGCGTGGCCCTGAAATCAGCCTGCTTATCTTTTAACAATGCCTTCTGAAAGCATCACGGGGTCAGTCGCTCCCTCATGAGCAGCAATGCCTTTCTCAACAGATTCAGGATTGTGGAACACCTCCAGCTAAACGTGCAAATGATGTGTTCTGGTGGAGGGTTTCATTCACACAGAGACACAGGAAAAATAAACCCACAGCCTGCCAGACCATATTTTGCAAGGTTAATGATAAACCGATGAAGGAAAACAACCATTGGTTGAGTGGCGCTCTCCATAACACTAAATAACAGTTCACCGACAAATGACATACGGCCAGAAGACCGTTACAGGCTTTTTACACAAGCCGAACACACACACACACACACAAAAGGCCTCTTATAAAATACAGTATTTCTTCATCAGCAACTAGTTATGAGATGCTCATAATACAGGACTTACAACATTTTAACTAATACAATTTCAAAACAAGCACTTGCATTATTGCAAGAATTAATATTTACTTCAATAAATTAAATATCACCTTTTTTTTAAATTGCTAGAGGTAGAAATCTTTCACTAGTCGAAAACTAGCTACTTGCCATGCATTGTTAACTAGGGTTGGGCGATGTTGACCAATTTACAAAGCCTGTAATGGACGACGATATCGTTGTCGTAGGTGTGCATCGTGATATCTATCGACCCAACCCTAGTTATAACTGTTCACTAGAAAAGCGCATCTCGTCAGTAAAGCCAGTTCTTTGATTAGCGGTAAATCTCCAGCAGCTGTTTTTAAATGCAGCGCTAGCTTATGAACAGAGCCGTAGATCACTGACAAGCCGGCTTTACTGACGAGATGCGCACAATACATTGTTCGAAATGTATCTAAGAGAAGCATATCACGTTTATCAAGCATATCTAACATTTGACAAAATAACCTTACCTTGTGCCCAACTCAGCCAGCAAAAAAGCCAATAGATGTTTTGGTTGTCGATGCAACCTGGGAAAATAAAATAAAAATGATTAAGGTAAAGAGGCAAACGAAATAAAGATTTACTGTGCAAATAAACAAAATATTTGCTAGCAGATATGAAATGTCCAACAACACAATATGAGTTTAATGAGAAGTGACAGTTCAGAAACACTACTCTCCAGTTCTAGAAAATGTAGAGTTTCATTGCAGCTCTATAAAACAGCTTGACGATTTCAAGTTAAGACTTACAGTTTGCAGATGTCTGTGAAGTTTACGAAGGAGGTCTTCTTTGTGCCGACCCGGACAACCTGAGGAGGCTTCATCACAAACTTTCTCTTCTCTCCCGCCACCATGTCTGGATTTTTTTCCCGCATGATGTTAAAAACTCTATTCAAAAGCTAAAAAAAAAAGATGGCGATAATAGAGTAGATGCAATCAGCCATTATAGCATAGCCATATACAAGTTAAGTCACCACAATGATAATTTAGTTCAACCCATATGCTTCATACAGGATCAGAAATATAAAACCTGTTTTACAGAATTTTATTAAAGCAACAGTTTCCCCAACAAATGAAAATCTATCCATCAAAGCAAAGCATTGGTGAGAAAGTGAAAATTTCTCTAAATCTGTTCTGATTAAGACAAACTCTAGATTTGTTGCAAAATTTAACTATTTTTGGTGAACTATTCCTTTAAACATGCAGTGTATCCAAAATATATCCTATACTTGTACTGTATGGCGGTCCTTACATAACATAAAATAGAAAAAACTGCCACATACATAAAACAACAAAACAGAACACACGCATAAGCCGTTGTTTCAAATGAAGAGATGGTGACATTCTGACTGTCAAACGTTACATATCCAGTTTGTGAGACAAACTACACCTGTGTGAACTTAACGAGAACTGATTTCACACATCAAAAAAAAAAAATCATCTTGACACCAGCTGCAACAAATGCACCAGATGGCAGCAGTTTCTGGCCCTTTATCAAGTTATCACCTGAAACAAGCGCACATGTTCTGCACTGCAATTTGAATAATAAATGTGCCCATTTACCTCATCATATGTGTAATCCCTCTCCGATCCTGCCCAGGCAGGGCCCGTCTGCGTGCTGAATGTGATGTCATCTGCGTTTTTACTATCTTCATCTTCCACACCTTTTACACAAACAGCACAGAATGAGACAACTAGCCAACATTAGTTATTTACAAAGAAATACACCCCCACCAAGCCACTTACCATCATCTTTGCTTTGACTGTCCATGTCTTCTTGAAAATCTTTGACCTTTCTTGATTTTTTCTTCTTCATGGGCAGCATTAAGTCATCCTCTTCTTGTGTTTCTGACGGCTCTGTTTCGATCTTCAGCTCCTTTTGGAAATTTACAATTTATTTAGTATTAGACAATGCACGACAACTGCTGTCAGGATCAAACTTCAAACGCAAAGAGAATCTGAAGTGTAGGCTCAGACATCAAATTCTTTTTCAAAGACGTCCAAGGCCACTAAAGGATAAGGCTTTCACGGTCAAAACATCTTTTGATGTGAAAAGTCATTATTGCCATGAAACCAATCAGGAGTTTTACAACTATACATGTGCTAACAATCCACTGACCTTCAATCCTTCTTCAAGCTCCGCATCAAAAATCTTCTCTTTTTTGGACTTCTTTTTCTTTTTCTTCTGGTTGAAGAAGTTTAAGTCATCCAGATCATCTGATGTTTCTGGAAATTTACCAATGTAAAATTAAACCAAGCCAAACATTCTGGATTATATTTCACTTTTCAATAAACATTCAGCATAAAAAGAAAAACAGGGATTTTTTTACTATATTATTTCACTGAACACGTGAACAAGACGTTTTGAAATAGGGCTGTGAGCCCATAGTTACCTAACATTACCATTTAAGCACTTAATCCAGCACGAGCCTAATCGGCATAATGTTAACAGACACAACAGCTTGCCTAGCAATCATGACGTTCTGTTCAGCTAGCACTGCTCTGCCCCAGTGGACACGCACCGTAAGAAAACATGCACTCTGCGGTTTAGAAAATGTGCATACGTATGATTTTTTTACTTGGCCATTACATTACGTAAGCTAGTCGTACCCTGGAAAATATTCAGAACATTGAGCTCTTCTGCAAAATTCTGTGTAAATCGTTTCAAAAAAAGGATTTGAGGAATTGTGTCGTTTTATTTGCGCATATTGTTATTACTATGCATTGTTATCAGGATGAAAAAAAAGATGGAATGCTGTTTTTATTTTGTTAAAAACATCTCTTCATTGTGTGCAAATAAAAGTTGAATTTGTTAGTTATTGTGTGCAAAACAAAAAAAAGAAATCTGCTCAAGATCAAACATTATTTTGAATATTTACCTTTCTTTCTCCCCTCATCTTCTTCGAGATCAAACTCTTTCTCCTCTGCCCCGTCAAACTCTGTCTCTTTCGTTTCCAACTGTTGGCCTTCGTCTCCTTCTCCACCATCTTCCTCCAGCATGAAAGGCTTCTTCTTTTTCTTCTTCTTCTTGGTCATAGTAGGATCAAATATCATCTGGAAAGACCATAGCATGAGTTTAATAATGAGATCAAAAAGAAGCGTGCAAGCAAACGTCAACTAATGAGGCAAACCCTAATAAATCTATTTTGGAACCCATGTTGAACTTAATTTTGGTTTACACAAGAATGAATCACTTATATGAAGTACAGCATCTCTTACATCAATTAAAAAACGGTTTAAATGTCATCATATAACAATCACATAACGTGGAAGTTTCTTTAAACCAATATGACATGTTAATACCACAGTATTTTTACTTTTTACTTTACTTACCTGGTATTTATACAGTACACAAAGAATATACTGGTACTTTACTACATTTGGGCACTTTTTGTGTGTGATATTGCTTTAATAATGAATCACCATAGTCATATACGTGGTATATTTCCTTGATTCATCAAGAACACCAACGTAACGCCTTGATATGCGTCAAAAACTATTACTATTACTAGAAATTAGTATTTCTAAAGAGACCAAATTAGTATCATTAAAACTGTATTACCAATGTACATCTTCAAAAACGGACACAGAAGAACACCACATGCTAGTATCACAGTAAATGCTGTAAAATATGGTCACAAGGTACCATAAAAAACACCTAGTAACTTAACGTTAAATAATGTATTTGCAACGTCCAAACAATCATGGTAATACCATGGTAAATGTTCAAATAACATGGTACCAATTACTTTTAACGGTTTATGAATAAAATTACTATAAAAGTAGAGAAACGTTAATTGTTTACTATCTAACTTGCTGACAAATGACAGAAAAACTCTAGAAACGACGAGCTGTGCACATGTGTTTCCTCGCAGCCTTTACTGGTAGGCCCGATTGTTCTTCTCTTTTGCCCGCTTAAATAAATCCATATAAACAAAGGATCTTCCTAAACAACGATTGTTTACTAACCTCGTCTCCTGACATGGTTTCGACTTGTTGTGAAAACGCAGGTAGCAGAAATAAACGTTATTATAGGCTATTCTTCACGAACACCCTTCCTCGATACGAGCGTTGCCTGCGACAGGCCGGGCTGTGCTCCGTACGCATGCGCGTTAAAGGCGCATTGCATGATGGTTCTTGTAGTTTTGGTCTGCATAACTGCGTAGGCCAGACAAGGGACATTGTTGTTTCAACAATTGTTGCTCAGTGACTCCCGTACTAGAATATTAGCACATTTAGCTAATACAATCGTGACACAAAAATGCATATGATAAGGATTGCAGAATTCTTTGGCCCCTCCATATCATGTTTGATCAGATCATTAGAGCTCAAGACTCAAAACCCTACTGAGCTAGCAAAACCTTGGGGACGTTTGCATAAACAAAGAACATAGGAGATCGATTCTGATGTGATACAATAAATCTTAAGATGATGAAATAATACCCAAATTGTTATCTAAATCGCATCGCTTAAAGAGGGGTGTACATCATGCCTCTGGAGTATTTTACTTACCCTCATGCTTTGTATAATATTCCCAAACCCTTCCTCCAGAGACAAACCAGACCTGTTGCTTTTTTCTTTATTGTTCATAATGGCTTGGAAACCATTTTATTCCTGTAATCTGTTTAAAATTGCAGTGGGATTTCTGGCTCCCGGGCAGCTAAAAACCCCTTCCTGCTTCCTCAAGGTCTGCTTCTTCATAACAGTGTTATTTGCTGTAGACTATGCTACAGTGTTACTTCTACAGATCATAGTGCAAATAAATGTAAACTTGAACTTGAAAAACAGCTCTGGGGGTAAATGGTCAGATTGACTTATTTTCTTGCCGAAACAGTACTTTCCTACAAACCTGTTCGAAGTGAAACGTTTCCTGATCCGTGAGATCACATGTGCAATGAGAGGGTTACAGCCTTTAAGAATTTTTAAATTGCTGCAGATTTTTCTTCTTAACGAGGATCTTTTATTTTATATGTATAGACCGATGCTGCACATGTGTGTATACTTGTTTTTATTTTGTGCGGACCATAAGGAAAATAAAACCTGCATTTTTGTTACTGTGGGGACCATCTTGCTTTGGGGGAAATGATTAAAATAGTAAATGATGTTTATCTGAAAGTGTTAAGATAAGGTTAAGGTTAAGATTTAGGGGATCAAAAATCTAATTCGGTCAATATAAAAGTAATAGAAGTCTATGAAAAGTCCCCACAATTCACAGAAATAATGTGTGTATGTATCTTAGTAAACCGTGATTTCTAGCGGTATAAAGCCTAGGCAAGAGTATTCTATACAACAACAAAACCTAGTTCAAAGCATTCAATTAAAAAGCTTTTAAAACAAAAGTCCCTGTTGATGTTTGATTTCAGATGTGCCGTTTTAAAGCTTTCAGGTTTGTCTCCAGAATATAAAGAGTCTCCCCTGTTTAATACAGTATTACATGCTACTGGAGGCCGGCAGTGGATCAGGAGTGCTTTCAGAGTATGTATAATTTACCCAAGGGGTGGAACACGGCTAATGTATGCATTCTCCATACCACATTTGCTCTGAGCAGCTCGATTTTCAGTGAAAGAGCTGTCGCACTCTTAGCACGGCCGTGAAGTGACAGAAAATATATTCAGATCTTTTGATGTAATAAATCTCTTTGTGACTTTTGCTCTCGCAGAGCCTGAGCCTTGTTTTCAGACCGGAAAAAGAACATATACACATTACTAATCAAAACACTGAAGCGATGCCAAGACGTCTTATTTTCATTACAGGCCCATTTCTGGTTTATATGTATAGCATTAGCACCAGTGAAGCTGAAAATATACACAGTGTCATAGTCATCGGAGAATAGAGTGAAGCCTGCAAAACTTTAAATCAGGTAGACATATTTTGACAGATAATGAACAGCGCTGCTATTAGGAGTCTGTGGGCACTTATTCATATGCCGGGCAGTTTCCACAGATCTCAGAGACATACTGTTCTGTGATTTCTGAAACTAGAGCACAATAAGGCTTTGAAACTAAATGTAAGATGTTGAAATGAAAGGTTTCTCTACCCATGGTATTACCAAATGACATAATAGCTTCAGCTATATGCTGAAAATGGAAACACATGTATGATCACTCATCAGTTTATTTGGGGTCAGTTCTTACCACTATATATGTTGAAAATATGTATTTTCTGTGATGCGGCCATTTCTGTTGAATAAAAGTGAATAAATAGGCTCTCTCTTATTTGATTAAAAAAATAAAACAATTAAAAAGTTGAATCTGGTCTCACAGTAAAGTAAAACTGAAATATACATATTCTGTATTAGAATATCTATTAAATAGTGCATGTCTAAAGCACATTGTCTGAACATAGAAATACTAAAAACTTTCCCTGACAAGCAACAATACGTTATGTTTTAATTCTTATTACTGCGGAAACATGTTTCTTGTCCAAAATGAATTCTGCCTGAGGAAAGGTTTTGCGCTTTTTGAAATGGTTAACTCTAACACCCTTTTCAATCTTCGGTTAAATTATTAATGTAAGCACTAGTTGTAAACTTAAAGCTATAAACTATACAAAATATAGGAAAAGATCATAAATGCTGCAAATCATTTAACACATGGAAGATCTTTTGCTGAAAATTTGTTTATGTTAAATCTTATTCCTGTTTTAACCAGACTTGAATTGTAACCATGTGCTCCAAACTTTAGTTCTTGGGGGGAAGAGAACGATGGTTTTATAATGCCATATATATATATATATAATTTGAATTTAGCACCAAGCCTGTAAAACATAAGGCATTTGTGACTCACATAGTGAGGCGGTTCATGAATGCAAAATCATTTGAAGCCCATCAGCATGCATCTTCATTGTAAAGATAAATTTGTGTTTGATATTTTTATAATGATATAATATTGAAACATTTTTAAAACAACATTAATGTACTTGAGAGGTAAAACCAAATATGATATCAAGACTTTAGATCAAATATTTTAAATTAGCAAAACAAAATAAAAAAAAGAATTAATCATTGCCAATTCTTGTTTTAAGCATTAATAGGTTTGGTAGTTTTTATCAATAATGTTCTATTTTGATTTGTTATAGAAATTGTGTTGTGTTTTTGTCATTTTAGTTAATATTTTAAATATGTTTTTATAGTTTGCCTTTATTTCTATTTCAGTTTTAGCTTTGGTTATTTTACTACATGAAGATAAACTAAATTAAAATGAGGCAATTTCTAAATATATTTTTCATTACATTTCAATACAAGATTTATTTCAAGTAACAAAAATTGTATTAAGTGTCGTAACTATAATAAAAAAGTATTAAACTTAATATACATTTAAGATGATGTATTCTCTTAAGACAAAAATAGCAATACATTTATTTTGCTTTGTTTTCTTCTTCAGTAAAGGTAATTCATTAAGATACAGGTTTTTCGATGCCTACTCTGCTTACAATTTAAAGAAGCCAAAAAATGAACATGATAATTTGTGTGAGATGGTGAAAACATTCAACTTTCTTTTATGTTTCTCTCTTATTAGGTTCAGCTTTTATGGTTCTGCTTTGGTTTAGGCACATTTTCTCCATCCCATGTGAATGCTCATGGGGGAGCGTTAAAGGTGGAGCAGCCCAGAAGACAAAGCTGGTGTTAATGACAAAAGTGGCTAAGAAACACATTCTTTCCTAACTTGTCCAGACTCTGTCAATTCTGGCACATCTTCATTCTGGACAGTTCAATGGTTTCCCAAATCTCTTGAGAGCAATGTTCGGCATTCACTCGGTTGGCTTTTCCACCCACATACCTGACTTTAATTTCACAATTGTTTTCCAAGTCTCTAGCAGCATCCAGATGAGTAAACTATTGATGTAATTACCTAATGTACTTGGCACTGAATATGTGAATGTTATATCACTATATTAAGCAAGCCAAAAAAAAAAAACCAATGACTGACATGGCTGTTTTTTTAAAGCACATTTTCTAGATTTGATTTGCCACTTTCAAGTAAACATAAAATTGCATTTACAACCATTTTACAGCCTTAATGCGACATTGTTCAGGAAAATAAAGTAAAACGTACACTCTCAGAAATCTGTTACTGGGGCAGTGAGGCTAATGTTTTCAGAGGTGGTCGAAGTACACAAATCAAGTACTTGAGTAAAAGTACAGATACATACTATAAAACATTACACCAGTAAAAGCAAAAGTACTCCTTTTTTCGATTTTACTTGAGTGAAAGTACAAAAGTACTTGTTTTGTTTTTTTATGTACTTAAGTAAAAAAGTACTGCAATTATTTACGGTCAACTTAATTTTATATAGCAAATATTTTTTCATAATCTTACTGCTCAAAATACCTGGGATTTTTGACGAGCATGATGCA
>JAUYWG010000039.1:17945651-18012116 GCA_034779775.1 Enteromius afrohamiltoni | reverse complement strand
TAATTTTTTTTATTTTTTTTTTTTTTTTTTAAATATCACGATTTCATCATGATTTTACCATTTTGCAACTAATTGCCTTTTTTATTAAAACAAAGCCTTTCAAGGTAACAAAGTATAAAATAAAGAAGGGCAGAAAGATACACATGACAAATAAACATAACATGAATAAAACGAACAGTGCTTTTATTTTTCAGGAAGAGTAGGTGTACTCAGCAGTATTGAAAGGGGAAACACTACATACTTCTACACTACATCCATCATTTACTCTCTCTCGGCTCGTTTTTATCTGAATGAGTTTCTTTTTCTGTTGAACATTGTATTAAATTCAACAAGGACCAGCTACTGTTTGTTACTCAAAATATCTTACTTTGTGTTTAGCACAAGAAAGAAATGAATACAATTTTGGGAAATTGTGAGTAAATAATGACACAGTCATAATTTTTGAGTGAACCATCTCTTTAATGACAAGCGGCGGCATGTTGAGTTCTCTCCCTTTAAGAGCTGCACGCATCTATTATACTGGCACGTTTTCTCTTGATTGTTTACTTTCACTTTAGACACAAGCAACTGTGTTTCACGCTGTGTTTTAGACAGTATTACCGCAATCTTACTTCAGTAACTAGGGACAGGCTTTTAGTGCGCACGCATCTGGACAGCACACATAAGAAGCGCTTCATCGGCAGCACTTTAAAGTGAATAATGTGCTTTTGTGATTGCGAATAAGTGCAGTGTCCGCTGAGTGTAATTCTACCGCCGAGTTAACACGCTGTAATTAAACAGCATATTGAGACGGAGTTGATAAAATAGCACCATATTACAGAATTCCTTAAAAAGCAGATCGCGGAGACATTTTTATCATCCACAATCAAAAACCGTCATATCGGCCTCCCCTAATTGGGGGAATGAAACTAAACAGCACTTATACGAGTAGTCTGAATCTACACGATACCTGCAAGCAGTTTGGGGTATTTTTGGTGCACCAGATTGGTCAGGTCTCCACCGTCGTCCAGGATCATGTTAAGAGGCTGGCCGTCCTTGAAATAGATGGTCTGTTCTATGCACCACACATACTCTTCATCGGTCTCTCCCTTCCAGGCATACACTGCAGTACGGCACAAACAACACACATCAGGTATTAGCATCAAGATTACATAACTGACTGCTACAAATATTACCGAAAAGGATTAACTGGCCACTGGGTTTACAAGGTATACCTTGTAATATATATTATTCCATTTTACAGGAATAAATGTAAATGCAAATAATAAATGTTAAGTGTCCACAGAATGTTGTCGATAGCTAAAAACCTGCTCTTTTCCAATTACAAAACGCTTTGAGAATAATTATGCTGCAAGCTAAAACACCTTCTTAAGGTGTTAGAACTTAAGGTCAAGTTCTTAGGCTGCGCTGCATTTAGGCTTATCCCTTGTAAAGAAGGCAATCTTATAATGCACAGCAGACAAAGAGTTCATTCGATTCTTAAAATAAACAATTCAACTAAAACTAACAAAACCAGACATTTTCCACCTAATGTGTGTTTTATTATAATATAACACCCATGTCATTTTATGCTTTCAAGTTGCTGCCTAAAAAAAAAAAAGACGCTTTCCATGTAAAATCAGCTGTTTGCAATCATTCCGCTTACATCCCTTAAAAGTCGGTTTGATCAACTGACAGTTCTTTGGTCAACTCAAAGATGTAACGATGACACTGATAGAGTTATCTTTGCTTGTGCGCTCTTGCATGTTAGTCCTTCAAAAATGTTGAGTCAAATCTAAAGATTAAACCTATTTGTGCTGACTTTAGCTTTACCCAGTATGGAGCACATGCTTTAAGCTGGATGCGCCTCTAAACTCGGAGGTCTCCTTATCTAGATTTGATTACGCAGCTTTAGAGCAAACAGTGGGCAGTCGATCAAGCACACCAACACCTGTTACCTGGAACGCCTGATTTAGCAATGGCTGCAGCTGCGTGATCCTGGGTGGAGAAGATGTTACAGCTGGACCACTGGACCTGGAGCACACAGAGATCGAGGGGAAGGAATGAGAGCATGTGACATTACTTTCAGAACTTCTTGGATAAAATATGGCCATGGGCTGGGAAATTCCAGTTTGACAGAGGAAATATGGGATAAGAGGAGCAATGCGTTTTAGTCAGATATCAAGGTTAGGCATCTAGGAGTAGAGAGAAAAAGTGTAGGAACTGTACTGTCCCTTTCCAAACAAAAGTACTGTAGCAATACCACGATCATAGTGTTGTAATTAATAATAAACCATGGTATTTACATTTCAAAGAATACCATTGCATACAGAGTAACAGGTCAGTAAGATTTTATTCACGTTGCAAGATATTTTTCTCTAACGCTCAACAAGGTTGCATTTGTTTTATTAAAATATATTAAACATCATAAAATATTAACATAAGTTAGAATAACGGTTTCCTACTCTAATCTATTTTCAAAAAAGAAAACCATAAAGCAACAACCACATGTTTTATTAGTGAAGCCAAACAAGAGGCAAAGTACTACTAAACTTTCAGTAACTGCTGAATTAAATTGAAAAAAATAATAATAAAATAATTAATAATAATAATAATTAAAAAAACTGTTCAACCCTACTTTTAATGGTTTTAAAGAAACATTTCACTCCAAAATGAAAACTGTGTCATTGTGTACTCAAACGAAAACATTTTAAAGCAGCTACTGAGAATTGGTTGAAATTGTAAAGAATGCTAATGCTGTAGCAATTCATAACCTACTAAAACTATCAAACCAAGGCAAATATGAAAAAGCTTTTTATTTTTGTGGGGAAATACCATTTCTTTAATGCTTTTGTGTTTGCATCCTCACCTCAGCTCCGAGGGCGGTCAGGGTTTCAATGAGCACAGCGGTCTGTAGAGTCATGTGCAAGCAGCCTGCGATGCGAGAGCCCTTCAGGGGTTTGGTCTGTCCGTAGAGCTCCCTCATCTTCATCAGACCCGGCATCTCATTCTCAGCTATGTCGATGGCTTTACGTCCCCACTCAGCCAGGCTGATATCAGCTGGACAAAGAGAAAATGACAACAGGTTATGCATTAAACAAATACGAAATTCAGGAAAATGAAGGAATGGTTCAATTAAATAGTCAAACAGATTATGTAAGCTTTCACTAATACAGTTCAATCATTACAAATTCCATTATAACGTGCAGGTTAAACGGTCTTTAACGTGTCGCTCTCATATTTGGACATATCTAGAATAGGAATTCAACATATGACACCCAAAACCACATACCTAACATGTTTTGAACTGGTTCAGGAGGTGGTGCTTGGTTTCATATGCACACATAACCACCAATAGGCAACCCAAAAGATATCCATTTTCTCAGTCTGCACTGATTATACTTTACTAGCAGGATTATTACCACTGCAGACATGGAGGATAGCACACCTGAACCAATATTCAGTAGTCAAACAAATATGTCATTAAAGAAAATGGCATTTAATTTTGATATTTCTGACAGCAACCTACAACAAGATCCAGGCAATGACTCAGAGTGTTTGTTTAGTATAAATGTGAAGATGCTGTTTTACTAAAGTAAATTTCCAATTTGCATAATTTTCCTATTCCCGTTTCTTCCAGGTTTTTCATCGAGCATGGAAACCTTGCAAGATGCCTTCAGATTGGGCAGCACTGGTGCACTTTGACATTTCATTCACTGATTTTGAAACGCTGAACTCTGATCTCTTAAGACTAGTGAGCAAAGTCCAGATGGATTTACTATTGAATTACTTGAGCCTTATCTGCACATAGAGCATGAGAGACATTTGCTGAAAAACAACAACAGACGCTGCGAAAGCATGAGCGACAGGTGCCTGGCTGCGCTGACGTGTGACTAAACGTGACGCAAAAACAAAACTCAGTGAAGACAGGCACTTTGTGCGTTTTACCACCAACAGGAACCGTTATTTTGAACTAGACCTTTTTTAATTAATCTATTGAACTGATTCACAAAAATTACGATAACAGCTAATAAAACATGATCTAAAAACCCTTTTAAATGTGTCCTGATTATAAAATTGTAGTGCCGGGGTCCACGTGATTACGTAAAGAGCAGCTGTGCCATTTTATGAACTGTTCACTCTACTGAAGAAATGGTCAGGATCCAAGCCTAATTTCATTCCCTTCCTTCAGGAAATTTAGGACTATTGTACCAGTTTGGAAAACATTATTAATAAGAAGCAAGAAAGACTTTAAAACTTTTTCATGAATACACATTTTTTGATTAAATACGAAATTATTCATCTGGTGTTTGTTATGTATATGGTTGTATACTGTTATATATGTTGTGTTGCTATTTAAATTTAAAAAAAAAGAAAAAAAAAAGAAGAAGTTCACTTCACTGTTCAAAAGAACCGATTCACAAAAATGAATTACTTCGATCAACGAAAAACGGCGGTGCGTGTGAATACTGCATTATGGGAAGTGTAGTCCAAAAGCTCAGGAAGTCTCATACAGTAGCGTTTCTACAGTGCACGCAAAAAACTACAACTTCCAAACTTTCTTCTTCCCGTCTTCCGAATGGAACCACGCTAGCTTGTTTGACAGGTGTTAGATATAAAAATCACATACAATGCTTCGTGAGCAAACACAAAATTGCTATATTAACAAACTAGACACGTTAAGTAAGCGAACCGTGATTTTATGAGGGCGGGATTGCAATAGTGCGTCTCGTGCAAGGCAACACTGGCAAGGACGCCTCTACTGCCATGTGATACATAAGCACTTAGCAAAATCTGCAACCATTCACGCGCAATAAAAATAAAAATAAAACTCAAGACCCTTTTGCAGAAAATCGTATGCTTTTTCGAGAGCTTATTAGCCATGACCAGAGTGGAGTTAGCTACTTAGCGCTGGCGGCAAAAACGTGATTGTATGATATTGTGCAGAACAGCATCGAACATGGTCTGAAGTCAATAATTAAATAAACTCATACTAACCAACTTTGAACGGAAGCTTCTCTGACATTTTGCTGTGCTGTCGTTAGGTAAGCCTGATATGGGTTGATCTCGAGCCCGGCTGTGGACCTGAGTGAGTGCAGAAGGAGGTATCTAGTTATGTGAACTTGAATATAAGTGTGTACAAATCGGTTATTGTAATATTCATGAGATCATGCAGCATCTAGTTTCTCATTGGTCGAAATTTGCCCCGCCTTATCGCTCTAAATAAACCAACGTGGGCGTGTTCTTTTTGGTCCTACGATAGCCAATCAGAATCCACGGTGGTTTAAGGCGTGTAATATCATTTGGAATGTGGATATCTTAAATAATGTAACTACAAGTTTCAACAAGTTTTGTGTTTTGCTATTATTTAACATAATGAGGACGCATCTGAGCTTGACGCATTTATTTATTTTTCCTCAAGATGCCTATAAACTAGAGCAACTACGAACAGTTTCAGGTGAACCTTATTTTGGGCTATTTGGATAACACCCCCTGTATAAAGTCCATTCTGTATGTTCTGAAAATATATCCCATGTTCATCCCCATATCTGAAACTGTCTGGTTTGTAGAAATTAAAACTGAAAAACTAAAGATTTACATATCGCTGACAGATTTACTAAACATTGTTAATCATAAAATTATTAAATGTTTTAGTGCATAGTATGAGGTCATAATTGTGCAACTGACTGATCTGAATCTAAATGTTCAGGTGGATTATTACTTAAAATAACTTAAGTTTGAGGTTGGTAAGATATGGTAATGCTTTTGTAAGTCTCATACTCTCCAGCATGCCATTTCTTCGTATATAAATGCAGTAAAATAGTAACATTGTGAAACGATATTTAAAGAATATTTTACATTACATTTTTCAAAAGATCATGCAAGTTTTAAAACCTTTTTTGACAGTAGTTTATGCTAACCAAAGCATTACATTTATTTAATCCAATATACAGTAAAACAGTAATAATGTAAAATATTATAATGTTTAAACATTTTATTTCAATCTATTTTAAAATATCATTTATTCCTGTAGTACAAACCTGAATGTTCAGCACCATTGCACCAATATGCTGCTCAAGAAACAGTTCTACTTATTATTAATGTTAACAGTTGTGCTGTTTAATGTTTTTGTAGAAACTGATTTATTTTTCAGGATTCTAGTATGACCAGAAAGTTCAGAATTTAATTGAAATAGAAATCTTTTCAACATTTCTTTACTGATCCCAAACTTTTGAATGTAAGTTTATGGCTGCGTTCACACAGCAGCAGAATAGGACTGACAACCGAATTCATGCGAGTCTCGAAAGGTCTCGTTCACACAACAGCTCTCAGTTGTGTTTGGAATTCTGTTTGTGTGAAGCCTGTATTCCTTACCAGTAACCATAGCGACCGTGACTGAACTAATATCAAAGATGGTGACGTCCACAAAACGGGTTTGACATGACAAGAGTCCAACTTAGCCACAAGTTTTCTTCAAATCTTCATTAACCGACAGTAGCTTTTAAATTTGTGCGGCAGAGCTGCTCGCTCTTACAATGAATGACGTGATAGACAACTAGTCCAGTCCTCTTCCGTTCACACGGCACCTGCGGTTGTAAATCCTGAATATTTACTGGTGTGAGTTCGGTTACACAATACGGTTGTCACGCCCGTAAATAACCAAACTGTGTGTGAACGTTGTTCTAACGATTCATCCTACCTTATCCGATTTTGCTACCTCCTATGAAAAAATAGGTAGTACAATTTGATATCAATAAATGCTACCTGTTAAATTATGTTTTATTAATATCTGAACCTCAAACAAACCTAAACCTATCCTTACTGTTAATGCAAATATAGTAATTATGAATGCAATATTGATGTGCGCATGCACAGTAAGCCCAGGTAGGAAAATCTGACAACATAACCGTATTAAGGACTGAAAAACAAGATCGACAATCGTATTCTGCTGCTGTGTGAACGCAGCCTGTATGTATTTATACTCTCACAGTGCTAAAGAACTGAACTAAAATGAGGCTTCAAGTCGTGTACCAGGACCCATAGAAACTCAGTCAAAATATTTTAATAACAATAATAAGTAAGATTATAATGATAATGATATAACAATGATAAATGCAGCACCTACAAAATAATGAAAACATACCAATGTATTAAAGCTTCATCTATCACATCCTGTACAAATCAGTTTGCTTTACTACACACAGCAAGTTGCTTCAACGCCTTGATTATCCTTTCCCCTGCAAGAAAGAAACAGAAGAGCACAAGAACATATTCCATTGGCCTCTCTGAAAGATGACTTGCTTGTAATGGACCAGTGGGTATTTTTCTACCGGGACCGTTTCTAAAAACTCATGTTCAATATTCAGTACACAAAATCTTCAGTGTGAGCTCTGATGCTTAAGTGCATGAATAAAGTCATATTAGGCAAACGATGGAAAGAAACATCTAATGCGCAAAAAAAAAAAAAATCCAGAGAACTGTTAATTTGGCAAAACTTTAATGAAGGTGTGAGGTGGAAAGGCTGAGAAGGACAACATAAACAAGAGTGTCAAAAAGACAAACAAACAATAAACAACGGCAAAGAAATGTTACGGGTCTGAACGGAATAAACCGTTAGTGTTTAAGTGCTTCCTGCTCTATATAGACTCTCAGGAGAGGAAAACCAATAAAACCACTGCACCAGAACATCATAGGAGTGCACTCTGTAAAATAAAGCATGATATTACAATAATCTGTGCGCTCTGTCCTTGTACAAATCTCACACCTCAAATATAAGACACCAATCTGAAATCTACAACAAACCGTGTCGTTTAGCCCCTAACACAACCCTCAAGAAACCACTTCTAGTGTGAAGATACCTTAGAATCGATAATTAGTATTTCTGAAATCTCTCAAATACAGGGCATGTATTCCATATAGGGATCCCATGCTGTAAACTGTCATGCCATTAAAGAGAGATGCTATTTACAGTAAAAGCCTTACAGTTGCAGCAGCACTCAAACCTTCATGCTCACTTCAGTCCTGAAACGGAGACTCATAAAGCTGATCTAGGACGTCCCGTGGGCGCTGCGGTTATTGTACGTGGGAAGCACCTGCACTGAAACGCTCGATGCACAGAATCAAACGGGGCTTACAGTGCTTTTAACAGAACTTGCGTACAAATCAACTCGTAATATACCACACGTTCTCTCCAAAAAACACGACAGATCGTTACACACACTTTCCCCTGCGTGCAAAGGGTTTCCGTGAGTACTGGTTTCTCAGACCAAGCGGAGGATTCCTTGTGAAAATATATGACTACTTTTACAGGTAATGGAGTGCCGAACACACAAACACTGATCTACAACAAGCCTTTAGTCATGTCTGAGCAGTCCAGAGATGAAGAGAAACGAGGCAAAATCTCAAGACTTGCTTAGATGAGTGTGCTGACCGGAAACCTGGCGGAGATTTGTCGTTCTTTTTTTTTTTTTTTTGAGCAGTTGCATTTATGTTTTTGTTTTCCTCTCTTGTGCGTTTACATATTAACCTATTTTAGATACAAAGACGGTCATACGGTAACGTACTGAAGAGTCCTTCCAGGTCCTTTAGTTACAGGTATCGGAGTGAGGTTTATGCATTGTATAGTGTGTATGGGTTTTTCGGGGAGCATTAATTGGCAGCCCATGCCTCCAGGTCTTTCATGTCATCCTCATCCTCTTCTTCTTTCTTCTTTGCTGCATTTTCAAAAGACATTCAAGAACTGCCATCAATATAGGGCCAATATGAACACATTTGCAGACGTCTAAAAGGAGTCATTTGCAGCATCAAAATGAACAGGAAATGACATAATATGTCATGACTTGAGAAACATTATATTAGTAAAACGTAACATGCTTTTTAAATAAACGATAAACTGTTCACTAGCAAATTTTATGATGTGTGTGAATGTATATGTGTGTGTTTAATACCTGGTCTTGCAGGTAAAGATGTAGAGGGCACATTTGGCAGTGGTACATTGTCTCCAATCTCCAGGAGGTTCTTATCCAACTCTTCTTGCTCCAGCTCCTCTAGTTCTGCTAACAGCTCATCCTGAAACAACACAACATCTCTTCATACCTGGTTTTAATGTGCATCTCAATTTATTCATCATGGCTGTGTGGAGTTTGCTTGTTTAAATCGTACGTCATCAAATTCCTCTCCAAACCCGACAGGCTTTGAGATTGCGTCTGAAATTTCTTGTGCCAGCTCCTGTTGTTCTGTGATGTCCTGCATGAGTTCGTCCACTTTGTCGATGTCCCTGAAAGTATAAATTTAGATATAACCCACAAAGTGCCATGCAGAAACCTAATAGCCTGCACTTGTACACTAGTCTTGTTTAAGATCTCACAAACGCAAAACCTTGCCATAGTGAGGCTGATACAATAAGGAAAGGAAACACTGATAATAGAAGAGCTCCTCACATGTTGTCATGAGCAGCTTTCATGGCCTGAGCAGCAAAGCCCATATTCTTGATGACCTCTGTGTTGGTGTGAGCGTTCTCCAGCGCCTCCCGCTGGAACTCGATGGTAGAAAGAGTGCCATCAATCTGAGCTAGCTGCTTCTCATAGCGCTTCTTACGCTTCAGAGCCTGCAATGCAGCTGTTTCAAACAGAAAGACAGGTAAAGTGATTAAAGTACAAAATAAGGGAATTTTGGAACCCTCTAGACAACTACTAAAACATTAATTTTATTTTAACAGAGTTAAAGAGAACACAATGTAATTATGGGTCAATTGATTTAGATTTAGCTCAGTAAGTGTCATGCATCCTCCTGTAAAGTGGCTTGTGCACTGTATTTTCAAGTTGCTTTAGTAAGAAACAGTTTGCATGGGAAATAAATGTACAGTAAAGGTAAGATGGAAAGCCCACAGCGTAAGATTCTCAATACTAAATTAAATTTGTGAGGTCTCTGATCCACAACAGATTTGATTAAGGTTTTATCAAAGTAAAATAAAGTCTACTACTGTTAATATTTCTCAGGGAAGTGGTGCAGTGTTAGGGACTCCTAAAGAAGGCACACTCACCAAACTTAATCAGGCAAGTGAGCTGCAAAAAAGAGAAGAAGGGTTGCTTTGTATGGCAAATGTGGTTGGCTGCCTAATAATGAATTCATGACAAGCACATCAGTACAGACACGCTTTACTTATAAAGCCGGTCAGGAAAAAAAAGATGATATTTTGCACCAAATCAGTAAGCCTATTTTAGAACCATTAAAATATGCATGCATTGTAACTTTTTGTCCAAAAAGATCTGCCCATTGTCATTCTCAAAATAAAAAAGCTTTTTTTATGTTTTAAAGTATTTATAAGCTGGGATATTAACGCTTACTGAAACTAAACCCATTCAAAACATTTTAATTAAGTAATAAAGACCTATTAAAAAAAACCGTTATAAAATTATATGTCTTAGTAGTTCTTCCCTTTCATTTAGCTATACTTTTTTTTCTTTGAAAACCAGGATGACGCTGGATAAATACATTTGAAACCGATGTCATAAGGCAAAAACAAAGCCTGTCAACTGTCATTATACCAAACCAAACATGTTCCATTTCTGCTTTCTACAGATTAGAATGTTATGCACTGTCAAAACAATGATTTGATCCGTCAGTCTATTTGAAAAAGATAACTGTGCTTGTGAAATACATGCAACCTTAATTTACCAGGTTTGCAATACAATAAAACCCTCAGCAGACTCTTACGTCATCTGCACGTTCCAGGGGGGCATTCCAAAGACGTCACCTGACACAAAGGTCATGCAAATTAAACACTTTTCCCATGAAGTCATTGGAATTGTAAACTATGACAAAACATCAGTCCCACACCCCTAGCAGTCAAACCATCAGCGTCATCGTCCGCCATGTCCCTCACAGGATAATCAGATCAATTATTGATTACCTCTGTTCTGGGGACTTTAAAAGTGGAGTTGTATTACAGGCCTCACAACCTAGACGGCTCTTTAATGTGGTCCTTCTATTGCCCTGAAATTATTTCTGGATTTGGACAACTCTAATACTATCGATGGGACAGAAGAATACAGACTTATAAATATACTTTCTGTAACTGCATTTACATTATATTTGCACACCCTGAAGGAGACACTAATGGAAACCACGACAAAGGAGGAGTTTAAAATGACACATTTCTTTCCAGGTTTTCATGCATTTAATTCAGTAATAACAGTCAAACACAGACTGTATTTAAGTAGAGAGCACAATTTTACATTATGGAGAACGTCAAAGAAAAACAATAAAAGAAAACACACAAACACTAAAGTTAACATTTGGACAGCTGCATTCATTTTTAAATATTTACTAAAGGCTGTATTTGCAATTTAACATCCTTGGATAATTTTACATGTCATTTCCATTATTCAGGTACATGTTTGTCATCACCATGGATACTAGGATAGGTCAAAGGTTAACTGATGTATGCCAAGTATCTTGAAAGTAATATACCGGTTTTGTATGACAGCTCTCATGTGTCTTAGTAAAAGTCTGATAATTAGTCCGTTGAATATATTGCTCCAATCACATGATACGATTTTGATTCCTTCCTTTGTATAATAGACGTACTCAAAATAACGCTAAACTATCGAAGCATTAACAACCACAGTGCCAACCTTGCCTGAGGTAACCAGCTAGTCTAAGCCAGGTAACTCACCTCTTTTGTTCTTCGTGCCGTTTCTCTTGGCCGTGACAAGCTCCTGTTCAATCTTCTTCTCCAGGAATTCTTGCTTCTTGGTCAACATTTCTTCTGTTTCTCGCAGTCGCTGGATAGCCTCTTGGGGGCTTGCAGATTTGCCCCCCTTGCCACTGCTACCAAACAACTTCCCAAACAAAGACATCTTGCCCTCGGGACGACAGCAAGGAGTGATACTGTAATGATTTTTGACTGCTAGTCTAGACGGGACACCTCAGTGCGGCTTCTATCTGTCACGGACCCAACAGGCTTGTTGTTGTTTCCTCTGCTTCCTCCTCTCTATCCCAGGCCGCATGACATCATCACGTCACAAGAACATGACTCACGTCATGACGTATTAAGCGTCTCCAATCCGTGGTGATTACGAATAAGAAAATAGTATATTACACAACTATTAATATCACCAAGGTGTCCCATACACGTAAAAGTAATTTTATCAAATGTTATACTGTATTTTAAACTATACTGTAGATTTTTATTAATGTAAAATCTTGCTACAATATAAAATAACCTTTTCCCATGCATAGCCTCAGATAATAAAAAGCAGTGTTTAAAAGCAATAAATGGAAATGTGCTACATTTTTTAAACCTTTACTAACCTTATTGTTTAACATAATTAATGTAAGCGGCATAAAGTGATTGATCAATATATACTGCGATTGAGAGAGAGCTTAATTAATTAATATTTTATATAACACACTAAAAACGTTAATACATTTAAATTTGTGTAATGTAAACGGACCTATGATTCAGATATTCATGCACATAAATTCAGCCTCTTTATTTTGTAACTCTACGCAACTATTTCATGGTTAATGTACGTGTTGTATAAATAAGCCGCGGTGATTGGTTGAATTCCAGGTGACGTTTTGACGAGTGGCATGTTTGTCAGCCAATGAGACTGTACGCAGGCTTATGACGTATATTCCGCCGCACGCACAGGCCTTGCTCTCGTCCTTGATCAGCGGGAACTGCAGCATTTGACGGGCGTAAGACACACATTTCCGCGGAAAAATGGTTGCTTACTGGAGACAAGCAGGGCTGAGGTAAATGAACGACAGTAAACAACGTGAAAAGCTGCGGAGTTTGTATTTTATTGCTGTACGTTCTGTAAATTGGGCGCCGTACAGATGGATTGGCCTTGCTCTCTAATACTAGCGTCATGTTCAGTTTGAATAACAGTGGACATATTCACACGAGCAATTTTGTGTTGTTCAATCACTATGTATTTGTCTTGTCGTTTCAGTTACATCAGGTACTCGGCGATCTGCGCCAGGGTGGTGCGGGCAGCACTGAAGCCACAGCTGAAAACCGAGGCGATGAAAAACGCAGAATCCAATGTGAAGGTCACTAAAGTGAAGACTGTATAAAGTGAGTTAAAGTGGAAGCTGTTAAAGTTATCTAAACTCTACTGCAGTCTGCAATCTGTTGTTAAAAATGATGATCTCTGCTTTTTTTTGTAGGATCTGTCATTACATCCTTCAATTCCCATGCGTTCTCCGTCGGATTTACAATAAGACCTGCAGTTATGATGATTAAATGAAAATACCTGTGAACTTTTGATAATAAATTATGACGAGTCTCAAACTAAAAGTTTTTATTCTAAAGATTTTTCTCTTTGGCAGGTGTTCACTGTGTTTTAGTTATTGCATACCCTTCATCTATTAGATGAGTTGTTATAAGTATGTCTGGTTTAAGAACATCAGCATAAGAGACACTAAAACTGTTACCGGTTTTCAGTCCAATAGTTATTTAAGAATAAAGTAAATGTTGCGTTTAGTATGCTTTCCGCATAAGTTGGTCTTTCAATATTTACAGTGCTCTTTGTTTTCAGAGATTAATCTATTTTATTTATATACAGTATGTACAGTGTTTCCTTAAACCCATTAGATTCACAAACCGAGTAGTTTAGCCTCTGCTGACATCCAAAAATGTTTATTTTAATACATTTAGCAAGAAAACTGATGGTTGCATTACATAAAAGGCAATGAAAAGGTAAACACATGAAAGTTTGTAGCATTATAAATACTCAAGTACAATGCAAATTTATTCTTAAACAGTTGCACTTTATACTGGTTAAAATAATTATACTTTTTTTAAAGGATAAGAAAAATTCACAAAAACAGGAATGTAGTATTTTTTGAATGTTGACAACAAATAATGACAGAAGAATTAAAGCCTCTGTATAGCACTAGTACACCACACAAAAGAAAAAGGTCTGAATCTGTTTGTTTTACAGAACATATAGACATTGTTTTGTGTTCTCTAGTGATTACACATCAATATATTTAATAGTTAAAAAGTTTGGTTTTTTATACAAATTAAGTTGTACAATAAACTATACACTACCATTCAAAAGTCTGGGGTCAGTGACGTTTCTTTAAAAAAAATAATGGTTAATATTACATAAAACTGATCAAACATGACATTTATACATTTAAATAAATGCTGCTCTATTTACCTTTTGTATTAAATTATGAAAAATAATTCTAGCACTGATGATAATAAGAATTTTATTTTTGTTTTCTGAAAGTTCAGCCACCAACACAAAAATAAACTACATTTCATAATATAAATTATAATATTCACATCACTGCTTTTACTGTATTTTAATAAAATAATTGCAGCCATGGTGAGACTTTCAAAAAACATAGACCCCAAACTTTTGAAAACACCCAGAAAATATTTTTTTGTATTTATGTTATTCATTTTCTCCTGGAAGTCAGAAATATTTCACAGTTTGCTATGAACAGTGGCTTCAAATAGTATCTGAACACTTAAGGTACATTGTAATTAAATAACATATATATATATATATATACCTTGCGAAAGTATTCACACCCCTTCATTTGTTTCACTTTTTGTCATGTTAAGTTGCTTTCTCCACATCAATTATAAATATATATTAGTGCCAAATGATTAATTGCATCCAAAATAAATCTTTTTGTTTACATAGTATATGCATGTGTACTGTGTATATTGTATAATAAATATACACAGTACACATGCATATACTACATAAACAAAAACATTTATTTATCATGCAATTAATCGCAGTTAATCATTTGACAGCACTAATATATATATATATAATAAGTTTTATAAAAAAAAAAAAAATTCTAATGCAGTGTAAATCATATACCTGTTTTAACTGTATCTTATATACTCTTTGGGGCCACTGAATGTTCTCACTCTTCACACAATCTGATCCACTCCTGCCATATTTACTAAAGCCCACGCATCATTCGCTGACAGAAGTTTCAGTGACCACCTCAGTCTTTATCTCCACTCGAGTGTTGCGTGCTGTTGATGAAAGACCCTCCTCTTCTACCTCTTCATCTTCTGCATCGTAATCCATATCAGCGGTGGCATCCTGATACTGCTGGTACTCTGAAACCAAATCATTCAGGTTGCTCTCAGCCTCGGTGAACTCCAGCTCATCCATGCCCTCCCCCGTGTACCAGTGCAGGAAGGCCTTGCGTCGAAACATGAGCGCGAACTGCTCTCCAATGCGCTTGAATATCTCCTGGATGGCAGTGTTGTTTCCGATGAAGGTGGAGGCCATTTTAAGGCCTCGTGGCGGGATGTCACAAACGGCCACTTTGACATTGTGAGGGATCCAGTCTACGAAGTAATTGCTGTTCTTCTGCTGAATGGCTAGCATCTGCTCGTCGACCTCTTTGGTGGACATGCGACCGCGGAAAACGCCTGCCACTGTCAGATAGCGTCCTCGACGTGGGTCACACGCAGTCATCATATTTCGGGCGTCGAACATCTGCTGGGTGAGCTCAGGCACCGTTAGGGCACGGTATTGTTGACTACCGCGTGCGGTGAGAGGAGCGAACCCTGGCATGAAGAAATGGAGACGTGGGAATGGCACCATATTGACGGCCAGCTTCCGAAGGTCAGCGTTCAGTTGACCTGGGAAGCGAAGGGAGGTCGTGACCCCACTCATGGTGAGGGACACTAAGTGGTTGAGATCGCCGTAAGTTGGCGTTGTGAGCTTTAGAGTGCGGAAGCAGATATCGTATAGTGCTTCGTTATCAATACAATAGGTCTCATCTGTATTCTCAATCAGCTGGTGGACTGATAGGGTGGCATTATACGGCTCGACTACTGTATCGGAGACCTTTGGTGAAGGCATTATGCTAAAACTATTCATGATCCGGTCAGGATAATCTTCTCGGATCTTATTGATAATCAGGGTGCCCATTCCCGAACCAGTGCCACCACCCAGAGAGTGGACGAACTGGAAGCCCTGCATGCAGTCGCAGCTTTCAGCTTCGTTACGAACGCGATCCACAACCTGCTCCACAAGTTCTGCGCCCTCAGTATAGTGACCTTTGGCCCAGTTATTGCCAGCTCCTGAATTGCCTTTACATTTATAAAGAGAAAACTGCATCAGGAATGTTGTTATGGCATATGAGTAGCTTTGTAACAGCCAATCAGATTCCAGATTTTAAGTTCAGGCTTGGTCATAGCCAGGGAGCTTAAATTTACAATAACTATAAAGTTTTAATAGTCATTACAATTCTATGGGTAGTGAAGTCCACATCCCAATTCTAACAATGACAAGGAGGAACAATATTATTGGAATCATTTTTTTTTTTTTATGAACTAATGAATGATTAAAAACATTGGCATCCAATAAGAATCCAAGAGCACATACATTTAAAGCACTACAGTACATTATTGTGCAGTGGTGTGGATTACTCATGGTTGTTCAAATAGATTCATGGTTAGGATAAAATGATTTCAGCCAAATGTACAACGTATGATGTAAATCATACGTTGTACATTTGGCTGAAACCTTTATCTAAAACAACTCCCACTGCATGCAAGATATTTTGCATTTATTTATTTATTATTTAGTTGATGCACTCTCTGGAAATTGAATTCATGGCCAGTGATAGTGTAATGTGCTACTGTTTGAGCTGCTTATTGTAAAATTGGGCTAGTAAACAAAATAAAGTCTATATATATCTATATATTAATCTATATATTACATATGTCACAATACAAACTTAGAAATGCAGAACCTTTAACATCCATAAAACCTTCCCATTCCACAACAGGTTCTTTGTAATAGAATTTTGATTATTATTATCAATTTAAAATATTGTTCACACTAAGAAAAAATAGAATTGTTTACTTGAAAGTTCTTTGTGGAGCCTGAAATACTCTTCTGTGGTAACACTGTAAAATCCCCTTTTATGATTCTATTTTTAAAAGTGTTTGTTTCAGAAGTGATTAAATCGACCCTATTTATAGTTTATAGATGTCAACTCATGTGGTATTTAAATAAAATGTCTAGATTAGATGATTGCTGGCTCACCGTGTATGAAGTTATCCGGTCTGAAGAGCTGTCCTATGTTACTGCCTCTCACGCTGTCCATTGTGCCCGGCTCCAGGTCCACTAACAATGCTCTTGGAACATACTTGCCACCTGACAGGCAATGAAACATATCAATGAGACTTTTTGCCCAAGACACATTTAACAGATAAAGTCACCTTATTTTCACATAATATATAACTTCTACGTACAAAAATACAGATCTGAAAAAACCTGAATGTAAAATTTAGGTCTGCATACCATGTGCTTCATTGAAGTAAACATTGACCCTCTCTAGCTGAAGGTCCATGTCGCCCTCATAAGCTCCAATTCTGTTAATACCATGTTCATCACTGATCACCTCCCAGAACTGCAAACACATGGAAATTAGTCACCTTATTTTCTCCAGTGAACTGCATTGTGACCAGCTTAAACAGAATGAAACGTTTTGTCATTTCAAATGGCAAAAATGGTTGTTCTCAACACACAGAGTCAAAGGAAGCTTTCAATAACTGACTTATCTGATAAGTATAAGTGACTTGCAGTTGTTTTTCCGGATGCCATTCAGTTTTGACCACAGTTCTACTGGATCTATCACTCAGAAATACACAGGCCGCTGGGCTCTGGGCTCATTTCCATGATAAAGAAGGCCCACCCCGTCATAAGAGGCTCTGTGTCTCTTATCTTACACTAGACCACTCTAGGGTGAACACCCTTGACCGCACGTATCATAACTTTATATATTTACTCATTTTACAAATTCAAATACAGTAGTAAAGAAGTTTTTGCTATTGCTTTTAACAAAATAAAAAGCACATTACTGCAGTTTTTAGCTACTAACAAAATGCTGTTCAAAATGACAGTAGACCCTAATGACTATAATGAGAAAAGAAATGCATGACATGAACAACTTAGAATATAACTACTAATAAATAATCATAAAACAGAAATGCAAGCACGTCTGTCTTTTAAGCCTGCATCAGATTGTCTAGCTTGAATCAAGTTGATAAAGCAGCTGTTAATCACAAAAATACACATAAAAATCCATATTTTGAGCCATCGCACCTTAGAGCCGATCTGATTTCCACACTGTCCAATCTGTAGATGAACAATCTCACGCATAATGATAGATTTGGCACGTTGAAAGAGCAGGAATAGCCTTGACCGTGAGTCTGAGGTGCCCACTGTGTGTGTAATACCACTGATGACATCATTAAGAGGGAGTCACCCATATGTCACACAACGTATTAGTCAGTGTGACACTTAATGAGCAAGCTAACACAACAGACCACTGACTTTCAGTCAATAACAACAGTTGTGTAGCAGCGTCAAAGTTCAGCACACTGTGAATGGCAGAATTGACAATGTTTGTTAAGAATTTCAGAGTATATTTCGATATTTAAAATTTAAAAAAGTCCTGTCATCATTAGCTTGGATCAGTCGCCGTCTCTCTGGCATGTATGATAAGAGTCTTGCAGGCCCTATCTGCTGCAGTGCAGTGACACAGACCGTCAGAAAGACAGACAGACCACATACTTATTGTCTAAGTGTTTCCTGCAACAACAGATGTTTTATAGCCTATATGTTGAAGTTGGCGGTTCTGTGCAGTATAAACTTTTACATCTTCCCAGTCTTGAATTTCAATTTAGAGGCCAGCATACTGTACCAAGCCAGCAAAAGCATGTTTTTGCTACTGTTTCTAAATTGGCCCAGGTTTTTAAAAATGCCCAAATATCTATATTTGTTTTGGTTGTGTGAAAGTTCCAGTTTGCAAACTTTATCGGAATTTTGTGTTTGAATGTAACGTTAAACATGTTTCAGTAAAAAAAAGAAAAAGCATTCTATGAACAATGTAAATAATGTTTATCTGCTACGTTTTTTTGAGAATGTTGTTAACTGAACATTCCATTAAGAATATTTGTTTGTAACTTTGTTTGAACGTTCTGTTAGCTGGGTGATATGCAGATTTATATTTAACAACAGATGCCACTGTTGTGCTCCAAGTAGTCTCATGAGAAATGTTTATTTTACTACAAGGTTTTAAAATGGACTTGATCAGTCATCTTCCTGTCATTTATTAAGGTGATTCTTGACTATCAGCCGTGTTTAATATAAGTTAAGATAAAGCACAAGTACTGAGTTATTCAAAAGACTTTGTGAAGTGCCGGCACTCTTGTTGATAATGTCAATGCATGAGGCATGCTGTAGGACAGATTAAGAACAGAAGGCATGCTATTGTGCAAGTTATTCAACCTTCCAAGAAACAGGAGAGAGTTCATATATATAGCAAAGTGCTGTGCTTTTTGTACAAACTGTGTCAGATCTGTAGTTACAATGAAGGCTTTCATGATTTCAGGTCATTTTATTAGGGGAATTAAACAGAAATAGTGACAAGAGAGGGGATGAGAGAAAGCAAAAAAAAAAAAAAAAAAAAAAAAGATAAAGGGCAAGAGAATCATCCTCACTTTTAATTTATTTAATAGACATCTTTACAACCCATGTCATGACACACCCTGGAAAATTAGCTATTTACCTAATTAATTATTTTGACCCTGTCATAACCAAATGTACCCAATATGTGATATATGATAGATAAATAAATATATAAATACAAGCTTTGTGGGTTTTTTGTTACATAAGTTAGCACATTTTCTTCTAATGCAAGGAGGTGCGGGTTAAATCCTGACCTATCTTTGATTATAAGGATTTTTAAAAGTAAAAATGTGCAAGACTATGCTACTGGTACACTGCAATGTATCTTCAAGTAATTTGCGGCTGTCAAATCTATCATGAACTTGCATGTTGATGTATAATAACGCCACCTACAGGACATTATTATTGCAACAGTTATATTTTGTGCATCCTGCACACACAAAAGCTGGCATGACAGCGGACTCAGTCCTAAAATGTTTGTACAGTTGTGCGCGCTTTAGGTACAAAAACAAACAAACAAACAAAGATGTCTAGCCTGCAGTTATAAAACATTTAAACTGTATTTTTTTAAAACTTAAAACAGAACATAATAATTAAATCTTAACTATTTCCATCATTCAAAAAAAAAAAAACTATAAAAAGATAAAAGGAACACTTGGTTTACAAAACTAAATAGTGCTATTTTTTCTCGTATGACGTCACGGGGTGACCTTTTTTTATTCAATGAACAACAACATTATACAACACTATGAATAACAACCGAGATAAAATTACCGCCAGGGGGAATGATTGAAATAAACACTTAATTTCCCTCAGTAAGTGTGTTTTCCGCGAATACATTTGTTTTTATCAACAGTATTTGTCTCTGTATGTGTGGAATGTCATCAGAATTATGACAAGATTAATTAAATTAAACAGGGTTTTTTTAATATCCCTTAAAATAATTAGTGAAGCCACAAATATTTGAACAACGTCACGGAGTGAGTGACCTCCCCCTGCCGCTCGTAAAAATTTAACGCTGTGCAAAAGTTTCAGAGCACAGCTGATCTCAGGTCAGCCTCAGAGAGCGAGCGAGCGGCGACGGCTCCGGCGGGCGAGGAGGGACCTGGAGCGGCGTCCCGAAATAGTAGAGCGAGAATAACAAACAGTGAAAAGTACGCTATGCGTGTCAGGTCAAAGTTCACTCCTGACCACTCGTGAATGTCAGAAACTGAGGGAACACCCGATGAGGCTAACTGACACCTTTGGAGAGCCTGAGCGATAAGGCTGTAAGGGATAGCGAGTTCTCTCCACCTGACCTGGATAACCATCATCATCATCATCATCATGGTGTTCTTATCCTACAAGACTTTTCCATTCGGATGTTAAGGATAAATTCCCAGCTCTGGACATGGGGATGTGTCACAGCTTCAGATCTAGGTTATCAGAGTCGGCGATCTCGTACACCAGCGGACGGACCGGTGCGAGTCCCGGGATAGATGTGGAGTCCGGTCATTTGGACAGTTGTGACCGGCGGGTGGAGGAGAGGGCGCGGGTTAAGGCGGAGAACAAACGGAGTCGAAACATTGACAAGAGCCTGAAGGCGGAGAAGAGAGAGTATAAGCAAACGCACAGGCTGCTGTTGTTAGGTAAGAGGATGGTGAGACCACTTTATCTGCTGTCAGCGAAAATGAGAGCAGCCACGAGCCGATGCGACTGGCCCCTTAAAACACGTTACCATGGTAACCTTCGTTTCCACAGTAAATAATGTGGTGGCTTTTCTCAGCGTGAGGTGATGATGACTTGGTTTTAATGAGGCTAGAATAAAATGAGCATAAAAAAGTGCAAAAATGCATTACGTATGTTTAACTTGTATCTCGGCCTTCTCCACTAACAATTAAAATAATCATCTGTTGAAAGCATATAAACTTTAGATACAAAGATTATAAAAACTTTATTAACTTATAAAAGTATCAATCTTTAACTAAGTACAGTTGAAAAGGAATACTTCATTATATTTACACTGGTTATGAAATTATTCTTTTTACTCTATTCTTGTTAGATTTGAAAAACAGAAATTAATGCACTTGCACAGATTCTTTAGTTGTAATGTGTGAGATCCCTGTCTAGATTAAATAATTAAATATGTTATCTTTCCTGTGGTCTGAGTTTCTGCTTTATTAAGGGATGAAGCAAATAGTTCAAATAATTCATTTGTTAGGAAAATCCAACATACGTTCATGCTATGCATCCTATGCAGTATACAATATTAGAATTATGTTGTAATTTATTTGTCAAAGATCAAAGAATATCTAATGATAAAAGTATACAGATATTACTGTATTTTCGGTGGATTTTAGAAGTTGTATCCTTGCATTAGAAGAGGAGTTTATGGTAGTGTCCGTCTTTTAATTTATACAGTTGTTTTAAAAACATTATACTATAATGAATAAATAAATAAAATTAATAATAATTCGTTTTACCCATTTTCTTTTTCATGGGTTAATTTTATTTAAATAAAATAAAACGTTTTGTTCATTTAATGATTACTGCTAAACAAAAAGCCACATAAATGTTAAACTGTAGACACTAAACCCATACAAAATAAAAACAAAGCGTCTTCTTTTCACTGACCACTTGTTGAGAAAAAATGAAGTGATTGCACTTTTCTTTTTAAGTATTATGTCCTATTTTGTACTTTGTCCACCGAAAGTACTGTGAAAGGTTGTTTTGTGGTTTTTTGGTGAAAACTTTGGTCATCCTGGTCTTCAGTCGGACACTGAAAAACATATTGATTGACCGCTTTTCTGAATATGCCCCCAGAAAATGTCTACAGTGCAGAAAGAACATTTAAAGTCATTTTGAGTTTCATACGGCCTGAGCTCTTTAACTCAGATCAAACCTGGTTTTTGCGATTGTCATAACAATGAACACATCTGGTCAAGATCTAATCTGTAGCAGGAAAACTGGCCTTACTTGTTTTTGTGTGTGTGTGGTTTTTGTCTAGCGAAGAATGAAATTATAACTTAGACATTTTTTGCAGAACATTAATCTAGGCTTTCTGCAGATTTCTAAAATTGTACAAAAAAGTGAAGTGAAACTGTTTTTCGAAGACCGGTTTATTTTCTAAAACTGCAGTGCTATTCTTGTGGCATACGTTTTATTATTTTTTCCTCTTCCGCTTACTTCTGCACTAGTCGCGTGGCTCGACTTCCTCTTTGGATAAAAAAACCCAAAGTGTTAAAGAATATTTTCAATAAACCAAGATGAGATGTGTTGTGTCTATGCCCATCAGTCTGGAATACATGTAGACTTTAAGGTGTGATGAATCCCAAGAATTTTTCTTTTAAATTCGTTGACTTCCCCTTTGGCCTTCCTCGGAGGTGTAAACAGCGTTAGAGCAGTCGTGGTTTGATAAAGTAGCATTACACAAGTCCTCATATGCTGCTACCTTTATGAGAGCTGTTTTTCTTTTTATTAACAAGTTACACAAGAAAAGGAGGGCAGCATGACAACACAAACGAAGAAACTGTTAAGCTCTGTGACCAAAATACTCTAGTCATGCGGGTGCTCGGTTCAAAAACAGATGACACACACACATATACAAAGCTGATTGTTGCAACCTTAGAATGTAGGAAAACGATCTCTGTGTGTTGTGTGTTTTATAGGGCTTGGCCAGTAGTGTTTGTGCACGCACGTCTAAAAAGGAAGTTTGGTTATGAAGTGTGACCTTCTTTCTGCTTTTGGGACTTTTAATAATAATTTGTCATTTTAAGGCAGAATCAACCTCAATGAAAATGATTGTAGCTTAACATGGTCTCTTTTGATGTGGCCGCTTTTGACTGCTGCCTCTGTTGTTGAGGCTGGATCTCACTGCTCACAGCTGCAAGCCCACAAGTGTAATGTCTTATTTTAAGTGATTGCATGCTGTTATTGCTCACTTAAACAGAATCACATACTCTCATGAAGGATGAAATATTGCATGAAATCCGATGAATGGACTCATAAGGAGTTCACTGTTGATCATGCAACTCCATGCAAGGCATGACAAAAGACATTCAATGCATACAGCATCCCATTTTAATAGAATCAGGGGCTCTTAAGCTCTGGTTACACACAACTAAATTAAGCCAATTGGTCTATAATGCATGCCGAAACTTTAGCAAGTTGATTGTCACCAAGAACAATCATATTTTTGTTTGGATTAACATTTGAGGAAGGCATGCAGTTCTTAATATAACATTAGACAAGGAGAAGGTGACTAATTCCCCGAATTACCTCTTTCTTTGAAAGGGGCTCTTATGTAATGTGACATAACGCAAATGGGTTCTGAGTTAAAGGGTGGACTGTATTAAACCTCATTGTGTAACAGCTCTTTACCTATTATTGTCTGGTAAAAAAAAACAAAACAAAGAGCCTTAAAAATAAGTCAAGTCGATAAGTCAATTTCGTTCTCTGTCAGCAGATGGAGCTTTCATAACGGCAGAAATACAGCTGTTTCTCCAACAGGACTGAAGCTGGGATTTGCAGGGCCCTGGTGAAGGTTGTGCCCATAGGCCAGGCTTCACCAAATCTCACCCTGGAGGTCCGATGCACTGCAGAGTTTAGCTCCAACCCTGATAAAATAACTCACCTACCTGTGAGTTTCTAATGATCTTTATACACTGATTAACACACACAGGTGAGTTTGATTAGGGTTAGATTTAAACTCTGCAGTGCACTGGACCTCCAGGGTAAAATTTGGGGAAGCCTGCTATAGGCCCTCTTTAAAACTGTGTAAATAACACATAAATAGAACAAATATACAAATTAAACAAAAATGTCAAAGTAATTCAGACAAGAGCTGTGAGTGATTTTCTCATTTAAATTTGTGGATTAACATTATGGACACCGACAGCAGCTACAGTAGTAAATTAGGCGTGGCCACTTAAAGAAACAATAATGATCCACCTCCAATTTCTTTCCAAACTGCTATGTTCACATAAGAAAACATAAAAAGTGACATAAAAGTGCTTTTTGTTTTTTTAAGATTGCCATAAAGAAGGGTATTTTGGGCATCATTTTGTATGTTTGTCAGATCAAGAGCAAGAGCAAAATTCAGAATGGGTGCTGAATCAAGGTTTTTGCACCTTTTTGTGTTTGTATGTTAAAACGGGTTAGGTTTATTTGTTTGTTCAGGCGCAGAAGAAGAGACCGGTTCGGTGTTTGCACGCTGTCTGTAAAACATGCCTCTCAGTGTGGATGAAATGGCTGGGCCCCCCCTTAGCCGTAGGCCCCTATAATCGTCACCACCTTTCACCCCATTAGCAACAGCCCGGTCCCCAGTAATCGCAGCACACCAAGCCTCACAGCACATGACTCTGAAACCTGCATCTCTCATGTTTAATCAATGAAATCATAGCCTTTAAGATATTTTGAAGTTCTTTGATTTCCGTCCTCAACTGTAAGACTTTCAAATAAAAGCCATTTAACTCTTTTTGCGGGCTTAAACATGATACCCGTGAAAGCTTTGTAATAATTAATTAGGGCAGGTAAAACAAAGACAAAATTCATTTTAAACAATATCTTCTCAAAAGTCTCTGGAATTAAAAAGTTAGTGTTTATTACACATTAACAAAGCTGCACGTTGCACCCTGAAACGTTTTTCGATATGTGACCCCGGACCACAAAACCAGTCATAAGGGTCAGTTGGTTTTTTTTTTTTTGTTTTTTTTTTTTTAATTGAGATTAATACAATAATACAAATTGAATCTGAACAAATAAGCTTTGAATTTATGTATGGATCTGTTGCCTTTAAAGTTGTTCAAATGAAGTCCCTATAAAAATTACTAATCAAAAAGGTTTGATATATATTTTTACAACACAAATAGTTTCACAAAGAACAAGTCTGCTCAAATAGTAGAGAATTGCTGCCACCTTCTGGAGACAGATCATAGATGTAGTGTACTATTCATCTCAACTACAATATATTATCCATGCATCCTTACATTTAAAAGTGTTTACTGGTTTGGTCTCAGAGTGGAATTTAATTGTATATGGATGAGACCACTGAAGAACTCTGAGTATAGTGACTTGTTAATTAGTGTTGATTAGTTCAGGCTTAAACTTTTAACAAACTCTCAGTGTATCAGCATACTTCACCCTCTGTTTAGTCTGTACCCCCGAATGCCACACAAAGATTATGGGATCAAAAATAGACCACAGGGTGTCGAAAATAGCTCAATGAAACGTCATTTTCTTTTTCAGTCACTGTCCTACAGTAGTTTATCTCTTATGTGTTGACATCACACTGACTTTTGTGTGATCTCTTATACTAAAACTATGTGTCTGGATTCTTTGGCTTACTCTCTAACTACCAGCATGTCACTATAGTAAGCCTTTGTTTGGAGCAATAAAGATAAACATATGGGAAAAATCAATGACTCAAGTTAACGCATCACAACACTAAATATAGACCTCTTTTACATTTAGATTTAGATTATTACTATACCTTGACTGAAATAATATCAGTTCCAGGAAAAGAATAATTAAAACAACTTTACTAAGTACAAGTAAATATGTATGTCAGTATTTCTTTCTAGCATGTCTGATGAATGTTTACAATGAACAACTAATATTTTGAGTACATGCTAAGTACATATAAATAATAATATGGAAAACTCAACTGTTTTATTTAGTTTAACTTTAATTTGGATTGACTGTAACAAACCTCTTAGAGATCTTTGGCATTTTGTGTAGCATATTGAATGTAGTTGCCAAAACAGAAAATATAAGCTGATGCTAGATTATTTAGTGTTTCTGATTTATTTTCTAATTTATATTGCACATACTGCATGTCTGTGGAGATTTTCTGCTGGTAGATTAAAATGTATAGTACTTTTTCCAAGCTGAACTTGCTTACAAAAGTTTTACAAAACAGAAAATAAATGTATTATAATTACTGTAATAATAAGAATCACTTTAAACCATTCAAATATTTGGCTGTTGAAGCATTCTATGTAAGCATATGTTTTATGTCGTATGTTGTTGCCATATTAGAAAAATCATGGCTTAAATCAGTGGCCATAAAATAAACCTTTAAAATATTTGCACTTTTTTATTAAGAAGTAAGTTGTTCTCCTATTTGGAATTGTGTGTGTATGTGTGTACATTGCAGTGAATTATAATTAAGTGCTCTCTCAAAAATGTATCAGATTATTAATACAATAATTGTTACATAAAGTTATCAATTTACAGAGGACATCAGGATTAAGAACATATCAACAGAAAACAATTAATTAAATTCAAATCAATTAAATTTAATTTAAATTATTTTTAAATATCTGCTAATAAATGAAAAATAGTTCCTTCCTCAGACATCTGGTGCCACATGAGAATTTCATACTTACATATCATTTCAGATACAGATTTAACAAATACAGTTCTTACCAAAGATGTGCTATGACGATGTTTTTTGGGAGGACTTCAGACTGCAGTAGAGTCTAACTTATTTTATTTAAAATACACGTTTTTAAAACCATGTATTTGTCTTAAACTTGTTTTATGTGTACGCTTTAGTACGCGTTCAGTAAGCGCTCTGTGTTGATTCACTAAAAAAGGTGTTTTGATTCACTAAAAGAACCGACTCATTAGAGTCAGTTGTTCGGGAATCATACTGCACTAGTCGCGCTGTATGGTGGTGATTTATTACAAAGAACCGACTCAAAAGAGCCATCTGTTCGGGCTTCAAATCGCAGTGGTCAGAGAATATTAGTAGTCTACTGTGTTCCATGTGCCTTGGATGAAAAAAAAGGTACGCTCAGAAAACATTAGCTTATTAAAATGATTTAATTATTATTTGGCTGTGGTATGTGTTCACGGAAGCAGCTCTCGGTCCCCAGTCCTATTTAAAACGAGCGTGTTTACATATTTTCATGCTGCGGATCAAAGAATTATAGGTAAAACGTAAAATTTTATCGCAATGTCCTACACATAAACAGCGCTAATGGTCAATGGTCAAAGATGGATCGGATGGGAATCGCGAACTTTATCGCGTATGAATCATGTCTTCAAAGAGGGCGCCTCGCTCCGCAGAATCGCCGCTTGCTGACGTTTTTGGGCTGTCATGTGATTAGCAGGGTTCAATGAGAGCTGTTTGCCCCACCCATCTCTTCAACGCTGTCTATCTCAATGTACAATTCACTGAGAAAAGGAAATAATCGCTAAAAATACACCCTCGAAAAGGATCCATTCGCCACAATTGGGGATTCAACGCGCTCCGTCCGTAGGGAATCCATCGCTGTCGTTGTGGTGTCGGATTTATCTTCACGTATCCAAATGCACATGATCTAAGAAGGATTCAAGAAGGATACAAAGCGTAGCCTGACAGCGGACTCGGACTGCCATAACCGGTAAAATATCGACGGAATCGCAAACATTTGCATCTGCGGTTGAAAGAACCGTAGGAATCGCCGCTCGCGTCAAAGCAAAGCCTACGGATGTGAGGAGAAATTCAAATTACAGTAACGGAGAAGACGGGCCTCGTTTGATTTGGACAAGCCGAAAAAAAGCGATCAGTCACCGTAAGCAGAACAGGAGGGAAAATATCGTCAATCTGAGGGGAATTTTTCAGCAGCACCGCCGTATTTTTCTCGCAGACAACGTCGTTTCGTAACGGAGTTAAAAGGTTCATGTCGGCCACGGCGCAGGGCGGAATGATCCACATGCCGTCATTTTGGTGGAAATATTTGTTTTTTTAATTTGTAGCCACCCTTTCTATCTCGTTCTGCCCGTCTCGTTGCATCTGCCAACGGATTCGACAGCAAGAAACCGAAAAGAATCGCGTTTTGTGGAGCTATTCATGATTTTAATAGGAGTCGCTCGTTATTTCGGGAAACCGACCATGGATTCGCGACGGGAAATTTGCTAAATCGCCGTCGTGGGAAAGCCGAAATCATTCATGTAACGTCGAAGGCTTCGCTGGATGCACATCCACACACAAAAATCTCATATTTGATAGCAGCCAGCGCTCGACAGGACTCGGCCGTCTGTAGGCCGGCCTAGTGTTTTCACCACCACCTATTCTCGCCAATACTAGTCACCCATAGCTTTCATATTTCCCCGTGCTCCCCTCCTGCCCTTATCAGCGAAATCCGGGGAAGCGATGTGCATACAAGTATAAATGTCCCGCTTTTCCATCAAAGTGTTCTGATCGGAGGCCAATCAAGGAATTTGGATCATTTATTCATACAGTAGATACAACTCCCCCCCCCTACCCCAATCCACCCCACCCCACCCCACCCCACCCCAAAACTTTTCTTGGGTTTTTGGGAAAATGGGTTGTTTGGGCAACAGTAAGACTGAGGACCAGCGAAATGAGGAGAAGGCCCAGCGAGAAGCTAACAAAAAGATAGAGAAACAGCTCCAGAAAGACAAACAGATCTACAGAGCAACTCATCGACTACTACTGTTAGGTAGGTTGGTCTGAAAGCCGTGGTTCTGTCACTGCGAACGCTTTCCTGATGCGCGTGACGTCATCGGGGCCTGTCACATTTCGTAGCGTTTTGTGTGTGAATTTGATTCATTTGTCCATGACTACATGTTGGGGGGCACACGCGTTTCGATAGGGATTCCTGGACCGTGGTAGTGGACACCTCAGGGCCTGTGGTGCTTCATCCAACACCGCTCAATCACTCCATTCATTCCCATCTGATTTATGTTGAATAGGTTTTGCATTATGGAAATATTTGGGCTCCTATGATTTTATAATTCATTCACAACTATGCCATGGAGATCCCACGCTCACAACCGTACACTTGCATGTGCCATTAGTGTTCGTGAGTTTAGGGGTGGTTTCTGCAAGGGTGCTTATTGCTGTACACATAGTTGGAAATATCTGTTTAAGAAGACTTTTCTGAATTGAGGTGTTTGGCAGTTAAGTGCATCATTTTAGGTTCAGTTCTGGTAAGGGTTGCTTGCATAGTGCTGTTTTTATGGTTTAGCATTCTGGGCATCCCCAAAATGATGGTACGCTTTACATTTGAAAGAAACTGATTGGATTATGTAATGAAATATTTTTTATTGCTTTTCATGCTTTAAATATTCATAGTTTAGTTGAGCAATAGGATGAGGTATCAACCAAACCAAACCAATGAACAGAAATGGCCATGTAGCTTACTGTTACAAACGTTTTTTTTATACAATTCCGATCATTTATTTATTTTTGCTGAACTGAGAAATTAAAGTAACTAGTATGTTTACATCAGCAGATATCTGCATTGGAGTTATTGTCCATTTGGGAAAAAAAAAAAAAATTGGTCTACCACCTTACTATCTTGAACCCGATAAAATCAGAAAATATTTTACCTTCATGGATCTTTTCCGTAGCATGACATGAAGATGTTTAAACTTCGGTTTGATTTTATTTAGTCTCTCTCTTAGCAAGACTGGTCTTGCTAATTCTGATAAAACCCAGTTCTTAAATGGCCTATTTGTTCAGATATACACCTGGCCTAAAAGTACCCTATTTTAAATCAAAATCCCATGTATTCAGCATAGCGAAAACGCTCTAAATCATAACGTCTGGTGTTTAAGGGATATTTCTAGATACCCATGATTCAAGCGTGTTATAATGATATATGATTTAGGGATGTGTACCAGTGTAATTGGAGCACAAAAGTGGAGTTCCTGTATGCAAACAGGCCTATTTGACACAATTGGAGCCTTGTAACAATACACGTGTTGTGATAAAGGGGTTCCCATCATGCATCTGAGCCGAGCGCCTAAATCTGAGGTGTTTCATTGCTTCTGTAGTTTGTGCTTCACATCTGCAATCTCACAATCTCTTCTCATATTTAGCACTTGGAAACATGGACAGCCGTGCATTGTTGACCATAAATTGTAGAATCATTCAGCTTTGTCAATGTTTGACAGCTATGGCTCTATGGTGTTTCTGGGTAGTTCCTTATGTTTTGTTTTGCATTTCACTATTTTATTTGATGCATGGATAACAAGTTCCTTTTTAAATGGTTTATGTACAAAAGCATGGATTGGAGTGATATTGTTTATAATTTAGTGAAAAGTCAGAATCAAAGAAGGAAGCATCTTATTGAAATCTCGTGAGGTTTGAAATATAGAAGCAATTGTAGAGTATCCATCATTTTAAAAATCTTCAAATTGGCGACATTTTATTTGTGTACTAAAGTACAAAATTATGATATTTAATTTTTTTTTTTTTTTCACTTTTTTTGGTGCATGTTTGCAACAATAATATTAATTTATAGGCAGTTCTTTTAAGCTTTGATTTTTAGCATGGAATTTCTGCTAGAGGTGCATGTTTAGTTTGCCATTAACAAGAAAAGCTTCTGTGAAATTGAATTAGTTATTTCTGTTGAATCAGGTGATATCTGACCCCCCCCTCTCTTCCCATGTCCCTTGTGATTTATATGTTTCTTTTGCTCGTCTCTCAGGGGCTGGAGAATCGGGGAAAAGCACCATAGTCAAACAGATGCGCATTTTACATGTCAATGGCTTCAATGCTGAGTAAGTATTGCTTTTACATCTCTGTAGATTCAACTTAAGTCAAATGCATACTAGATTTTTATTCTGTCCGTAAGCGCAGCCTACAGCCAAGTATGATATAGCGTATAAACAAACCCTGTTTTCATTCATCGTCCCATTTTGTTGGCTGCGTTGTTTTGCAGTAATGTTTTTCAGTGAAAGTGGGGTTTGGGAGGATGTTGATATCCGAGTCATTGCGGTGAAGGCGAGCTTTATGTCATTGTGTTGGTCTCTTGATTTAGTAGGACACGTTATATTTATAACTCTCGTGTATATGTGTTTATTGTGAGTAAAATGCAGTGCTTTATTTTGTGTCGTGACAGGGCATTTTATTAAAGCAGCATGATATTGCTCACTGAAAGTGCCATTATAATAAAAAGCTAACTTTCAGTAAGTTTATTCAATAAGTGCTATTTACCATTATAAAAATGCTTAGTAACTGGTCTGAAAGCAGTTTGTAATTTAAGTCACTATAATTTACTATATTCTAATCTAGTCCTAAAGGTGTAGTGCAAAATACTGCAGTGGTTACAGAATACAGACCATCAGCATTTCAACACAGGTTAAAATTTCAATGCTAAAATAAGACAAAATAATTTTCATGTATTGGTCAATAGTAAGACTGTGATTGCAGCGTCTGGAAAACAAGTTCTAATTTGATGATTCGAGAGCAGAAAAAGTCAAGAATAAAGGATTAGTAATGCTACGGTGGTTTATGCTCTGTAATGTTACACATTTATGCTGTGGTAGATGGGATATTTGCGCAATGGCCAGAATTATTTTATACAAAATGTTCTGTACGAGCGTTTAATACAGTTCATGTAGGGTCACATGCGGGGCCCGAAGTTAAGTTTTTGACACGCCTTCTGAGCGATTTAACACGGATATATCCAAAGCACATTATTCTGTATATTATGTGTGCTCCGGACAGAGCAGAGTGACGACATAATTAAAACATCAATAAGAGAAACAACTTTTTGGTCATTTTAGATTTTTTATTATAACTTGGAAATGTCCATTACTTTGAAATGTTTTTAACGAACGATCTGATCTAGTCAGACTAAAAATCTGGTTAAAAATCGCCACTAGCACGAAACCACCGCTACATTGAGTGTGGGATAGACGGAAATGATGTGCGGCATGCATACAGACGGGGGCGGGGAGCATCACAGAGATCCGCGAGAACTGATTAACATTATTGGTAAAAAGATTTACTTGCCATGTGGCCGATGGCGCTTTAAATTTAACTCGCCAGACAGAGACTTTGCTCGCATTTGGCGAGTGTTAATTGGTCACATGTTTATGTTTGCCTATTTTACAACCATCTGAAGCAAATGCAACTCATCCAAACTCATAAAAAATATGAGACCTGTCGGTTTTATAATATTAGTTATCATTATTTTTTAACTCCAGTCTTGCGTAATATGAAACGTAATCATTTTGCATCCATTATAGAGAAGAAAACAGACTGACGATGCGGTTAATTGCGATGATACCTCACAGGATTATGGAAACACTTCAAAACACAGTTCAGTTATTAGACGTAACATTAAGTAATATATAACCAAAGTGCTTGAAATACTAAAACCCGAAATCTGTTTAATGTTCAGCAAGAATAACTTGTTGTAATGTTTTACCATCATATACTCTAAATCGATTCATACTGTGAAATAAAAATTGGGGTTACCCTCCAACCCGAAGTAGAATTAAGTTGCAGAATTCATACTGTTCACAAGATTACAGTTGTTCATTCATGTTGCCTGAAAATGAAATGATTTGAAGTAACCAAGCGTCAATGTTTTACAGAGAGAAAAAACAGAAAATTCAAGACATCAAGAATAATATAAAAGAAGCTATAGAGGTAAGTGTTTAAGCTTCTGGAGTTGAGTTGAACTGGTAATCAAACAATTAAAAATGTGAATGCACTGAAATTGTCTTTTTTCCTTTACAGACTATTGTGACGGCAATGTCCGCGTTGGTACCTCCAGTCCAGTTAGCCTATCCTGCAAATAAGTTTCGAATTGATTACATCCTCAATTTAGCCAGTCAGAAGGACTTTGAGTTCACACCGGTGAGTGTCGTGGATTTTTGTGTTTTGATTGTTCTCCTCTGTCGTAGGGCCTTCTGTGGTTTATGCTATTATAATTAGCAGCTATTCTTTGCTTGGGGACAACACATAGGTGAACTGAAAAAGTGCCCCACCTCAGGGAAATGTGTGGGTGTGTGAACGTGTGACTCTCAGGTATAATGGTGAGGCGTTCATTACGACTGATTACTTGTAATAACCTCTAAACTCTCCCTTAAGAGGGCCTCACCTGAGCCACACACCTTGTCACCCAGGACCTCCCTGCTCCCTCATCACCTAGACAGGTGCTCTGTGTCTAGGGAAAGAGGAGTGGAAAGCCGCCCTGACCTGCGCCAATGGGCTGCTTAAGATTTAATTACAGGTCATTCAAACTTGGTGGCCCTGTGGACTTAAAAATAGAGAGTATGAACAGCTCACCTGCTGGTTTAGACAAGGTTTTAAATAGAAACCCGTATCATTACATAAACATTTCTAAAATTATTAGATTATGGATACAATGAGTTGGAATACTGGATGGATGTACAATGACTTTTACGCGGGATGCTGGTTTTTCTGTAAGCTATAAGATTGCCAGGAGAGCTGAGTAATTCGGAGTTGGTCGCTAACTGTTAAACTTCAGAATCGAGTGCAGGAAGTGGTTGTAGTTTTAGCATTACTACAAAGATACTGCCCCACCCTCCCTCTCTCCCTCGCTCTCTCTCGCTCTCTCTCTCTCTCTCTCTCTCTCTCTCCCTTGGTGGCCCCAGGGCCCGCTGGGAACCAGTCTGACTGGTTGATTGTGTTGCAAGTAAGAGACAAAAATAAAAAGCAAAAGCAATTATTGACATTTATAACTCAGTCATGCCACTTTAGGATATAAAGACCCATTGAAGTTTATAGACGAATGCAATTTCAGAGCTGTTACATGACCGAGTTGTAATATTTCCATAAAAATAAAAAAAGCCAAAAAACGTCTAGCTGGGAAGCTATCAAGCTAGGAGGAAACTTGTGAAGAATATTAGCATAAAAAAATTTAACTGGAGAGAAAGACTGATATAGACAAGCTGTATATTAATAAAAAAAACACATTACCCTTCACCTGAAACAGTGTACGCCAGGACTGGGCAAAGTAGCAAAAATCTTTATTTTTTTATTATTGTTTTTAAAATCATATCTAGATATTATTCATTTTTTTTGTAGAATACTTGTGAAATATAAAATGTATAGTTTGTTCTAAATTTGTTTTCTCAGTAAGATTGCTTATTAGACACAACAGTAAAAGTGTATTTATTTATTTTTTCTAATGAAGGCATTGTTTTTCTACGACGTTTTTTAGTGCCAAAAAAAAAAAATCAGAAACTATGAGATTAAAGTCTATATAAAAATAAAAAAAAAAGTTTATTTATTTATTTTTTAAAATTTTTGGGTGCCACTAAAATCTGTCGTAGTTTTACAACCTATTAATAATAGTCATTTTACATACATATATACACACGTACATATCACAGTCAAAAGGTTAGTCATCAAATGAATATTTTGGATAACATGGTTTAACTGATTTACAGAAGTGAATTTGAATGGTTTTAGCTACTAAATGTAAAATTTTAAGCACTGTCATAATGTCTTAATGTCTTTATTGCCCAGCCCTACCTTGTTGTAGAAAAACACTGAATTGTTTTATAGTTCCAATCTATGATAATCATGTTTATCCACTGAAAACTATTGTCTTATGTATTGTACATATGTTGTTTACGTCAATGACACATGCCGTAAGATTCTGTACAGCGAACATTCCTTAAATACCAATCATTATTTTACAGCAGCTTTACCTTTACACTTCACATTCTGTAATTTAGTTTTCTAACTGTAATTATAATTTAACACATTTAAATTGGTATGTTAAATCTTGATGTTGATGTTGCTTGTAAATGTTTTATGTAAAATATAATTAAGGCCTAATTTTATTATTTGTTGTAACCCATATCGTAGTTTGCATGTAGAATGATTTTATTTTTAGCAGTAAAATATTTGCTTACGTAATGGCATATGCAAGACGGTGTCCTTCATATCACAATATGCGGTTATGATACAAAAATTCAGATACCCACAAAATAAATATTTAAGGTAAGAGCAGTGAGAGCTGGTGGGTGGCGTGATTCTCAAGTGTGTGGCTCTTGTCCTACACATTTAAAAGCGTAGTGGCACTCCTTTTTAAAGGAGATGTGACAGAGTGAACTCTACCATTTCCAAACACATCAACAAAGATCAAGTGAGACAAAGCCCCGTTCCCTTTCAGGACCCTGTGCCAGTCCTCTTTTGTCCTGTGCAGTGTGCACAGACCCGTTTGGTGCTCAGGTTCATGCCACCACATATGCAAGGTGTGTCCAGCTACACAGGTCAAGTTGGCTCCGATTGGAAGTTTTTCATTTAAAAAGGCATTAATTCATGGCTTTTGTCCTCCATGAACTGCGCACTTTGTTTGGCGATTATGTACGTCATCCAAAAGAAGACAGCAGAAGAGCGGAGTTGATGCGTATATTGTTAATATCTACAACATAGCTTATAAAAACATAATTTAATTTGGCTTTATATCTTTTTTCTGGTGCATCAAGAGTTCTAAAACAGATGCAGAATCCCTCCTTCGGGTCATTTTTTTTTAGTTTGAAAAACAAATTTTTGTTGCCAGTAATTTATTTCTAAGTTTGTAATTATCATTCTGTTGAAATATGATGTTTGAAACCAATTGAAATGCCTTAATGGAGCCACTAAGAACTGGAAATCACATTGAATCTTAATTTAAACCAGAATCTGGTACCTTTTCGTGCAAAAATCCTGAATCAAATTCACATTATGTTGTTCAGAATCTGTAACTGGCCAATCAGTGGTGATCAGTTTCATTTGTTTTTGTATTTTTAGACTAGTTAGGATGCACTAAATAAAATGCAACCACACGACAGAGGTGTAAAAGATTTGCCTGGATTCTGACAGCTAGTTTATGGGTTTGTCTCCTCTTCCACTTGTCTTCCCAACAGGAATTTTATGAACACACAAAGACCCTGTGGCAGGATGAAGGGGTGAGAGCTTGCTTCGAAAGATCCAATGAATATCAACTGATCGACTGCGCACAGTAGTGAGTATTCGGTTTCTTTTAAACGCTGGGTTTGAAGCGCTGTTTAAATGTGCAGTTATTAGTATGTGAGCAGTAAGGTTTGGAATATTCTCGGAATTGTTGGTCAGGTCGGGTGCACTCTACTCGCTTGACTTGTTTGTGTGACTTTCGCAGCACGTTGCATGTATCGGACTGATTTATGCACTCAAGAGGGAGGGAAATAGAAATGCGATGAGTGCAGAAGTGACAGAATGTGAAAGAGTGACTGATGAGTGCTAGACTGATAGGTGTTGTTTAGAAGACGTGGAGGTATGAATGTTGGGTATACATTGAAAGGTTTCCTGCATTGTATGTATGTATGCATGCATGCGTGTGTGTGTGTGTGTGTGTGTCCTGTCCTCTCCCACAGCCACTGGTGGTTGTTGTGGATCAGGCGCTGGCCTGAGCCGTTTAGACCGGAAGTACCCCCCCCCCATCGCTGCACGCTTATGTAAACGTAGAGCGGAGAAAGGAGAGAGAGCTATTTTTAACTCGCTGGTTCACTCACTTGCAGCAGAAGGAGACAGTTTGAGAGGCAATCCGCAAGTATCGCGAATAATGCATCTCCTCTTTTGAAGGAGAAAAATGAGCTTGAAGTGATAATGGTGGCTACTTGCGACTGTTTGGAGGGCAACTCCCTACCTCCCAGACTGCATGGAGGGACGGAGGAGAATGACAGTGCTGTTTCGAGTGCGCTCACGCACGTACATGCGTTCAGCAAGAAACCAGCGTCGCCAAGCGCTCGTCCTGTTATGAGCTCATTTTTCTGTCTGAACGTTTTCAAGGCTCTTTTTTTCCCCCTCTCCTGACTAGTTCTTCCTGCATCTGCTAGTAGCGTCACTGCAGTGACAGAAAATGGCTGAGATAGAGAAAAAACAGGGTTATATTAGGGTTATGCCGTTTTCAGTGGAAGCATTTGTGTCTATCACCGAAGTAAGTTAACTATGTTTGTACAAGCCTTCCTTATTTTAGTAAGCTAGAGTAAATGAAAGTATTTTCAGGGGAAATGTGTGTGAAAAGCAATATTTTGGTTATTGTATTTTGGAAATGTTATGGTATTCTCGTATACTAAAAAAAAAAAAAAAAAAAAATATATATATATATATATATATATATATTTCTTCTATTTTTTGTATTTTGTTTGCATAAATTCAGTGTATTTTTTGAATGGTATGTTTTCTTGAACTTTCCAATATCATTTATTTCCATGAAACCGAGACATGTTCCGTTCCTGTCTGTTAAATTTTGTAAATGCAAATCAAGTACATGTTTCTTTATTCCTGACATAGGTCTCGTGACAGAAATGTTTGTATTCCTCCTCTTTTGCATTTTGTTTGCGTAAATTCTTCCTAAATGCTTCCTATATTTCCATTACTGTTCCAATTCCATATATTTCCATAAAACTGAGAGACGTTTCTATTTTGTAAATGCAAATCATTTTTTAAATTCCTGACAAAGGTCTCATGACCGAAATGTTGCCACCTCAGGAAATATAGTTTTTTTGCAGGCTACAGCAGTACACATGATTTGTTTTCTTTTGCATTATTTCCTGCATCCAGTGCACCTGCCTGCAACCATTCAGGTGTGCAAGAAATGTTTGATTAGAGAAAGCGGGATCTTTCTTTAGGACGCTGTTATCAGAAAGCATGCGTTTAATGTGGACACTCATTTCTTGAAGCCTTCTATATTTTTGTAAACCACGTTCTTGTTTGCAGCAAAACAGGGATTTGTCATTTGTTAACCAGAAAAGGTGTTAAAGAAAAATAATTAGACAAAAATTAGACAATTCTTTTCTACAATCGTATGTTTTTATAAACCAAAAAAGTATTGTGTTCCATTTATTTTTTTTACTTAATCTTTATTTTCAGTTAAATAGTATTTGGTACCAAAACTTTTTTGGAGCTGTCTATAATTTTGTAAACCAGAGAAACCTTTTATGTGCATGGTTTGTAAAAGAGTTTATTAGGGTTATATTTTTTGCGTTCCTTTTGTGCATTCCATAAATGCACAGAAATGTCTCTTTATGCCTGTCTGTTTTCAGAAGGGCTGTTCACACTTCAAATAGTTAACCCTGGGTAATTAAGTCCTGGGTTATCTTGCTTCACGTTTCACACTGCTTATACTTAACCCAGGGTTAAAAGGTAATACTGGGTATTCATAAGCTGCAGTTTCACACGGCACATTCCTAAACCCCGGGTGAAAGTCCTCGACTGAATTGACTGAAAATATCTGAATCTTTATTATTCTTTAGTCACATGTTACAATAAGGCCCCATTAGTTAACTGCACTACTTAATAAAATGTATACAAAGTATTTTTCACTTTATGTTAAGAATAATACACCGTAAAGTGTATTTACAAGTCATTGGCGTTTGGCTCCAGACGTGTTTAGCTCAGATAAGGGCTTTGTGTCCTGCAGATCAGTGAAGTTCTTCCACAATGACTGATTCAATCATTTCTTTTTAAACCTTGCCTTAAACACAGAGGCATTGTTACGTTAGAATAGAAAAGGGTCCTTCCTAAACTGTTGCTGTGAAATTACAAGCAATTCCCTGGAATATCATTATATGCTTAAACAATAAAATCCATACTCATGGAAATTATTAAAGTAGCCAAACCGGTTCATTAGAAGGGGTGTATGATGATACCATGATAAGTTAAAATGAATACTGTCGCATGTCTAAAGTAGTACTACAAATAATTACATCATTATAAACAAATTTTAGTTTTTTGTAACTTTTGTAGTCTCCTTCTAATATCCTCTATTTTAAATTTTGAATAGTACTGTAGTGCATTAAAACGCTTTAAGGGTACAAAATGCGGAATGTCTCAGTTCAAGAAACACGTGAACGGATCATCTTTTCATATTTACTTTAATGTGCAGAATAATCACACAAGAATTTATATTTGGAGCACGGAAAGATGTCGGTGCACACACTTTTTCCAGTTTAAGTCCACCGGTTCAGCATTATGATTGGTCAGATTGTTTGTCAGCTCTCTGCGAAGGGTCAATTCCTATTTTTCCCTCAAACACTGTACTGTTTACACAACACGCACTTCCTCTTACTGAAGTGACATGAGCCATGCTGTTCAGTTTCTGATTGGTTGTCTGTTGCTAAGCATCTAGCATGCTAACACTGCTCCGTTTCACATAGTGCAAGGTTGACACCACAGTGCAGGGGTTAACAACACAAAATAGGTGCTAACCCTGTTTCAGAACAAGGTTTCGTAACCCTGAGGGAAAAATAAGCGCTAACTCCGCTTCTAAATTACACGTGTGAAAGAAACGTTCTTTTACCCAGGTTTAAAAGCGATGTTTAGAACAAAAATAACCCAGGGTTATGTGCAGTGAGTAAAAACGCTAAGGAGAAAATGTAGGGAAAGTATAAATACTGCAATTTGTTAAGCAGCAATATTTTATGTACAGTATTAATTGTAATTAAGCCGTTATATCCTACCATTTTCTTTGCTGCAATATTTTTTGATACCGTCATTTTAATATTTTTTACAAAAAAATAGTAGGTGACTTGTGATAAAATTTGGTGATAATATTTTTAGTATCCACTTACTATATTGTTACTAGTTAATGAAGTATTAATACAGTTGCTTTGGGTAGGTTTAACAAGGTGCAATATTGTATGTAATAATAAAGCAATGAGATCAATCCAGAAGATGTGTGTGTGTGTGTGTGTGTATATTGTTTTTTTTTTTCAATCCTAATTCTTAATGGGCCACATTTTAGTGATATAGTTAGTTGATGGGACAGAACGTTTTAATGACCCTTTTGTGTGTGTGTGTGTGTGTGTGTGTAATGTTTCTATTAAATGCTTTATTTGCCTTTGTTTTTTTGAAAAGCATGTGTTTTAGAGGGTAAATTGTTTCATTAATGTTGTCTGTTTTAAAGAAACAATAAGTATTCTCAACAAACGTTCTGTTTTTTTGTGAGGCGGATAAACGTAGCATTCTTGCTTGTCCCGCAGTTCCTAAACATAAGGCCAGCGCATGGAGAGAAAAAATTCCTAAACCATCCGCCATGTTTCTTTCTGTCTCTCTGAGCGTCTCTCTCTCTTTTCTTCCCCCATCCCTCTTTTGCAAAACCAGACCTGTTTTTTTCTTTCTTTTTGCTTTCCCCTTTCTTTTTCTGACTGGCTCTTGTCCATCTTTCTCTCTCTCTCTCTCTCTCTCTCTCTCTCGCTCCCTCCTTCCCTCCCTCCCTCTCTCTCGCTCTCTCGCTTGCTCGCTCCACTCCCTCTGTCTTTCTTTTTCTCTTCCCTCTTTCTCTTTCTGTCTGTCTCTCCCTCTCTCTGGCCTCTCTCCAGTCACACAAGATTTGGAGCTGATAGTCTATTTATAGCGCCTGTGGTTCTGTCGCTATGACAACCGAGCTGGAGGCCAGGGCGCCAGGGAGCTATTTTTGGAGCGCCGCTGTAATGTCAGACACAGCCTTCTCTCTTTTCTTTCTCTTCCGCCGCTCCCTCTCTCCCAGTTTCTGCTGCTTCTTTACTTTAGCGTTGCAAACTTACAGAAGTGTGTGTGTGCATTCACATCTAATAGAGGGAAAATGTGTTGGAGGGCTATCGATTAATTCACTATTTAACATATTTGAAGAGAGAAATCTAGCTAGCTTTTTTTTTTTCTTGTAAGTAGCATTTCATAAAATACTGAACTTCATATATGACTGATTCTTTGGAATGGCACATTTTCATCAAACGGGCACAACCAATGCAACAACCCTTTTTTTATTTTTTTTTTTTTTTGTTTGTTGTTGAACACCACTTGTTTCTGAAAGGCTTGCCGTTAGATATCTGTACTGTATCATGCCACGCACACATACACGTTTCACTCAGAGCCTAAACAGTGTTTGCCATATTGGCCCCGGAAGCAGCCTAATCCACACTCTTAATACTCTACTGTTAACTAGATGAGCTGTAACATTAACCAGATTAGTAAGCGATGAGGATATTATAAGCTTTCCATGCTAATACACCATCAGCACAACCGCTTCATTCTGTAAATAATTTATTCTCTTTGCATGTTTTTTTTTTTTTTTCTTGGCTTTTCTTGTTTCTATAAATAATTAATTTATAAATTAATTATTAACTATAATATTAATTTATAAATAATATTAATAATATTTATCGGTCAGTTGCAGAAGCTTTTTTAATGATTTGCTTCCTTGGACAGTCTTTTGGATATTTATTATTTATTTGCTTTTTATATAAAATGTACTATAAATACATGAAATGCAATCACTTCAACCTAATGGGGCAGTTTCCCGAACAGGGTTTAAGACTAGTCCTAGATTAAATAAATGTTAAGAGCTGTCTCAACTTGAAATTATTTACAATAATGAGACATTATTGTCATTGTTTGGTCTTAAAATGCTCACAAATAATGCATTTCTTAAATGTCCTAAACTAGCAAAGGTCTGGTCCTGGCTTAAATGGCCCAATATGTTTAAAGAGATAAGTACATATTTCATGATTAAGTCTAATAATTAAGTGCTGATTATCAGTGATTATCAGCTTTTTTGTTTGGCATACCGTTTCCATCTTTTATCAACTGTAAGGGTTTGTTTGTGTAGGTCTGGATAATTTTTTAGCATTGTGACACACAGCAACACGCCAAAAATATAATATTTTGGACCTTTCCTCTGGATAAATGACTAGATGGAGCCGTCGTTGTCTCTCCCCGAAAAGCTTTTTGACTCAAACTCTGTCTTCTAGTCGGTCAAGAGCGCACTTGAAACTAAAAAGACGCTTAGGATCAAACAAATATATCCATAGTCTTTTTTTCTTACTTGGTTTATTTTGTTTTAACTTTTTTAAAAAAAAATTTTAAAGAGTGCAACAGAGACAATATGAATTTGTTTTGAAGTTTGTAATTATTTCTTAATTTTCAAGAACATCAGTGGATATATCATACAGAAACTGTTTTTTTTTTTTTTTAGAGAACTGTTTTAAAGAAAGTATAAAGAGTGTAGTAGTTTAGTAAAAAGCAATATTTTTTGTATTAATCATAATAAAGCAGTTACGTCCATCCATACTTTTTGCTGCTATATTAACCTTTAATCATTTCAGTATTTATTGGTTTTGACACAGGATTACATTTGGATGATTCTGTTTTATCCACTTATTATATTGTTAGTAGTCAATAAAGTATGAGTACAGTTCCTTCTGGTGGTGTTTAGGCAGGTGCAATATTGTAGGTAACGATTAAGCATTAGATCCATCCAAAATCATTAGTTTTTGTATACTGTGCTTTTTATACTATTTCTTAATGACAAAAACATTTCAGCGCTATACTTTGAAGGGAAAATTAGTTGATAGGACTTTTACTTGCATTTTTACTGCAGTGATTTCTTTAAGCGTGAGTGAGCTCCATACTTTCTTATATAATAAATAAAGGGAGCTGAACAGAAATTCTGTGTGGGCCAAGTCATATGACTCATGTGATACGTGTGTGTGTGTGTGTGTGTGGCCAGACCATCCATTTACTGCTTCAAGTGTTTTTACTATTTTCCTTTCTTTCTTTCTTTCTTTCTTTTTTTCTTTTTTTTTTTTTTAAAGGATTTTTTTAAACTATAATTATTATTACTATTATTATTATTTATTTATTTTTTTTTGCTGTGCTAAAACTGATTGTGCAGACCAAACTGTAAGGCCTAGAGAGCTGAAGCTTGGTTAGATGGTAGTAGTCTTGCTTAGTTTGGTTAATTGGAGGTCCATAGGAACAAAACTCGATGGTTATGTTTTCGACAAATTTTGAAAGAAATCGGCCACTAGTTGGCGCTAACAAGGTTTTTGGCTCTGTAATCACGTTTCACTCATCCACACAAAATGCATATCATTTGATAGATCTTCTCATAATAAGCAACTTTGGCTCAAGAACCATTGCTGTCAATCAAACAGTTCATTAATTATTATTATTAATAATTATTATTTAATTCAATCTCGAACAAACCACTGTTGTAATAATCCGTGGACTCTCTAAATCAATAATTATCAAAAGAAAAAGTAATTTTTTTCCTTTGGTTAGCTTTAATTGGCTTGTTTAAAAAAGGGGCCTGGCTGCATGTACCTGAAGGCCTATAAAACGTAAACGAAAACTCAAAACTTTATAAAATGTAGTGAAAGCATTTGTCACATGACTCTTAACAATTATCCCAAATTTTGAGATCGGACCAAAACTGGTGCTAAAAATGCCTCAAATTTTTCCATTGAAAAAGAAATAACCTCAAATGTTGGAACACATTCAAATATTCAAACAAACATCAAGTATTTATTTTATATGATGGGTCTCCTCACTCTAAGCAACTTTGCCTTAAGAACCATTGCTGTCAATGAAACCATTCATTATTCACAAAACCTACTTTTTTTAACTAGTCACAGATTCGTCGCTCAATCTGGATCAAACCAATATATAGAAGAATTTTCTGGACTCTCTAGATTAGGGGTGCCTGATTAATTTGTTCAGGTGTGTTTGATTAGAGTAGGAGCTAAACCTTGCCAGACAGTCGATCGCCAGGAGCTGGGTTGAGTACCCTGCTCTAGATTAATAATTATCAAATTTAATATAAATATTGCATTTTCTCATTTGAAAAGAGGTGTTGCCACATATACTCAAAACCCTATAAAAGTTAAACAAAAACACAAAACGTAATGAAACAAGACAGATGAGTCTTAGCAAGCATGCAAAGTTTTATAGAGCTGACACTATAGGTAGCACTATAACCATTAAATAAGACCTCAAAAACACAATATTTACAGAGTTAATAACCTTCAATCCCTCATATATTAAATTATAGACTATATCTTCATATGATATTGTAGATAACACTTAAACACAGTGTTGTGTAAGAAGTTGCAATTAATAACCATTATATGGCAGCGGAAGACCACTAAGGAGCACAAAAACTGTGCTTTTCATGTTAGTTGGAGACAATATAAAATCTCTATTGGCGCTTTTCCACTGCGTGGTACGACTCGGCTTGGCACGGCTCGTTACGGCACAACTCAGTTCGGCTCGGTTTGTGCTTCCACTGCAGTTTAGTACCGCTTTAGAATGGGCGGGATTATTCACGTGTCGTTATAGTTGCGCCGCCTCTACTGCCGTGACATTCTCTTACCATTTTACCCATACGCCTTTTTTTTTTTTTTTTTTACAATTTTTCTAGATAATCATTACAGTGAAACATGGAAATAAGAAGAGAAGACTTGCAATAACTGTCGGCTTTCATTTATTTTAAATATCTAAAATTGCAACCGTGTATGAATGTATGCCTGTGTCTGTGTGTTTGTATTAATATAACAATTTAAAAAATTCTTTTCTTTGCGTGTGCATGTGTATATGTGTGTGTCTGAGCCTATTGTCCATTTTCGATGTGTCGTCCATACACCCAGGTGTCCCTATTTAACCTCAAAGGTCTTAAAAATGCTTGAACCCTGGTATTAGCTGCCTGCAGCTATATTTTTAATTGAAGTTGCTGCCTAATCATATCTGCACTGCATGCTTAGAACAACTCAAAATAAAATGCATATGCATGCAGCTGATATTCATCTTGTGTGTCTAAGACTTCTGACATCTATCGAACATGCTTTCAAATGCATTTTGAAAGTCTGTGCTACACACTGTTTCAAACTAGATCCTCCGCAACTTTTGGCAGACGTTGACATGGAACTAGAATTTCACGAACTTCCTGCCGTGCGGCCGTTTGATTTGTAGAATTCCACTTGAGTTGAGGCTGGATTTGGAATGCAGGCCTAAATATACTCTGTTGCAGCTATAGCTGTCCCTTCTGCTTGGCATTACGACAGTGGAGGCTATATGTGTACCCAGAGGGGCATGAGTTGTATTATGTCTGACCAGCGGGCTGGGCTATTGTTGAAAATGTTCTATTAATAGAAAAAAAGGCAATAATTGAGATATGGTGTTAGACAACGGCTGCGGTCACAACACAACTGTCTGTGCGAGCCTCCCCCATCTGTCTGTCTGTCTGCATTTTATCCTGTCTGTCTTTCTTTGTTTGCTTTGTTTTATTTCTGTTTATGCCCCCTCTTCCACGTGATGTGCCACACTTTCATTTGAACGGCCTGCTGTGCGTGTTGCGCACGCACACACACACACACACACTCACTAACTAGTGCAGTCCATGCCGCTGTGTGTGGGACCTATAGCCTTGCTGTCACATTTCAACCCTCTGTGTCACATTCCTGTTGCACTTGGACAGGGGGGGATGCACATGCGCGTTCGGCCTGCACATTTCTCTCGCTTTCTCTCTGATTCCCTCATGCTTTGATTTAGGCATTAATCTTTTGCTGGCGTTGGTGAGGAAGTTTAATTGTTCTAATTATAATTCTTCAATGATTCTTTTAGTAGATTCCTTGATCTTTCTAAATAAACTAGTTCATAAAAGTAACTTGTTCTGAATAACATTTAATTAAACAATACTAATTGTACTCTTTCTGTGTCATACTGTAATGTTAAATGTCAATATTTATATATGTGTGTAATTAGAAAGATTGTTAAAATGTTATTTAAAACATTTTACGAACTAGAACTAAGACTAATTAATAATGTTCATATGCTAAATGTATTTATTACTAAAACTTAAAACAGTTTTGAAATTTACAAAAGGGTCGACTAGTTGAGAATATATAAACTAACTTGAAGACTAAAGAATACAATTTGTGTGTGTGTGCGTGCGTGCATGTAAAATTGAAAAGATAAAAAAACAATGTTTTTTAGTTAAATACTTCAGAATATTGTATAATGTGTTTCAATATAGGCTACATTATATTTATATATATATATATATATATATATATATATAAAATATAATATTCATCTTCTGATTTATAATATTACCTTTTGCATTATAAATCATGTCTATGATATGTATAAACTTGGAGTAAGTTCTGAATGAGAAGCATTTTGATGTCTTTAGATGATAAATATGAATATATGTATGCATATTTATTAATATATTATAAATGTAAAAAAATATATTATTTAAACAAACTTAAAACTAAAATAAGTTGAGGGTAAATAGTTGAATGTACTGTTTTGTAAAAATATCTTATTAGATTGTCCTTTGATTTATAATGTCAGCATGAACGTTAATCTAAATCATATTTCATATGATCTATGCCAGTTCTGAATAAGAAACAATTAATTTCAGCTAATCTTTCTGCATATGTTTGATTCTGATGAGCGTCTTTAAAATCTCAGCTGCATGGACCAGGAGGCGAGTTCGAGCCGTCCCACCATCTTGCAGCTGTTTTTCGCCGGATAGCAGCTTGACTAAGACAGCGTTTCTTGATCCCCCTCCCTCCCTGTTTTGCCCTCTCTTCCCCTCTCTGTTTCCTCCCACTAGAGCCGATCCATTGACTAGAGCAGCGTCTGACTGAGCGCTCTCTGATCACTATGACTCAGAACCCTGCCTGCTTTGATCTCCAGCACAAACACGCGCCACCTGCTGGCTGATTCCGCAGATGCAGATAGATCAGATGCCATTTTTTTGTTTGCTCCATGGCTGACTTGTGTCATGTGGTGATTTGAAAAATGTGCGTGTGAAAGTTTTGCTGATGCTCACTGGGGCTGTGTAAATGCAGAAATATTTACATTTTTATATATACATTTTTGAACATGTTTTTTTTTTAACAACTTACATTTTTCATATGATTAAGGATTGACAACGTGACATCATCTCGCAGTACAAATAATTTAGATCACGGTACAGCACAATATGGTTTATTAAGTAGTCATATGGAATAATATGCCTTTTTAGGGATGCTTTCCAGATGTAAGGTGATTGCTCGGCAATGACTAAACTTTGGGCTGTGCAAAACAACGTTCTTTAATTCTTTGTCGTGACTTGTTTGGAATAAATTCAGCTGTCTGTCATCGCATTTATTTGCATCTCTTAAATCAGTCTTGTCCTATTAATTAAAGGAAGTGTTGAGACATACTGGACAGTTGCTAATGTTATATTTCTTTCTTTTATTTTTAGTTTCCTGGACAGGATTGACACTGTGAAACAGAGCGACTATACTCCCACTGATCAGGTGTGTAAATATTCACATGATGAGAGTCAGACATTGATATTGTATCGTATCCTCATTCTTGTTCTTAAGAAGCATCATTCTTTATTGTGTCCGATTTTAAAGTTGTCTTTTATTGTAAATGCAACTTTGAACTCTTCCCTTTGTCTCTCAGGACTTGCTCAGATGCAGAGTTCTGACTTCCGGGATCTTTGAGACAAGATTCCAAGTGGACAAAGTTAATTTTCAGTGAGTTTCAGTTGGATGCTGGATCATTCAGTTAAAGTCTTAATCATTTTTACAAATGAATATTAGTAACAAGTGCTTGATGGGAACAGGTCCATGCCAGATTGTCTGTGGCCACCTAACTAATGTTTCCTTTTTTCTGCAGTATGTTTGATGTTGGCGGACAGAGAGATGAACGCAGGAAATGGATCCAATGTTTTAATGGTAAATGCTATACTTTTATAACCTAAATAATATTAATAACAAAGAAAGGTCTGTCCTGCTATTTTATCGATTCACTGACAAAAAGGTTATTAGTCTGGTCAAAATATTGGTTTATAACGGAATGGTTTATTTTGAATTGATTGCATTGCTTGTTCAGTGTGTATGCTAAACCATTTTCTCACAGATGTGACGGCCATCATTTTCGTGGTAGCCAGCAGCAGTTATAACATGGTGCTCAGAGAGGACAATCAGACCAACAGACTCCAGGAGGCACTTAACCTGTTCAAGAACATCTGGAATAACAGGTACCCTCGAGAAGCCTAAAACATGCTTACACATGATAAAAGGAGGGCTTAATGAGAGTATACTTCTACACCACTCTTATTTTTTTCTGAAAATGTAAAAAACTTTTCTCTCCTTGCTTTCCAGGTGGCTTCGAACTATTTCTGTTATTCTGTTCCTAAACAAGCAGGACTTGCTGGCTGAGAAGGTTTTGGCGGGAAAATCCAAAATTGAGGATTACTTCCCCGAGTTTGCACGCTACACTACACCAGATGATGGTCAGTGAAATAGAATAATAATTCTTTGTCGTATAGTTAATTGGAATGCATATCCATGTATTACTCGAATGCACATCAGTGTTATTAAGAAGATACTTTCTTTCTTTCTACCAGCAACACCAGAGCAAGGGGAGGATCCACGAGTTACGAGAGCAAAATATTTCATCCGAGATGAGTTCTTGGTGAGACTGGTTCTTCAATAGCACCCATGTCCCCATAGCAACCCATCACCCTGTTGTATTAAATTATAGCATTCTTTTGTATTTAAAAATACATAACCATTGAATTCAGCCTGGATGCATAAATACATTTATAATGTTACAGAACATTTCTATTTCCAATAAATGCTGCTCTTTCTATTTCTCAAAGTATTTTCCCAAAAATATTAAACGGCAACCGTTTTAAACATTGATAACAATAAAAAAAGCAAATCTGTATTATCAGTAGGCCTATATATTATTATATCATAATAATATTATGATTTCTAAAGGATCATGTGACACTGACTGAAGCAATGATTTCTGAAAATTAAGCTTTTATTTTAACTTCATAAATAGTACCGTAGTATAGCACTGTATACACAAGTATGTATGCTCGTATATAAATCGATTTTTAAGTACATATTTCCCCTCCTAGGTCCTACTAAAACGACCATCATTTTTTGTTGTTGTTTTGTCTATTCAGAGGATCAGTACAGCGAGTGGAGATGGCCGGCACTACTGCTACCCCCACTTCACCTGCGCCGTGGACACGGAAAACATCCGCCGAGTGTTTAACGACTGCAGAGACATCATCCAGCGCATGCACCTACGACAGTACGAACTCTTGTGATCGCAGCAGGGATGACGGGACGCAAATTCACCACCTGAACTTTCTTTAGGCCCCCCTGCCCTACATCACGCCCCAATATCAAACCACAAACTTTCAAACTGATGAGTCCCCACCACTTACACACACATGCATATTTTATATATATATATATATATATATACACATACATATGCGTATGTATATATATTCATGTGTATATATGTGTGTGTGTATATATATATATATATATATATACTTACAGACACACACGCACACACATGGCCTTTCTCCTTCCTGAGTGACTAGGGGCTGGGGCAAGGGGACGCACTGGGTTACTGATGAAAGCGTGGCTGTGATATCTGGCAAAAAGACTTGTTAACGCAGCCAAGGACTACCGATGTTAATAAAAAGAGAGAGAGGAAAACAAAACATGTGAGAGGGAGAGGGAGGGGGGAGAAAAGAGGGAAGAAAAAAAAACTGTCCAGGACTGCTCAGGACAAGAAAGCCATTTCGTACACATACAGACACATAATGCGTCCAGCTAAACTCCTGACCCGCAATCCTATGTATGTTACACGTCAAACTTTGTCTTTTTTCCGATCATATGCCTAGACACACGTTACTTATATTGATGCGCACGCACAAGACATACACACGCTATTCTTATCCTCCACTGTTTTGGTCCTGTTGAACGTTTGGTGCCTGTGCGAGCCTGGCGCGTCCCCCTCACCTTTTCCCCATTTCCCCTTTCCCAAAACCACATCCCACCCCCAAAGGTGGACAGACCCCACCGGAGGAGAGCAAAACAACAGACCGTATGTTAAAAAACAAAACAAAATGAAAAAAAAAAAAAAAACAGAATGTAGAGCAAAATGTCTTTGTTTTTTTGTTTGTTTGTTTTTTCCCTACAAAAATGGAGTGTTTGGAGCATTTACTGCCCCGGGTTGCTATGCGTGTGGAACAGAGAATGACTTGAACACAAGACCCATCACATGAATCGCTTCTCGAGATGCATCGCAGGAGAGGCAAGCGCATGCAATGCTAGATTCATGCAGAACAGTGAACTAAATGCAGTGCAAAAAAAAAATCCAATCTTCTCTCTCTCTCTCTCTCTCTCTCTCTCACTATATATATATATATATATATATATATATGAGAGAGATATTCCTGTAATACAGTCTTTTCTGTATGTTAGTTTCCCCAGTTTGTGTGTTGGTGTGTGCAGATATGCACCATTTTAAACCTCCTGTTTTCCCGGTTGCTCTCGCCTTCTGTTTTTCGAGTGTCATTCCTCTCTCTCTCTCTCTCATTCTTTCTCCTCCTCTTATCTTTCTGTCTGTCTCCTCCCTGCTGCAAAAATCTTGTACACTGACACGTGGGGACTTCATCAGACCGAGGGTAAGATCGAGTAATGACGCGAAACATGAGAAGGACATCTAACGGATGGCCTAGGCGCTCTCCCCCCCCCCACAACATCCTCTCCTCCCCTTTAGTCCGGCTTTTGGTCTGTCTTTTGATTTCTCGGCTGGATCATTATTCTTGTACAGACTGTAAAATGTATTATTTTGTACAACTTTATTGAAGAAAAAAGTAACTTGTAGAAGCTCCCTGTGCCTTGATCACGACTGTACGTGTAAAATGAGCTAAGATGTAAGTAAGATATGTTTCATTGCGCTGTTTGGCTCTGCCCTGCCTCTGTCGATTCCCTTGAACTCTGACCTTCCTTGATCCCCTACCCAATTGCCTGTTTGCTCATCAGACTCTGGGTGGAAGTTAACCCCCCAACCCCCCACCCGTCCTTGTGCCGATCTTGAACCGGCCTCCCCATACAACTTAAGAACGAAGAACGTGTGACGCCGATGACAGAGCGCAACTTTTACTGACACTGCTTATCAGTGGAGTTTGGGGGGAGCTGCTGTCTATCACCCCCCCCCTCTCTGTTTTTAATTCTATTCATTTAACCTGCCTCTGGTTTGTTTTAGGATCAAGATGAAACGCCTGATGCTGTGTAGTACAAAGCAAGAAACATTATATACAGTATATATAAATATATATATTTATATGTGTAAATATATTATTTATATATATGTGTTTGCTTTTTTTTCAGGTTTTAATTGCCTTTTTTGGTCCGCAACAACAATAGTCAACATTTTTAGAGGCAGGGTGTGGGGCTCTTTTTTTTTTTTTTTTTTTTTTTTTTCTTTAACTTTTTGTAGGAGAAAATATTCCAAATGCAAAAACATTGCTTGTCTCTTCGTAAAAAAACCAAATTCCTTTGCTTAAAAAAAGAGTGAAAAAGACAGCAAATCTGTCGATGTATTAAGTGTACAAATTGTTTTGATAGCTGCACAGTCAGATATTGGGTTCATATCCCCCCTCCCATGGTATTCATGTTTATTTCTTTATATAAAAACAAAAAAAAAAGAAAAAGGAAAAAAAGAAAAGAAAAAAGCTGCTCTCCAAACTGACATACTAACAAAAAGAGGCCGCCCATCATCGGACAATGACCAATCGTAACCCTCTCTGTACCACAATTCCTGTCCTGCTACCCAATCACATGAAAGCAGGGGCCAGCTTTTGGTGCTCTAATGGTCCACTTTGTTACACAAACAAAGTATTTATTTTTTTTTATTTATTTGTCATTTTATACTTTTTTTTTTCCCCAAAATGCCATAATTTGAATCAAAAACTCTAATGTTTAACCGGTCTGATCCGGTTGTGTTTTCTGCAAAATGTGGTACAGGTGTTATATAAAATTATTCTTTTTTTGTTGTTATGGGCATGGGATGGGGTGGGGGGAGATGTTAAGCTATGACATTTTAGTATGTTTACTTTTTTTAATTTTATTTTCTAGTTCAGACTCGCTGCAGCAATAAGTGAGTGAGATTTGAGTACCAAACGCCCCCTTGCCTGACTGTCTCTATAAGAAGTGTTTTCAGTGTATATGTTGCTTTTTCCATGTCTCTCACACTTACTGTACATTTTGTACAAAGATTCAAATTACAGCAGTAAAAGAAGAGTGTAACACTGTCTGAGTGACACACACATGCACACACTCTTTTCACAAGGCTAACTCTGTTTTTTGGCCCAAATCAAACTATAAAGGATTATGTAGTTGCTCTTACAGTGATGGTGGTTCTTAAAGGTCTAATATACCATTTGCTACATGTTTCTAAAGAAGCGAAATGTTATCGTTTGCTGCTTAAACTGGCAGTTTTGATGACACTATGCATTGCACATCCTAATATGATTTTGGAAATAATGGTTGTCCTTAAAGTACGCTCATATGTTTTGCATGCAGGCACGTGACAAACTTCTATGCACTTTTCAAGCAAATTTGCAACATCTTACACTGTCACTTTTAAAATGAAATAAGCCTGCATTAGTGTACATTCCCATAGTAGGGACCTATAAAAGAGGTACACCATGAAAGAAGTATTATTGGTAATGTTTAAGAATTTGATGGATAGATTTGGTTTGCAACATCAAGCACTCAGTTTTCGAGATTCTTCATGTTGTATATATTTTGCTATAAGCCACTACACCACACTTATGATTAAAACAAAAACTAAGGAAGCTATATTTTTATGTATTGGACAGCATCAGCAGTTAAGGAAACGCATCAGATAAAACATTTTATAAAGTAAAAGAAATTTAGGCTTACACTTTAAACCCTTAGCTTATATAAATGAAGTGAGTATATTTTAGTTTCCCACTTCCTAACGACATCTACCCCTCTTTCAGCAAGTCTTAACATCAAGCCAAACACAGTAGTGAATACAGGCAAATGCAACTTTAGATTTTCATTTACATTTAAAAGAATTTTTAAGTTAGTTTAATTTCCCTGAGCATATGTTTGTTTTATACAAACAAAACAGGGATATCTAACTGGAACAAAATTATTATCGATAGTAATAAGGTATTGCTTCTTACAGTCGTAGCCACAATAATAGCATACATTATTATAACTTCATAATGACCTACACATAGCTTGTGTTCAATGTTTCTAGGTGGTATCATTACAGAAGGTTATTTTTGTTTCTCAGAGTATTAGATCTAAGACGTTGAACATTTTTGTATTCTTTTGATCAAGTGTTGTCATTTTAAAAGCAAAACTGTAGGGTTTATTTAGGGTAGGGTCTTGGTCACTCAACTTCCCATGAACTGCAGGGACACCTATTGGACTGGATGTATTTCTCAGTACACTCACATTCAGCGCCATCTGCTGGACAGACATGACTGCATTTGATATTGGAGAAACTGCAATAGATTATTTCCTAATGTTTTACCTTTTTGAAAATATCAAAAACATTTAATAAGAAATATAATATAAACCTTTTATTTCGTTTGATTAATACCTACGACCATTTCATTGAATGTTTTTAGTAGTCTTAAAATTTTTTTATAAAGATCAGTGTCAGATGTATTCCGTATTGTGTACAATAGAGTGTGTTCAATATCTGGATCTAAACTGGACTTTTGGATAAAGTTGCCATCGATTTGCGTGACCAAGATGATTTTAAACAGCGCTGCTCAAAATGGCTCTTCTCACAGTTTAGGAGTTTACAGCACTCCCATTGGGCGGCACGCTTTTCTAACAAACCTCCAGGGGGCGCTTGACAGCCCAGAAGACAGAATCCAGACATACGGGAGGATTTATTGTTTTAAACAGGTAAGTTTAATCAGTGTAACTCAGTTGAAATCTGCTCTGCCAGTCTCTCTCTCTCTATATTTTTAAAATAAATTATTTAACCTGCGATAAAGACCGACCTTGATTGGAACAGATCCGTTTTTACAGACTATGGTACAACAAAAGTGTCTTTGGCACAGGTCAAGAAGCGCATTTGACTGACTACAATAAATGCATATTGTTTGACACTGCATTAAAACGCACATTTATTAATAAAACAAGGTTATTATTATTTTTTTTAATAATTACTGTTCTCATCCCAATGTGTCATCAGATACCCGTGTAGTCTCCAGTCCTCAAGGGAGCGCTGTATCCTGTTATGAAGTGACGTATTATTCGCGCGCCGTTCGGGTGTTCTCGTACGTTTTTTGTAAACAGTCGCTTTTCTAGATTAAAGAAATCTGTTTATTTCTCTCAATGGACGAAGAATACTACAGCAATGCTGGAGAATGGGAGGGACACGACGGCAACATGGTAACGTTAGTTTACTGAAACCGCGCACACCACAGACATCAATAAAGTATAAAGTGAAATCTAGAGTTGCTTTGATTATCATTAATCCTTACGACAAATACTGTAGTGGTACTAAATTGGCATACCGTATTATATGAAACTTCAGGGTAGTGCATAAAAACATGTAAAAAAAAATGTTAGTGTTGTCGTATATGTCCATAAACACACGGCATTAATTGTTACAATTAAAAATTTAGAGTTAATATGTTGGATTATAATATGCACAAGTCATCTCGTTAATTAGCCACTAAAATATTTCCTGACTGTTTCACCTCTCAAGGAGGATGGATACGCGGATGCTGAGGCTGATGGAAAAGTTCAGGAGGACTGTCTGCAGAAATTCTCCAGCAGAGACTATATCATGGAGCCCACCGTGTTTAACACCCTGAAAACGTAAGTCACCCAAACGGAGAGAGGGTGATTTGTGTAGATAGCGTTACACAGGGGAAGGTGAACTTTGTCGGACGTCTCATCGGTGAGTGCAGGTAAATTTCCATCCGTGTCTCCGCAGGTATTTCCAGGCAGGCGGTTCACCTGAGCATGTCATCCAGCTGCTGTCAGAGAACTACTCTGCTGTAGCACAGACGGTCAATCTCCTGGCGGAGTGGCTCATCCAGATGGGTCAGTTAATGTTACCCAAACATCTTTTATATTTGAATTTCTCCACACGTCATGACTCTCTATATCACATTAGCAGAAAACGGCTGTCTGCCCGGTGTTTGTAGTAACGGCTAACGTGTGTTAACCAGCGTGACACCTTTAAATTATTCGACAGACGAACAGTAACGCAACTGGTATAAACTGGTAGTTAAACTAGAACGAGTTTAACTAGTCTTAGTATTACAGTGCGAAAGAGTTCGCGTTGCTTCTGTTGTGTGTGTGGTTTTCTGTTACTTACAGAAACGTAGATCTCAGCTGCGCCATCTGAAGGTTTTAAAGCCCGTCACTTTAACCCTGTGTGTTTCGGTCTGTCCACTGTAGCTGCTCTGGTCAGTTTTGTGGTCCTCACACGACTCCAATAACCGAACAGGCTACAGAAATAAAGCTGTTGTGGATTAATTAACTCTAGCGTGTCACCATGGTTACAGAGGTGATCGTTATAGCAAAAGCCGAAGAAAAACCTAAAATAAAGGTTATGTTAAACTGTATGTAAAAACGCGAACGGGATAGTTTGAGAGTCACACATGTAATAAAAATAATAATAAATAATACTTAAAAAAAAAACCCACGAATTTCGTTTCTCTTCATTGCAGGTGTGGAGCCAGCGCAGGTGCAGGAGCGCGTAGAGAATCATTTAAAGTCTCTCTTAATCAAACACTTTGACCCTCAGAAAGCAGATTCTATTTTCACTGTTGAGGGAGAGGTGAGTTTATATACACACACACACGTATATATATATATAATATATAATATATATATATAAGTCTTCATTGCATTATAAAGTTTCTATTAAGTTATGTGCACTTGTTCCTTTTTATAATTATAAAATATTAAATTTTATAATATAATTAACTTGTCCTTCATTTTAGAGGTTAGCATTTGTTTTTGTTTTCTTTTTTAAGTTTTACTAAGTAGCTTCAAGTTTCTTTCTCTTTTCATTTTTTTTTATTTAGTATTATTTAGTATTAGTTTTTTTATTTAAATTTATTTATTTTTATTTAGAAAGATTTTATTTTGTGTTGCATAAAAACTGTATAAAATGTACTTATTAGTAGTGCTGTCAAACGATGAATCGCATCCAAAATAAAAGTTTTACTTTACATAATATATTTGGATCTACTGTGCATATTGATTAAGTACATATACATACAAACACATGCATGTATATATTTAATGAAAATATGTTTAAATATTAAATATATTTAGATGTAATATCAAATATTCAAAAAATAAATATATAAATGCATTTACATGTAAATACTTTCAAAATATATACTGTACGCGTGTTATTAATATAAACATAATACATAAACACAGCATAAACACATATATTATGTAAAGAAAACATAAACTTTTTAAACTATGCATTTTTACAATGTCAACATAAAATTAAGTCACCTCATCTATTTTGTAAATGCGTGTTTTAGATCTTGACACGTCCATGTCTAGATATGATTTCCATTTACACTTGGAATCTTGATAATAGCATTACAATAGAAGAAGAATTGTTTTGCTGCTTACAGTTTGACTTTATCAGGCTAATGAGCTTAATGGTTCTCTCTGTTCAGACACCTGCATGGCTGGAGCAGATGATAGCACACACAACATGGAGAGATCTATTCTACAAACTAGCTGAGGCTCATCCGGACTGCCTGATGCTCAACTTCACTGTCAAGGTAACAAAATTTGGGCTGAAGTGTTGAAATGAAGCGTTAAAACACGTTTATTGATTGTGCATGTTGTCTGTAGTTGATTTCAGATGCAGGATACCAAGGAGAGATCACAAGCGTGTCCACAGCCTGTCAGCAGTTGGAGGTTTTCTCCAGAGTCCTACGAACTTCTCTCGCCACACTGCTGGACGGTGGAGAACAGAACCTGGAGAAAAATCTGCCTGAATTTGCGGTGAGCATCATTTTATTTGTTTATGATTGTGTTTTTACAATCTGATCTCATTCTTGTGTGTGTTTTGAGCAGAAGATGGTGTGTCACGGTGAGCACACGTACTTGTTCGCTCAATCCATGATGTCCATCCTCGCTCAGGAGGAGCAGGGCGGCTCGGCAATGCGGCGAATTGGACAGGAAGTACAGAAATACGCCCATGAGAGGTGCTTTTGTGTGACGCTCTGAGCTGTTCGATCTGTCTTATTGAACTGACAATTAACATCGGCTATGTTATTGATTTGTTTACTGTGTTTAGGGGACATGATGCCAGTCAGATCACATTAGCGCTAGGCACAGCTGCTGCATATCCACGCGCTTGCCAGGCTCTTGGTGCCATGCTGTCCAAAGGGGCTCTGAACCCAGCAGACATCACAGTCCTGTTCAAGATGTTCAGTAGCATGGATCCACCTCCTGTAGAGCTGGTAAGAAACTACTTTACGTTTATGCATTTAGCCAACAATTTAATCCAAAGCAATTTATAATGAAGAAGCTTAAGCAATTTGTCACAAAGATTTTTATTGCTTATAATATTTGTACTAGTAGACAGCTGCAGGGTTTTTTAAAAAAGCCATATTAGGAAACAAGCTCAATCAGAGTTGTGAAAATAAATATAAATATGCTGTATTTCTTTAAAGTTCCCCTATTATGCCTTTTCAAATATGGTCTTTCATGCAGTGTGTCATGTAGCTGTATGTAAACATAAACTATCTGCAAAGTTGTGACGCTGACAGTGCACGAAAAATGAAGGTATTCCCTGAGTCTGCGCACATTCGTCTAAATGAGTCGTCAGCAATTCTAATCTTTTTCTGTTACGGATCCACGTCACTAAGTAACATATTTGCTTAATATCCGCCCACATTCTACGCTGCTAACAAATGCAATATTAGCAACCTTTAAGATGGCATAATAGGGGCACTTTAAGAAATAGACTGTCCAGGATGCAATGTTAATTTCTTCATCAGAACAGATTTAGATAAATGTAGCATTACATCACTTGCATGTTAATGGATCTTCTGGAGTGAATGGGTGCCGTCAAAATGAGAGTCCAAACAGTAACTGTTTTCTATGGTTTTCTGGGTATATTTCTCTCCTGATACAGATAAGATTACTTTTCAATGGAGAAACAATATTGTGGATCAGTTTTTTGCTACACAAGTTGTTAATTGATGTATTTATGTGGATGCTTGAGGAGTATTGTAATGGTTTTCATCAGCTGTTTTGGACTATCAATCTGATGGCACCCATTCACTGCAGAGATTCCTTTGGTGAGCAAGTGATGTAATGCCAAATTTCTCCAAATCTGTTCTGATGAAGAAACAAACCCATCTACATCTTGAATGACCTGACAGGGTGTAAGGTTTGGGTGAAATATACCTTTAACAAATACCTAAAGAAAACTGCTTCTTTTTCTATGTAGATCCGAGTTCCTGCCTTTTTGGATCTGTTCATGCAGTCACTATTTAAACCCGGAGCTAAAATCAACCAGGACCACAAGCACAAATATATCCACATATTAGCGTATGCTGCTAGTGTTGTGGAAACTTGGAAAAAGGTGAAGATTAAACACAGCACATTTTTCCTTAATGTAAATCTCAACTCTATCAACTGAAAGAAACTTGCACAGACTGACCTTAAAACATGTTAGTGCTTTTGTTTTATCTTAAGATGTACACCAGTAATGTTTTTTTTCTAAAGCATGTTTATAAAAAAATCACTTAAATGTCCGAATTGAACTATTGCCTAATACTTGCATAGGCTACGACCTGTCAATGAAACTGGACCTTTATATAAAAAATGCATTATTACAATTAAATATGACTTATTAGGAAATATTACTTACTTCTAGAACAAGCGTGTGAATATAAATAAAGATGAGCTGAAGTCGACCTCAAAGGCCATTGAGACCGTTCATAATCTCTGCTGCAATGAGAACAAGGGAGCTACTGAGCTAGTAGCAGAACTCAGCACATTATACCAGTGCATAAGGTATGAACAAACAGATTGATATTTCTCGTTATTTAGTAGAAGGTTTAAAAAGAACTGCATTGATTTTAAATCTTTTGTAACAATATAAATGTCTTCATTGTGATCATCCATATTGGATAATAGTATTTTGGTTTTTTAAAAAGCTTACTGACCTTTTGAATGGTAGCGTCTTGTAAGATTATACACTTGGTATGTCTGGATTTGTATGGCAGGTTTCCAGTGGTAGCGATGGGAGTGCTGAAGTGGGTTGACTGGACAGTGTCTGAGCCTCGTTACTTCCAGCTACAGACGGACCACACTCCTGTCCATCTAGCACTGCTGGATGAGGTAAATGAAATATGCCTAGAGTACGAACTGATCAATCAATACCCAAACCATTATGAAGATTCTGATTCACCATTTGTCTTTATTTCCCAGATCAGCACGTGTCATCAGCTTCTCCATCCGCAGGTGTTACAGTTGCTCATCAAACTGTTCGAGACCGAGCACTCACAGCTTGATGTCATGGAGCAGGTTTGTAAACCTTTGTACGGCTTGCCAAATCAGTGCATTTTTATTTGCTCCTACGGTGCTCCTCCTCTAGTTAAGTCTTGCCATTGATTTTTTTTCAGCTGGAGCTCAAGAAGACCTTACTGGACCGGATGGTTCACCTGTTGAGTCGAGGTTATGTTCTTCCAGTGGTCGGCTACATCCGCAAATGTCTTGAGAAGCTCAACACAGATATTTCACTCATCAGATACTTTGTTACAGAGGTGAAGCTTAGATCTTGGTTTTGAGCTTTGATTGATTAGAGTGGCAGTTTCTTTTTACATTATTGAGTCTGAGGTTGGTTTTCTCATCCCCGTTTCATTTTGGACAGGTTCTAGATGTGATAACACCTCCATACACCTCAGACTTTGTCCAGCTGTTTTTGCCAATCCTAGAAAACGACAGCATAGCAGGAACAATCCGCACTGAGGGAGAACATGACCCCGTGGCTGAGTTCATTGGTGAGTTGTTTAAAATTCAAATATGCTTGATGAGATGGAATATGTATGCTTTTTTTTCTAAAGTAACTCTAAAAGGGGTATAATTTTATTTAGTGGAACCATGACTTGTGGGGGATACAAATGCAACTCAGAATTCTGTAGATTTATGGCTGTAGCACTTGGTTATTAATCTCCGATTTTACATTTATAGCTCACTGCAAATCCAACTTCATTATGATGAACTGACTATCGAAGTAAGACATTTGAGAAGTAGAAGGATCATTGGAGCAGAACCCTCTTCATGGATGGACAGACAATTTTGGTGTCTATAACTGTTGTGTTGACCTTTCCACAGAAAATATTGACATGAGTGTTGAACTTTGAAAGTGTGTTTTTGAAGTCATGAGATTTCAAAGCCTCTATTTTGTTTTGAAATAATTTCTGATGTCGGTTTTCCTTTTTGTATATTATAATCATTTTTATTTAAAAAAAGTTGTATTAAGTTTAGTGTCATCATTTCTAAGGTCACACAATTTTCGGTCAGGTATATCTTTTGAGGTTTTAGTTTTCAATAAATAGATGCCAATTTATTACAAAATATTTCCAAACTAACATCTGATGTAGTTTTTAAATCTAATACCCGAAGAATTTATTAAAATTATTGGTGTGTTGCTTGGCTGCTAGAACTGAATACAGTTTAGACTGTTCCACTCAGTATAACTAAATTAAAGCAATTGACTAAAAATACCCACAATAGAATGACCAGAAGAACTTGATAAGACTTTTATTGAAGAGTGTGACTGAAAACGATTTAAGTGTGCATCGATTAAAACTGATCTACGGCTTCATTTTTTTTTTTTTTTAATGGCAAACTTGTACAATTGCTTTTAATACAACATAGCAAATCCTAAAACCTTTTAGCACACAAGATCATGAGATGACCATTTGGCCTGAGTTCAGTCCTTTTTAATAAAATCCTAAAAAAAAAAAAAAAAAAAAAAGTATATAAAAACAAGGGTGGGCTACTTTTCCCTTTTTGCTCATTAGGCAGTGTAGAAAACCCTTAAAAACGAGGCCACCAACCGCAGAATCTGTACAATTTCTCTAAAACATTCCTGAGATTAAAAACGATTAAAACTATACAAATCTTGGGCAGCATCATGAAGTCATTTTTGGCAAATCTAAGGCTTTTTTCTCTGTGAAGAACGTCACAGCCGTCTACAGGTAGTTTTTGGGTAGGATGGGGTCTCCATACATGCAGTCCTCTTCGATGGCGAGGTTGTACTGGCTCCCACTGCCGCCCTTGTATGCACTGGTGACTATTCTGAGCCAGCCCTTCTCTCCCTGTATAACAAAAGAGCAGAACATGCATTCAACAACTTCATTTGTTCATAGGGTCTCTCTAGCCCAGCTGTCAGGTTCTGCTTACCCATGGTTCTCCCCAAGAATTACGGACGACCCAGTACTCCACTCCATTCTCATCAATGCCCCAACCAGCTACAGATACAATGTGGTTTATATAGGGATCCTGTACATACTCTGTGTACACACCCCCTGTGTATGCATCCAGCTTGTCTGTGGCCATGATCCCACAACTACAACGGCAAAGTGTAAATCACCACCATACGCTGATTAAAAGATAAAATCAGATCCGTAACTGTTTGCATACCTGATGGGTCCCCCAGAATAGATCTCAGCTTTCATCTTGTCCAGCCCGCTTACTGAGCCATAGTCTCCAACTTTCCACAGAGTGTAGTTCTTTACTACATTACACACGCCAAAGGTTGTGCAGGTTCCACACTGATTAAAGGTGTTACAGACTGGGAAAAAACAAAACAAATACAAACTAATGCCATACAAACGTCCAGTCAGGCAAACGATCAGAGGACTATCTTACCTTGGTCTTTGGCTTGATAGTTGTTGCATGTTTCATCAGGAATGCCATTACTGTGTGCGTATTCCCAAACTCCAGAATGATCTCCACCCTCACAGGAACCTGCATTGCCACAGTCAATCACATTCTGGACAGAGAGGTAGGCAGATGGCCATGCTGCTTTCCGCTTGATGTTGATACGATCTAGAAGAAAAAATAAATGACATAGGCTGATCAAAACAGAGAAGGTTTAGCACTTTCTCTATTACAACAAATGGTCAATAAAAAAAAAAGATTAGAATTACAAAATACTAAATATCAAGGTCAAGCAGTTAAAAAATTCTCTAAGTGGTTTTATTTTTAATCCAAGTGGTCAAATTTAATAAAAAAGGACACTGATGACTATCTTTTTTAAAATATAAACAAGGCCAAAAGCAATTAGATGGCTTTATACTTATTACATAACTATCTACTATAAATTATATCATTTTATAGATCATATAACAGATTTTTTTGTAAAAGTTGTGTAAAGTTTAGTTGTAAAAATGTTGGTATAAGTTCAGTAAGAGGAAGAGGAAGTGGCAGGTTCACTCATAGGCCAAGTGGCTTAACTCAAAACATGTACAAACTTGTAGAGATCAGGAAAACACCTTTAAGTCAGATGATAGTCAGGTGGTACGTAAGTGGCATACACATCATAATTTCATAGGACAGATCCAGGCCATTGCATTTTGAATAATTTAACAACCCTGTAAGTCATAAGAGGCTACAACAAGGCTGGTGATGTTTTGTGGTTCCTTATGAAAATGCAGGATTCACAAAAATGTGTCTTCTATTACTCACCCCCATGTGAATCTTATGATTATTTTCCCCCACAGAACATGGAAAAGTTCACCAGACATTTATGGGAAAAACCAGCCAGAAAAATTTTGCTTAATATTTCCATTTGTTCTTCACACACACCAAAAAAGGGAAATAAGAAAGGAAAAAAAAAACTGGTTGAACTACTGTGAATGTTAAGCAGTATTTTCCTTCACCTGCCATAGCACTAGTACTTCCGTGTGCCCAGCAGGAGCCGCAGTATTGTGGTATGTGTTGGTTACGTGTAGTGCTGACATAGTTGACGCCGTCAATGTTTCTCCAGTCCCATGCTTTGGGGAGTGCTTTTAAATTCATATATTCATAAAGACGTGGCCCAGTCCTGAAGAACACAAGAAAAAGTTGTTCAAACATCTACGTATGCCATTAAGCCACAAATCCAGCTCTTTCTTCACTGACCACAAAAACACTGAAAAGGCATTCAAAGCAAGCAGCAAGAGGCCATGAAGGAAACTTCAGCAAATAATCCATGCACAAGCCATCTGTTCTTCAGTCATCAACCAAAAATGGGAAATGAGCCTTGAGGCCATATCATTTATAATCAAGAATGAAGCAGGTGTCAAACGGTCTCATGATGGCTACCTTTTCACCATTCTGCTGTGTTTTTCTCTTAATAATTTCATGTGCCGAATTGCCATGACGTGAGTCGCCTGCAATACACTGGGCGACAACGGAGCCAAAAAATTAAAATGAGACGACCAGATAATGGGGAAAAATTATAGATGCATTAGACTGGTAATTGAAATGCAACAGTGCATTGCATTGTGGGATATTGCGTGCTGCGCACTAATATTTATTAGCACACTGCGCACTATATTCTAATATTTTTACAACAAAAACAGTAAATGTCCTGTTATTCTGCACATCGTTCACAAAAAAAAAAGCTCAGCATAGTCTAACAGACACCAGAATACAATGTTACATTGACTAACTGTAAATAAAACAACAGGAAATATATTAGCATACAGTACAGCACAGGAAACTACATAAAATATTATTTGCATATTTTTCAGCATGACATTACCATGTATTTTTGGCAAACTAGCAAACCCATAAGATGAAAGAACCAATACTTATATCTTGTTTACGTTTGTAAGAGAGGTAAGGTTAAAAATTAACCTATTAAAACTTACCAGTAAAACCCAGATGTAGCTACCTAGTCAGATTATTAGCCTATTACTCGCCTGACTTTGGAACAAACGTCTGACAGTCAGAACTGCTGTCTGAGACTTTGAGATTTGAGACACGGCCCTAGGGTCACATTTCATGCACTGCTCAGGTACACATATAGCTGCTTATGTATAATTATAAAACCAGGAAGAAAATGATAGTTTAACATACTTGACTCCTTGTAGGTTTCTCCTCGGCTGGGGTCTGTAGCAGGGCTCATTCTCATTAAAATACCGTCCGGCGAAAACACCCGACAGAGTGAACAGATAGAAGAGCAGCACGCGAGCCATGTTGAATCTCAGGCGGTCATATGATCATCACTCCAGCCTGCGCTGCGGGTTTATTCCGCGTGTCTACATGAAGGCGTGGACAGAACTTTGAAACTAACTCTCTCATTGGGCATCTTCTAAGAAAAAAAAGTTTTATTTGTCAGACGCTTTCTGGTAAATTATAAGAGAGATAGGGGCTAGTTGTTAAACACGGAAGTTGTCACAAACTTATATAATGGTATGGAAAGCCCAACTGCGTAAATTCTCGTTTTCATAATCTACTTTTTTTATGAACACAAAACAATATATACAACAGTATACAACCACATACATAACAAATGCCAGATAGATAATTGCTTCTTTAATCAAAAATTGGGAATTAATAAAAAAGTCCACAAGGGCTTTCTGATTAATAATGTTTTCCAAACTGGTGCAGTAGTCCTTAGTTTCTTGAAGGAAGTCAATGAAATTAAGCTTGGATCCTGACCATTATTATTGATTTAATTGGAATAATACATGCATATATCAAAATTATTTAACATGAGAATAATATTTGTTTTCCTTCTAATTAAATTTTCCATATCCACCCAGAAAATCCTTGTGAATGCACAGTTACAGAACAGATGGACAATAGATTCTCTTTCCCCCGAACAAAAATCACAGTAGTCAATTTCCAAATTAAATCTCTCTAATATACTTTTAGCTGGATATATACCATGTAAAATGTTGAATGTAACCTCTTTTAGTTTATTGTTTAAACACACCAAGCTTAATTCCAATTTATCTCTCCAAAAACAATTCATAATCTACTTTAGTGTCAGATCTGAGAAAACAGTCATTCCCCACTGTGTTTTTATTAAAATATATAACATAAATGTTTTGTTTGTTTTTTATAGCCATGTGTGTATTGCCCTTAAGTACCTTTTTGTCTTTGTTTTATTTTATTTAGATTTATTTTATTGTTTTAGTCGTTTTAATAAAAAAGCAGCATATTTATTTTAGATTTCAATTTCAAATTTTCTTTGTTTTGATTTTAATATAATAATTATATTTTCTTTCATTTTCAGTTTTATTTCAGTTAACAAAAGTTTTAGTTTTAGTCAACAGCCCTGGTCCAAAAGTAGATCAAAACCTTATATAATACATGTTTGCATATCATGTGATGTGCAAAGTCCAGTCTTATGGCATATGGGGGGTGAGCACAGGTAAGCACATTCTCTGTTATTCTTTTACATCATTTTTAAGATCAGTAAGAGGGCTACTTGTATTGAATCTGACCCACCAGCTGAAGTGTTGCTGTTTTCTGTGAAACAAATGCTCCAAGTGGGTTCATGGGTTGCATGATGCAGTACAGCACAAACAAACAATACCATGGTTGTGCCGTATAGAATATCAGTAATTATTAGCATCATGACATTTGAAAAAATTATAATATAACAGTTTCAACACCACAAACATTTATCTACACGAAAAAAAAATCAGAGTATAGCTGTACTTTAATAGTGTCCATAATAATGTACACTAAACAGTTTAGATGTTCATGTTTTTATTAGGCCTAGCTAAATTTGAAATATATTTTTGAGTTATTGTGAGTCAGTTGTTATCAGTGTCTGCAGGCATGGTTGGTTTTCCAGTGACAGTGATAAAGAAGCTAGACGTGAGAACAGTTTATAATCTTTGGTAAGGACTAAAAATGTAGAAAGTAATATATTTTCTAGGAGTTTTGCTTGATGTGAGAGAATCTATATATTATGATGTCTGGTCATCTGGTGTGTTCGGGGCCAGCTGCTCTAACTTGAAGAAGAAGAAGAAGAAGAAGAAGAAGGAGGAAGCTAACGTCACCCATGTGATCAGACATGGCAGAACAAAGTCCAGCCAAAAAATTAAGGAAACAGGTCAAAGGGTTCCTTTGCGACGTGAGCCCCGTAAAAGACGTCTATTTTGATGCCGTTCTTCAACATGACGATGGAAAGAGCAAAGTTGTTGTCTTTAGACCAGAAGATCACATGCACTTTCACAGCGCAGAAAAGACACGGTAAAAGTCTTTCTTCTGTCATCATAAAAATAATGCTTAAGTTTCTGGTTGATCGAGCTACATATACAGTTATTCAAACACCCACCCATTTTGATTAAACTATCAAATCCTTTGTGCAGGAGTTTAGTTACACTCGATGACGTGGTCTTACAGCCGTCTGCAGAGTCCAGAGGAAAAATGGACGTCTTCTACACTCACAGCTCTAAAATGTCCTGCACTCGCAACCTCGGAGAAGCTTTTAACAACAGCTTTTCTGCTGGACCACAAGCTGTGCAGCTGTCTGAACTCCTAAACATGCACACAAAACCAGAGAGGGTAGGTCTGTTATGCAGTTTTACAAATTAAACAAATATTTCACTAGTATAAAATAAAAAACAACTATCCATAGGATATCATTTGTATTTTTATCACAAAAAAACATTTATATATA